>OY728126.1:896398452-896998452 GCA_963277665.1 Viscum album
GATATGAACTCAAGTAAATAAATAATTTTTGTATCAAGTTAATAAATGATATAAAAGGAATAATAAAATTTAAAAAGGTTTTTAATCAAGTATAAATTAACTTATGTTTATTATTCATGAAAAACAATGAACATGTGAGACAAGTTAGACTCGAGGTAAGGTAACCTTTCACCCTACTCTTTTAGTAAATGAATTATTTTATCTTATGTCTTTTAATTTACATTTATTATGTCGTGATATGTTCTTATATATAGTTATTTCTGTAAATTTTATGTCCAAGTGATTATAGAACCTTTTCTCTCTCATCAACACATTTTCTGAATTTTTAAGTGATGCTATTAGGCTGCTGAATTTTCTTAAGGGAACTTCTTAACCCAATTTCAATTATTTGGGTTAAACTTTAACTTCTTGATTATGTCATGATATGAATATGTTTGAATGAACTCTGATTTTTTTACACTTAATATCCACATATATTGAGTATTTTTCACACATAATTATGTCATTGATTTATCCATAATCTAAGGATACAATCTTTGTAATGGACTACATCTCAATCTCCTTTCATTGAGGCATATCATGATATTGTGCACATTTATTATTCTATAAGTTGTATATACAACCATTTTAACATTTTATATCATTAATTTCAATATTCTAATTATATTTATAGTTTTCATTGATGTTATTCTTTAATTATTTGTATTAAATATCTTCTCAAGTGGTAAAGGACTCTTTAACTAAAACATAATTTTAAATGTTTTAAAGATTTAATTTTCTAAGTAATTCTATTTCCTGTCCATGTTTTAGAAATGATTATAAGGATTTATTTTTATGGACATGATTGTTTTAAAGTGTAAAATTCTTTCAAAAGATTCAAAGTTGTACATGAAACTTTGATTCAAACCTTTTCTTTTTGAATGTTTTAAATGAATTGATTATCTCAATATATTGAAATGATATCTTGTGATTGGAATGTGGAAATTTTATCTTTCCTTTATGTTTGTTTTTTGTGTTATTAATATGTTATAGTTCTTGGGCATTGTTTTTTTATATAGGGGGTTCCGTGATAAACCTAGGGCGGGTGAGCCCAAGATATCTCTCCAATGCATTGGGTAACGTGATAGAGGTAAACGTTAATATATCTCCTAATAGATTTTTTGGAATATGTTGTGATGGGTATTCCAAATTTAACTCCCCGTGTAGTTGTGAAAGCTAAAATTTAAGTATTATATGGATTCCATATGTTACCTTTATGATTTATTATTTCTATGTGTTATTCATAAATCTTATTATTTTATGAGTTATGTTAAAGAGCTTATGTTTTTTATGTATTGATGAACTAATGTTTTCTTTATTTATTTTATAACCCTTACTAAGATATTTATGGTCATTCCATGTTTTCGAAATATTTTTCATTGGGTATAAGGAATAGTAAGAGAAAGGAAGAATTCAATAAGATATATATCAAGAAAAGAATTCTTGTTTTATTTTAATAGTTTTTATTTTATGAAAAAATGGATACTGAGTAGAAGTGTCTACTTTTTAATATTTGAGATGTAATGTAATAGTTAAGGCCTAATTCTCTAAAACTATAAACCTAAAAAAATACTCAATTTTAATTCTTATTTTAACTCAAGATTAAGTAATGTTTCAAGGCTTGGGCCTTATAGCTGGTATCAGAGATCAGTTTTGATAACTTTAGAGGTTAGAGTGTTATTTAAGAATATGTGACTTAACCATAATGGTTATCATATTAGAAAGAGTCCTGGTTATTTTAGATAAATTTAACGAGTTTAAGATAACATGAATATGTATATATTAGTGTTTACCCTCCTCATAATATATGATATGATGATTTTACTGATATACTCACACTAAAGTTTTTGGTTTGATTAAATTAACAGATCTATCACACACCGAAGTAACAATGGATGTGAAGAAAATTGTGACAGTTTTCTGAATAAGAAATTGAATTAAATGGGAGCAGTAATGAAAACTCTTTTGGTTATTCTCAACCAACTATCTGGAGTCATGATTTACCACCTAAACCTTGGTGATTTTTATAAGGCGTCGTATATGATAGAAATGAATCCCAATGGGATTTTAGGTAACAACCATAAAGGTAAGTATATTCAAAAACCTATGTGTCAAGTATGAGGAAAAAACACCTAGGAAAATGCTTCAAAGGGATGGGAAGATTCTATTGATATGATAATGAAGGTCATAAAGCCATAACATTTCATGGAAAAAGGAAGCATCCAGTTGACTCCATGAAAGGGAAAGAATTTATTTCTGAATGGTCAATTGAATGCTTCAAATGTAGTGTGTATAGTCATTATACAAATAGATTTCATAGTATGGGAATGGGATCAGTAAGATCATACAAATATATGTTTACCATTTCATAATGTCATTCCAATTGAATATGATAAAAATAAAAATGACCTATGAAAGGTATGAATTATTTCTTAGCTCATGTTTTGGAATTACTGAAACCTTAGGAAATTATTCTCGCTTTTTTTTGTAGGAAAGAATTATAAAAGAATAATATGAAAAGACATGGATAAAGGATCCATAAGAATGTTCTATGATTAAGATTTCTACATTTTAGGAATTGAAAAGTTATGTTGGATCTATGGATGATGATATGATTAAATGTATTAATGATGGGATTACTTTGGAAGAATTTTTATAGTATGTGTAAAACTAAAGTTTGATATGTGAAAATTTTATTCTAGGAAGAATTATCTTTTTTTTGGGGATATATTTATAAGGAACCATTTGGGTTTATATGATCCCTGAATTTGAGTCAATTACAAGTTATTACTTTTTTGGAAGAAAATGCATTGTATGAGATAAATTTTTTGGTTAAAATATGTTATGGTTATTTTTGAGGAATTTATCTGATTTTTTGGAATGTTATAAAATAATATATTTTTTGAAAAAGGACAAAATGCAGACCGTGTGACAACCCATCACGTTAGACAAAGCTACAGGAATCGAACCCACAACCAAAGTATAATTGGGATTTATTATCTACCACTAGACTACGTGAAGTCCCTAGTTAGTATGACTTGTTCTTTTTAGTAAATGATTTTATAGATCAAGAATAAGTTAATTTTTGGAAATTTTGTTTTATAAAATGTATATCCTTAGTATAGTAAAAAAAGATTTAGTTACTAAGTGATAAAGATTATTTGGGAAGACATTCACTCTTTTGGGGAAACACTATATGCCTAAAGAAAATAGAATATTATGAGATTTACATTATGGAGTAATGTTTGAAATTTTATTTTGGAAGAATATATGTTTTTATTATATACATATGGAGATTTGTGTTATTTATGGAAATGATTAACCTATCATAGATTATATGTAATTTGGTTAATTACACTTCATTATGAGACTTTAAGAGTAGTCGATGTTATTTGGAGGTAAATGTTAAGATTTATTATGGATGAATGTGTGATTAAATTATTCTGAGTTTTGGGTTGCAATATTAGTTTGGATTATATTGAAGGATTTTAAGGACAATTTTTTATTGAATGGTCTTTGTTGAACTTTCGGTATTGTTTGTTCAATTTTTGAGATTTATAGTAGTATTTCTTTTAGAAAATATTATACTTTTTTGGAGATTATCTGATCTTGTACTAACCATTTTGGTTTTTGTTAATGTCTAAATATATGGGAAGTATATTGTTCATATTTTATGGATTATGTGATTCTATAGAAGATGATTCTAGTACTTTAGGTGTGACCAAGTCATCTTGAATAATCATGGTTGAGAGAAAAGATGAGTTTTTGGTAGAAACTTATTAAAAGATAAACCCCTACATGAAAACTAAGTATATTTCCTTATTTTCTTAGTAAATATCATAAATAAATTCTCCAACTTTATGAAATGGATATTAAAACAAAAAACAGTGATTTTTTACTTTTCTTACTGGGAATCCAATGACCGTTTAACCCATCACAAGTTTTTTGTTTTCTTATTTCTAACTTTCTCTTGATCAAGTTTTCTATCACTATCCATCAGAACATGACACTTAGTTTATCTTCTATATCCATGTTTTCCTACATGTAATCCTAGTATAGGTTATCTCGGGTGACCTTTGTACTTCTATTTATTTCTTTTAAAGTGATAATTTTGTTGAATCTTTTTCCAATTTGGGACTTTTAATGATGTTTCCGAGCTCAATTTTAAAATTGTGAGTATTTAATTCCCAAAATGGGAAAGGATGTAACATCCTAGGTAAATATATAATATACCATTTTCATATTTAATAATATTTTTTAATTAAATATTAATTTTACTTTCAAGGGGATACTATTTCAGATAGCGTATTCAACATGCAACAACCGGTTTCTTTGAAATCTTACTTTGCACTAAACTTTGAGTTATGCTAAAAAATAATATTATAATATTATTATATTAAATAGTAGTTAACACTAGCCATTATATTGATAGAAATAAACCAAACTAACTAAAATATCATTACACATGTTTTTTAAATGTTTTTTCATTTATCTAATAAATTTTAGAGGCTTAAAATGAGAATTAATCTATTTTTAAGCATGAAATACTTTAATATTCTATAAAAGGTCAATTTATTACCTTTTGATGGAGAAAAATGTTTAAATCTAGTTTGTGTTACTTTTATATGTTTAATTTGAAAAAATAAACTTATTATTTAGAATCAGCACATCAAAATTTACTTTGGGTAAAATTATGGTATTTTCAGATAAAGTTCATTTTTTGATAAATAGTGAAAAATACTGCATTTAAATTCAAAACTGCTTGTTAATATATTTTATTTATATGATTAGACTGTCCTTTTAATTGTTTTGAAAGTATAAATAGATTATATTTTTATCATTTAATCCAATTTTGGTTATTGAAAGTAATTTCACTTTGAAATTGGACATAAACACATGTCAAACTTTTAGTAGTTTTTACTTCTTAAAAGCACGCTTTTTGGTTTTGACAACGAGAATTAATCTTATATTAATTTATGAAACTTTTGTGTTTTGAATCTGTAAAAATGTATTAAATATTTTTAATAAAGAGGTAAAAATTGTGTATATAGGTTACTTTTATTTTTAGACATTATGAACAGTAACTTCAGTAAATATTTTATTTACCAAGGTTAAAGGGTAAATCTAGAAAATAAGGGTAAAAAAAATAATATTATAATAATATTAAATTACACTAACACATTTCCTAACCCTATTTGATGATTCATTTTGGACCATGGACATACTTGGGTCGATTTTGGGACCCTATGGAGCCACTTGTAAGTGAAAATGACATTTTATAAAAATTAATTTAAAGTTAAGGAAAATGTAACATAAACATATAACTTTTAGTAAAACAATTTTTATATGGGGCTATATAAGTGAACTTTTTGACTATAAATAGTAATTAGAAATATAAAAAGATTTCATACATCATGGTATTTTAATTATAAATTTTATACGCTAAATAAATAAATTTAAATATGACACAATAGTGATGTAGTGATTGCTTCATTAATAATGTATTCAAATGAATGATATTATAAATTTTAAAATAAATTTAATTTATCTATTTTTATGTAAAACATGATTTTTTTGGATGATAGTTACATTTTATATTTGTATTAATTAAGTTTTTTTGAAACAATTTAGTTGTTATGGATTTTTTAAAAGTCATGATATGAATAGTGTCAAAATTGACATAATTCATATTTCAAAATATAAAATATTTTATTAAATATTATAAAATTACATAAAAACTAAGATTGAGAAAAATAGTTATCATGAGTCTCAAATGTTATTAATTAATTTTTATTTGGATGTTTTTTATGTTTTTGTAACTATTTTGATTCTCCAAGTGTTAAATTTTTGATAAAACGGTAAGAGTAAAAGGGGTTAAATAAAATAATAAGGATTAAAAAATATACAAAACCTGTTCAATTATTATTGGATTATTTTATTCCAATATATATTCATCTTATATTCAAATTTAATTTTTTTTGGACCTTTTAAAACCGAAAAAAAAAATTATAATAAAATAATACTTTCAAACTTTCCTAAAGAGCCCCTCCTCTCTTTTATAGAAGGCCACCACCTCAAACTCATTACACACACCTCTAAATCCCATTGGATCATCCAAAATATAATACAAGAAGATCCAAAAATCCCCCTATTTCACATAGAATCTTTACCATAGGCATAAGGCAATTGAATAAAGCCTTTTGGCTCAAATCAAAGGGAGTTACACGCTTTAAGAGGTAGTATCTTCTCTAAAATTCTTTTCCATTATTCTACTTATTCAATCCATATTCTATTATTTTTATTTGATTACATAAAAAAACCAATATCTTAAATATAATATGTTTTTTATAATAATTATTTGAACTAAACTTACACACACCTCCGTCTAATGGGTATATAACATATTGTTTCTGTGGATGGTGAACTACTACCTCACAAAACGATGATTGTTCAATATTATCCTAGAACCTATCATGGTAAACATTATGATGGAACTATAATTATATATGATATTTATTTTATTTATTTTATCTCTATTCTTATTTAATAATCATTTAGATCATACCTTTATACTTTTAATGTTTTATAAATATGTTAATTTCAATTGAGGAAGTGTGGACTACCGCCCCGTCAAAGGGATATTACTCGTTCACACTATAAATGGAACATATAAAGGATAGAATTAATGAACATATCTAAATTATATAACATAGATATTATACTTGAATTATAATATTCCTATGTATCATTTATTTTTAATTCTTTTAAAAATGAAAAAATAAATAAATGAAAGTTGTTGTCATGCGTATGTACGACTTACCGTCTCCATGAACGATGCATTTCATTTTCTTATATCCAAATGTCATGGAATATTATAAATAAATATATAATGGATATAAATACATATATAATGGATATATATGATATTTAAATCATGAATAAAAATCTGGATATAATGGACTTTTGACCACATAGACAATTTGTAATTATAACAAGTTCATTTTTTTCTCAAGTTCCAAACATCGACCAAATGTCCGATATGAACTCAAGTAATTAAATAATTTTTTTAGAAAGATAATAAGTGATATACAAGGAATAATAAACCTTAAAAAATTTTCGAATCAATTATAAATTAACTTACATTTATTATTAAGGAAGAACAAGGAACATACGAGACAAGTTGGACTCGAGGTAAGGGAACCTTTCACCCTTCTCTTTTAGTAAAAGTCTTATTTTATGCTATTTAATTTAATTTCCTCTTTATTATTTAGGGATATGTTATTATATATCCTTATTTCTATAAATTTTATTTTCAAGTTATGATAGACCATTTTCTCTCTCATCAATGCATTTTTTGATTTTTTTTAAGTGACGTCGTTAGGCTGCTGAATTTTTGTACGGGAACTTCTTAACCCAATTTCAATTATTTGGGTTAAACTTTTAATTCTTGATTATGGCATGCTATGAATATGTGTGAATGAAATATTATTGTTTTACAATTAATATCAACTTATATTTAGTATTTTTCACTCATAATTATGTCATTGATTAATCCTTAATCTAATGATATAATCATCGTAAGGGACTACATCTCAATCTCCTTTTATTGAGGTGTATCTTGATACTGTTCACCTTTATTATCCTATAAGGTGTATATACAACCTTTTTTACATTTTATATCATGAATTTATATATTCTAATGATAGTTATAGTTTTCTTTGATGTTATTCTTTAATTATTTTTATTCAAGATTTTATGAAGTGGTAAAGGATTCCTTAACTAAAACATCGTTTTAAATGTTTTAAAGATTTAATTTTCTAAATACTTCTCTTTCATGTCCATGTTTTAGAAATGATTTTAAGGATTTATTCATATGTACATGAGTGTTTTAATGTTTAAAATCCTTTCAAAAGTTTCAAAGTGGTATGGGACACTTTTATTCCAACCTCTTCTTTTTGAATGTTTTAAATGAACTGATTATGTCAATATCTTGAAATGATATCTTGTGATTGAAATATGGAAATGTTAAATTTCCATTATGTTTGTTTTATGTGTTATTATTATGTTATGGTTCTTGAGAATTGTTTACATATACGGGTGGTTCTGTGATAAACCTAGGGCGAGTGAGCCCGATATAGCTCTCCAATGCATTGGGTAACGTGACGGAGGTAAACATTAATGTTTCTCCTAAGATATTTAGGAAATATACTGTGGTGGGTATTCCAAACGTAACTACCTTTGTAGATATTAAAGCTACAATTTAATTATGATATGGATTCCACAAGTTACTTGTATGATTTATGATTTCTATGTGTTATTCATAAATCTTATGATTTCATGAGCTGTGTTAAAGAGATTATGTTTTGTATGTATTGATAGACTAATGTTTTATTTCTTTATTTTATAACCCTTTATGAGTTTTTATGCTCATACCATGTTTTTGAAATGTTTTCATAGGGTATAAGGATGGGTAAGAGAAATTAATAATTCAAGAATATTTATATCAATAAAATAGTTATTGTTTTATTTTAAGAGTTTTTATTTAATGAAAAAAATTGATACTAAGTAGAAGTATCTACTTTGTAATATTTGAGATGTAATGTTATAGTTATGGCCTAGTTCTATAAAACTCTAAACCTGAAAAGATCCTCAATTTTAATTATTGATTAAACTCAATATTAAGTAATGTTTTATGGCTATAGCCTTATATAGTGTATGGGACTCTCTATATCATCGATTTTAACATTTACAACTCCATATTTCAATCCATTTATAAAACTTTCTATATGAAACTAAAATATTTTAGTGGACGATGTACTCCTAAAACTCATGATGGTACTTATCTACCATGGTAGAAGTTTGAGACCTTATATGGGATAGAGTTATCTTCAAAGTATGTGGAACCTTTCTTAAGGAGTTACAGCCATGTTAGGTACACGTCAGAGTAATCAGGCTCTACGAGGTATTTTTTTAGCCATTTTATGTGGCATATTTGTTTAAGATCAGTGTCTTGGGAAGACTTTGGATGAAAATTATTTTGTTTCTGGTTAATATTTATTGTGATTCCACCTATTCCAGAGTAACCTGAGTGATCCTTAATATATTGGAAGTCTTAGAGGAAGAGCACCCTAGTTATGGGAGAAATTTCAACTTTCCATGTAAAGATAGATAGAGTGGTATTATGGATGGGTTTTCCATGTCATGGATGGTGGATCAAGAAAATGCCTTATTATAGATCTAGATGTTTGTTAATAGGTTTTTGGTGGAGACCAATGTGGAGTGTTGATGACCTGGTTTGTCGATAGAATGCATGGTGTATGATTATACTTTGGCAACAATTGAATTGAACTGAAGTGAAACTCATGTTCATCTCCTCATTTAACTTTGTACTATTTTTTGAAGGCATGAATTTTTCACCTAGTTCAGTATATCAAAGATCAGTACACCCCAATAGAACCTCATGCTAAATCTTGGTCATCCAAAAATCTTTCATTGATGTTGATCATTATCTACTCATACTTATAGTGGAGTGGGTTTACCTCTAGTAGAGGAAGTATACTTTTGATATTTACTATATGTTATGGTGGTCGTATGATGATACCCATCTCATTATGAATTGGTTACCCTCTATGGGTGTCATGAGGTGTTGTCATTTGAATGGATGGGTTGGGTTCTGTCTAGACCCCTCAAATGTATCAAGAAGAGTAAACCCTTTGGATATTTATTTGTATCATCCTCAGTTATTGATCATGGATTCATGCGCTATGTGCACAAAAAATACATTCCCTCTTAGAGAATATTGACTAGTGTGGGAATTCTTTAGAGGTATTACATATGACAGACCCATGTCATGAAAATAGTTTATGAATCAACCCGCATACCAAGAATGGTGAACACCTATTTTGAGTGGTGATTTGGTAAATGAAGTCTCTCCTTCAGACGATTAATTATGGAGTATATCAAACCTTTATATTCTATTGGTTTGAAACCTAGATTCATGGATTGACTTTCACTTATGTGAACTGAGACTATGGAGGCTGAGGAGATCAGATTTTCACATACATAATGTAGTGGTTGGTGTTATTTGGATAAGGACTCTATTTCTGAGGAATGATGGGATCATTTCAGTAGTTTTCTTTAAGAGTTTCATTATACCCTAAAATGGGAGATACTTCTTGACTTATGTCAATGGTGGTTTCTGCACACATTTCTTTTGTGTGAAGGTTGTTATGGGTATGAATTTTATAAGTTCTCATGTGTGACCTTATATTCTTAGATAACAAATCATAAGGGTTTTCTTAGAAATTTTTAATCATGTTATCCACTTACATGGGTGGATAGAGATTCTTCCCTAGTGTATTTGATAGGTGTTGAGGTGGGAATCAAGTTCATAGATTGTTATTTTCATGTGACAACTTTGATGAGTCATTTCTAGTTGTTATGTTACGGCATACCCATCCATTTATAAACATGGTTTGTGTGGAGTAAGGAATTATCTTAGAGGTTTATTTATTTACTCCTCTTAGGTTTTGTTATATACACAATTCGAGATATGATAGAGTACATTGATATAAATGGTTAGAGTCTTCCACTTCAAATAGTGGTAGATTGGATCACTCGATGAGTAGTGTATTGGTTCAAATTAGTCAATTAGGGTAGTTATTTATATTAATGTGTCCAATGATAGATTTTTTAAATGAGATAGAATAACCCTGTTAGGATAACTAAAAATGAGGATGTGATTCATTTATATATTGTGATGTGAAAAGGGTAAAACCTCATAAATTCTTATGTTAGGTCTTGAGTGGAATACTCATGCTTCCCCTAGGAAACAGACTAGTATTGATGGAGACAATGCCTTGTTGATAGTTTTTTGTGTAGGTTTTTATCAAGAATCATGATGTTCTTATGGCCTTATAATTTTTTCGATGTTGGTATGCAAATTTGGTAAAGTTAATATTAAGGTTATACAATGTAGATAGGTTACATTCTATGATGACCATCTAGAATGATCATTGAATGTTGGGGATCAGGGAACTCCCTTGAGGGTTGATCTTATTGATGATCATTTAGGGGTGATTGTCATAGACTTGTGGAATTTACCTTATCCTATGCGATGGGATGGATATAAATTAAATTCATAGGATGAGTATATTTTTCATTAGATGGGATTATTTCCCAATTTCTTCTAACTTCAAGATGGACATAGGCTAGTATATTTAAATAATAGGGGGATTTTCTCATTCATATGTGGTGATGTAATGAGTTTTCTTAAAGCTTTCATCTTAAAGGTGAAGGTATTGCATATGATTTTTTGTATATTTGACATGATTTTTATCTATATCCTTGTTTTTAATTAGCCCCGTTTGTTTATTTTTTCAAGTATGAAAAGATTTAAGGTGGGGGGAATGTAATTTATATATATTTTAACCAATTGGGACTCAAATCGATTTTTGATTTATGAATTCCTATGACATTATCAAGGGTAAAATGGTAATTTTACTATAAAAGATAATCTTATAAAAAATTATGATGATTCTGTTGAATTCAGAATATGTGTTTTACTCTTAAATAAAGTCGACATGAGAAAGTGAGTGTCACAGAGCTTTAAAAATAATATAATAAAACAAGTATATTATTTTAAGACATGTGTGTGTGTTTTTAATTATATTATAATATGCCTTAAATGGAGTCTTAGATCGGGAATACAAGACTATGGTCAAATTTTTAGCATGTTTTTTACCTTATGTATGACATAAGTTTTATTCATATCAGGTTCTACGATGATATGTAATCATTGAGGTTTGTAAATAGTTAAAATAATTAAATTGATAAACTAAATTAATTTAATATTTAATTTAATTTATGACTATATAAACCAATATTTGATTATTATAAATTTTTATCCATATAATACTATAAAATTTAGAGTTGTAAAGAGGTATCTTTCATTTATGGGCCTAGAGTTGAGGATCATTTCTAATTATGACTTTAATAAGATATTCTCTTCTCCAACAAACTATTTCTGATATTTGATGAGATAATGTTGAATAAATTGAATGTTTCTATAAAATATATTGTTAAAAATATCTATATAAACAATTTATCCATTTTTATGTTGGTATTTGTTTTATGTATTTATCCCCACTTTGGATTTTGTTTCTATTTTGGATTAATCTTGAATGTAATCCCGAATCAAAGATCAATAATCCCATTAAATTATGATTTTATCTGGAAATTTTGTATTTGATTATCTAATTTTTTAATTATTTATTTTATTTTTGATTTACCCCATATACTCATATTTTATAAATAATGATTAGAAAAATTTTACACGACTATTATTCATTTCTCACTTTTGTGTTTAATGGATTTCTCCCTCTGATCAACATGAACTCATCACTAATGTTCTTTTATTTGATGGTTAGACAAATTTTGATATCTCATTTCATTATTTGATCAATCATGGGTTTAATGAATCATTGTTATGGGTTCGAATCATGGATTTCAATTTAGAGGAGTTATGATGTTGTTGAATGAAATCCAAAGATGGATCGGGTGATAGTGGCTTCAGAATATATGGAGTGCGATATGAAGAATATTCCATAGGAGGAACTAATATCTTGTTTTTTTATGAATTATGGTTTAAATAAAACTTCCAAAAAAGATTTTATGATGTAAAACCTAGTTACAGGTATTACATATGGATTATGTAGAGAAATTAAAGGAATTGGGTGGTGGAATTTGAAGAATCCTTATGGATCTAATCTTATTGAAATTTCCTAAATACAAGTCTTGTGTTTTGAAATAACACAAAATTTGTAGTCCCTTTTTATATAGTTATAGGTTATTATTTAGAGTTAAGGATCACATGACTATGTGACTATGGAACATGTCATATTACCCCTACCCGACCAGGTCTGCATGTACCGAGAGTACTTGCCCAGGGACCCATATGGCCCAACACATCATATATTCTAGGCCATGGCTCATGTACTATCATATATACACAAAATAGGTAGTTGGGGTTCTATTTGAGTACTCCATATACATGTTACACCATCTTAACCTTCTACATGTTGAATAGTTCAACTGAAACATTCCATGTGGGATGGTAGAATGCTTCCAAGTGGCTGACAGAAGACAACACATAATGTAGCCCTAGGACACACAATTAAATTTCACTTGACCTGATATATTAAATTTAGACAGGATTTTTTACTCTATAAAGTTACCAAGTGGGGTTGGTATCTCACCCATTTGGATTGGGGTACTCCTAGGGAGTCAGTATTTGTCCCACCTGAGCATGAGTTGGGATCCTCTTTCTATAGAATCATATATAGTCATTATTTCACATATATTTATAAGGTATGTATCCTCCATCAATAGAGTATAATTTCTCCCATTTATAGATCTCGTACGGGATAGAGATCCTCCATTGGAGTCATTATTTCTATAGAACCTATGGTTTCAAGTTAGTAACCCTTTCATTATTATTTTAAAGTATTCGATGTTTTTTGATGTATTTTGGGAGGGTTTGTAAGAATTTTGGATTGTTTTTGTAGATTTTATAGAAGTTCAAGGTTTCATCATGGTAATTAGAAACTGTGCAACTTATATATGAAACCGTTCAAAGTGAGGAAGTGGGCTCTAGGTAGGTGCCAAATTTGGCCAAAACATGTGGCCAACTATGAGTAACTGTGCAAATTGGAACTAAGTAAAAACATGATTGGATCTTGGTTTTTATAATTATATGAGCCAACCATGCGAAGGGTGTTGGTAAATAGTGGTTGGTGCACAGTTTACCTAACCGTGCAACCCAGCCATGAATAGTTGGTTTTTTGTAGAAATTAAAAAAGTGGACTTCACATTTTATTATCCCTAAACCACTAATTATTCCTCTATTTTCACCCTAAATCAATTTTCTCTCATCCAAACAGCTATGGAGACCCTCCCCTTTGATCCCGAAGTGATCCGTTGGAAAATCATGGTGCATTGGAGGGTAGATTTATTGGTAAGTCTTCTTCTGTGATATTTTCCCTTTGGTAAAATATTCTTCCCTAACTTATATTCATATATCTATGATATTTTATTCCAATAATTATGTTATTTGGCTGTTTTGATGTTAGGGGATGATATATAAGGTGGGTTTTTTGAGTTTCAACCCGGTTTTTTTTAAGATTTAATGTTGTTATTCATTTTTTCCATAATTTCTGAGGTAGGTAGATTCACTATTGACTCCTCAAACTAGATATCAAAGGATTTTTTTAAAATTTATTTAATTTCTTATTTTTAATAATGTAATTTATGTAAAAATATTTGTGGAAACCCCCTTTAGTGATGGTTGTGAAATTGTGTAAAATTGGTTATTGTGCAAAGTGCTTTGTTTTGTGATTTTTAAATGGCGATTTTAAAAAATAAGTTTGTTTTATTTGTAGAATTATTTTAATATAAATGTTTTAAATAAAAGAAAATTTTAATTATAATGGTTTAAAATGGTTTATTTTTCATGGTTCTTTTGCATAAATGGTTGGTGTATGGTCATGTGCATTTGGGATAGATAAGGGCATGAAGTTCTCCCATCAAAAGAATCGGACAGATACTGGCATGAAGTTCCCTAGTAAAAATGGTTCACTAACTGATGGATTATTAAAATAATGAATCACCACCCATGAGTATAGGGAGTTCAATGGTTTCATGCATGGTTGGATGTGTGGATATGTGTAATGGAAGGGATTATGCCAAAATTGAATTGATAAATGGTTTTTAAAGAGTTGATTGGTTTGTTTTATTTGAAATGGTTTTGGTTTGGAAATTGTTTTTATATGAGAACTATTTTTCATAAAAGGGGTTTTGATTTGATATAAACTATTATAAATTGTTTTATATAATAAAATTATATAAATTTTCTAACATGTTCTATCCTAGTGGTGTGAGAGGGGAAGTCATTTGGAAAAAACATACTATGTTTTATTACTCACCCCCTATTTTGGAAATTTGCTGCTTTTGAAGATATCATTTATTGAGGTATATGTAAAGGGAAAGTATCTCATTTATTTAGTGGGGCTTAGTGATACTTGGGTTGTATTGTGGAGTTAGAGCATGGAGCATTTTGTGTGTTCTGGAGTTATGTCTTTGGAGTCTTTGAGCTCGGTGGTTTAGCCTTCCTCTTTGGTATTCTGATTTTTGGTTATGATATATTTTGGTAGTAATTGGATTTTGGTATGAGTTGGTATTATTTTGAGTTGTATTATTTTTTTTATCATGCATCATATGTTGGTTTTTTATGGTTTGTTTGGTTGTAGTTTTTTTCAAAGGGAAAATCGTCCCCCAATTGTATTGAATCCCATGGAATTTATTGCCAGCCTTTGGAATCTTGGAGATGTCACCTAAGGACAAGTAGCAATTCTTACTTTAATCAAGCCTATGAGGAGGGGTGGGATGTTACAAGAAGTATCGGTTTGTTCAATCCTTGAGTATCAATTGTTTCATTATTGGAGTTGAAAATTATTTCTTAATTTTTCCTTGAGTTGGTATTTTAGAAAGGAGTAAGATTTTGGGGACATGAAATATAGAGCATAAAAAGACATAGCTAACCTATTTATGCTGAACATCATGTTACCAGAGAGTTGGGTACATAAGTGTTTTAGAGACACTTATATGAGTGTTATCTCATTTCTATAGGTTTATCCAATGAGGAGACCATGACATGAATTGATAGAAATTACTTCTGACTATATGTGAATATTTCATTTTGAGTAATGATTTCTAATTTGGTGTGTGTTGTTTTTTGAAAAATGTTGAAATTGATTTTAAATGTGAGTTTTTGAAAAAGTTCATGGTTGTGGTATTTTTAAAATGGTTTGATTTTCAAAAAACATGGAGGAATTTTCAAAAATGGTTGATTGTGAAAAATTCTTAATTCTGGAAGGAAGTGTTGTGATATATGATATGGAATAATTTGAAATTGTAAATCCTTTAGTTGTTAGAGAGTGAGACTTATGGAATGTGTTGTGTTTATAGAAAATGAAACTTTGTAGACAACATAGAGACCAAACGTAATAGGTTGCTGAGAATATTTCATAACCTAAGCCACTAGTGAACCAATAGCTAGTTTAGAGTATTTTCCAATCCTTTCAAGCTATGGATAGAGGGAACTGAAGGGATGAAGCAAGGAAAGTGGATCATTACATTCAGTTACAAAAGAAGAATCCACCCATCTTTTAGGTTAATTCAAAACCATAGAAGTTAAAGGTGTGGATGAATAGGATAAATAAAATATTCAACTTCATTGTCACACCAGCAGAGTTGAAATTCAAGTGAGTGACATATATTTTGAAGGATCTTTCAAGGAAATAGTGGGATTTATCACTTCATGCTAAATTAGACCAAGGAATTTCATGTAAGTATTTTCAATAATTTCTCAACAAAAATTTCTATCCGCACACATTCAAGATTATTATAATGACATAATTTTTTATCTTGAAGTTGGATAATCATTCAGTGATAGAGTATATGGATAAATTTATGAATTTAGTCTACTTTTCACCTGAATTTGTTGTAAGTGCATCATTGAAGGAATGAAAATTTTAATTTGGGATGAGGTAGGATATTTGCTGAAAACAAATTATGCTATGTATATAAAATTATGTACAGATTATCAATAGAGTGATAGTGGTAGTAAGGGGAATCTCAAGATATACTGTTGGAGGAAGCATATTGATATGTATTGGAAATGGAGGTAACTCTAATGTAGGGAACAATAGGAAGAGATACAGCTGTATCCAAGGTAGTGGGATGACTTAGAACTATATGGATGTATTAATGAATCATTCTCCAAAACCAAATAGAAATATACGATGTTTATAATGTGGTTCTTTAGACTACATGAAGTGATATTATACATCACCACCTAGAGCATGCTATAATTGAAACCATATGGGGAATTTTCCTTGCTATTGTCACAGTGCCCCAAGTTCAGGTGTTTGGGACACTTCTCTTATGTCTTATATGTTGTATGCTTTGATGGGATGATGGAATTGTAATACCTATCATCAAAAAAAAAATCTATCCATGGTGACTATAAGAATACCTTGACTCCTTCACAAGGGGTATCTCAACAAGGCAATAAAGAACAAAGTGCAGTGAGTAAGAAGATATATGGAGATGAGCAAGTTATTATGGATGATAAATTTATGCCATCAACAGTTAGAGGTATGATTATTTTCAATTATACTATTATTCAAGATTTGTTTTATATGATTTCATCCCAATCATTTCTTACTTCTCAATTTTTCGATCTTCTAGGTTTAAGTGTTGAGATGATGCCTCCTATTCTTAAACTTTAAACTCTTATTAGTCAAAGATAATGTTGATCCTCTATGTGTAACGAATTTTCTATAACTATTGATGGAGATGAGTGGATATGGAATTTATCTGGGCTTAATATGAATATTTATGACATTATCCTAGGTATGGATTGGATGATAATGTTTAATGATCACAATGACTGTTATACCTGAAGGCTTAATTGTATGATTGAAGATAGAATCAAGAATCTCTTTAAGGGATGTCGGAATGTAAAGGTATGTGAAATGGGATTCTTGGAACCATTATTTGGAATAATCTCATACCAGTTGGTATATTTTAATTTGGAATCGATTGAAGAGATCGAGAGAAGAATTTTTTTGAAAAGTTGATAATCATCTTTTAGATGTTTTTTCTGAAACTTTATCAATGTTCCCACCCATAAATGAAGTGGAATTTATGATTGATCACCTATTTTAGACCAGTAATATCTAAATTTTATCTTATCAAATGTCACCAATATAATTAAGGTAATAGAAAGTCCATTTGGAAGAGTTTTAGAGAAAGTGTTCATTCATCCTAGCATGTCTCTATGGGAAGCACTGGGCTTGTTCATAAAAAAGGTGAATAGAAATATTTGTAGTTGTGTAGATTATCATAATCTTAACCAAGTTATGATAAATAATTGATATTCACTTACATGAATTGATGATCTGTTCAATTAATTTAGGGCATCCTAGTTGTTCTCCAAAATTGACTTGCAATCAGGATATCACCAATTGTGAGTTTAGAAAGAGTATATTCCAAAAAAAAATTCATAAGTATATATGGCAATTACGAGTACATGGTTATGGATTTTAGTCTTACAAATTCACTATAATGCTTTATGGAAATTATAAATTGTATATTTAATATATATTTTTATTCTTTTCTAGTAGTTTTCATGAATGACATATTGGTGTATTCAAGGATAAGGGTTGATCATGGGAAACACTTGGAGATAGGGTTGGTAATTTTTCAGGATCATCATCTAGATGCCAAATTATCAAAGTGTGATTTTTAGATATGAGATGTACTTTTTCTTTTCCATGTTATCTCTAAAATAGATGTTGTTTTGTGGATCTAGAAATTATATAAGCTATTGTCACTTGGAAACCATCAAATAATTTCTTTGAGACACACACTTTCCTTAGTCCAGCTGGTTATTACCAACATTGTTTTCATTATTTTTCATGAATAGATTCACCTATAATAGCTTTGAAAAAGAAAAAACGTTCCATTTCAATGAAATTATGAATTTAAGAGGTATTTTAAAGAGCTTAAAGTTAACCTTACATCAGCACCAATCTTGATATCACTAGAATCCGGACAAGGGTACATGGTGCATTGTGATCCTTTGGGATTTGGTTTTGGATGTGTTCTCATGCAGGGAGATCATGTCGTTTCCTATAGGTCACAGAACTTGTAGATTCATGGAAATAACTACCCAATGAACTATTTGTATCTAGCTATTTTAGTCCATGATTTGAAGCCTTTTCCTCATTACCTCTTTACTAATAAATTTATGGTGTTTACAAATCATAAGAGTTGGAAACATATTTTATCAAAAATGTATTTGAACCAAGACAAAGAATATGGATGGAATATCTCAAAATGTTTTACTTTGACATAACATATACACCAGGTAAAGGTAATTCAGTGGTAGATTCATTAATCAACAAGTCATGTGATCAATTGGGAAAAAAGGCTCACGATCAGTGGTCTTTGATGTTGGAGATAGATGGCATGTACTTGGATTTTGAAGACTGAGGTAATTTTGCAATTTTGTTTCTAGTTTCCTTTATTCCTGATTTGATTACAAAATTAAAAGAGGCATAGAATTTGTATTTAGAATTTGTTTCTAGGAAGAAAAAATTGAATTTTGGTGAGACCATTGAGGGATGGAAGTTATATGTGAGTTTAGTTTTTTGGTTTTGAAATCAGATGGTCATACCTATGTTTTTTTAGTAAAACCTTATTCATGCATACCACCATTCAATATGGTAGTTTCATCCAGGAATATAGAAGATGTATAAACTGTTGAAAGCATAGTTTCGGTGGGTCTGTATGAAAAGAAAAGTGGCAATGTTTTTTTGATATCCTTAACTTTTCAGCAGGTTAAGACATAGCATCAGTGATGGGAGGGTATGATGTAGTCTTTACCTATTCGTTTTTGAAAATGGGAGCAGATAGCCAGGGATTTTGTAACAAGTCTCCCAAGAATGGTTTGAAAACATGATTTCATATGGGTGATAGTGGAACATCTCATGAAGTCGGCCTAATTTTTCCCTACTCATGAATCTCATATGGTGGAGTACCTGTCAAAAATATATATCTGAGAAGTGGTAAAGAGGCATGGTGTATAAGTTTCAATAGTATCAGATAGAGATCTGAGGTTTACATCTCCTTTCTATAAATCCTTAGATTAATCCCTTTAGAATTAGTTGACTATGAGTATAGAGTATCATCCTCAGAGGGATGGTAAATCCAAATGGATTATAAAAACATTGGAAGACATTTTGTGATCTTGTGTAATGGATTTTGGTGTCTTAGGGTAGGATTACTTACTATTATGGTAGTTCTCATATAAAAATTGTTTTTAGGACTCAATACATATGTCTCCTTTTGAATCCTTGCATGGGAATCCTTATCTTTCTCCACTTTTTCCAATGGAAACATGTGAGACTTCACTGGTTTATTGATCCTTATCCAATAGAAAATGGAGAAGATTCATTTGATTAGGAAGAGAATAGATATGGCTCAAATTCATCAGAAATCATATACAGTTCATTTTAGATAGCAATTTTCATTCGAGGTGATTGATCATGTGTTCTTAAGAATCACTCAAAGGCTTGAGAATCATCATTTTGGGAAGTAGGGAAAGTTATATCCTCAATACATATTTCCCTTTTAGATACATTAATGGTTTGTTGAGGTAGAATATTGGTTTTCTTTTCTACCATGGTTGGCTGTAGTGCATATTTTTTTATGTATGTCAGTTGAAAAAGTATCATCCTAATCCTAACCTTGTGATTTGATGATATCATGTTGAGCTAGAGTCAGATGCTTCATTAGTGAATGTGCCAATATGAATTATGGATATGTTAGAGAAAGTATTGTGTGAAAGAATCATCAATCTAGTGTGTTCAGGAATAAAGTTGGGAGTGGGAGAAAGAAATTTTCAAACAATGGCCCGAACTATTTCAGAATAGAAATGGTTTTATAATTTTTAAGGGATATAAAGGATAATGGTGGGGAGAATTTATCACCCTTGGTTTTAATAAAGGAACACTTTATTTATGATATTTAGGTATTTAAAGTGTTTGGGTTAATTTTGTGAGGGTTTGGGGGAACTTTGGTATGGTTTTGGGGATTTTTTGGAGCTTTATAGTTTTACCATAGTTAGTTGAAACTGTAAAAATCCTACAGGAAACCATGAAAAGTGATACTATGGGATCTAGGTAGGCACACAGTTAGGTACAAGATTTGGTCAAACCATGCAACCACCTATGAATAAATGTGGAAAGTGGAAAAAAGGGAAAAACATGGTCGGTACATAATTTTTCTAAATGTTTGATCCAAATATGCAAAGGGTGTTGGGAGGTAGTGGTGGGTGCATAGTTGGTGCATAGTTTTCCTTGTAATGTGACTCAACCATGCATGATTAATTTTTCTAGATCCTAAAAAAGTGTATCTCACTCATTATTATCCCTAAATTCTCATTTTTCCTCTATTTCTACCATAACTCAATTCTCTCTTCTCCTAAACACTGTGAAGACCCTCTCCTTCAATCTAGGATCAATCTGTTGGAAAATATTAGTGCATTGGAGGCTGAATTGCTTGGTAAGTATCTATTATTGATGTTTTCCCTTAGATATACTATTCTTATCTATCTTGGATTCATAGATACAGTCATTTGGTCATAAAAATATGATATTTTATATTAATCATGATTATATTTAGTTGTGTTAATGTTAGGTAAAGACATCTAAGGTAGGTTTTTGGATTTTCAACCCAGTTTTTTTTGAATATTTCTTATCATTATTTATTTTCATCATTATTTCCAAGGTTGTGGAATCACACTTGACTCTTATAATTATAAATTGAAGGCTTAGTTTCAAATTTTTGAATATATTATTTTGAATTATGGAATTGATATGAAAAGTTTAGTAGAAACCCTCTTTTGTGATGGTGGTGAAATTTTGAAAAACAATTTGGTGTCCCAAGTGATTTGATTTATGAATTTAAAATGATGATTATAAAATATGACTTTTTGGATTTGTGGAATGTTTTTAAAGGATATGTTTTAAATAAAAGAAATTTTTTTATTGGAATGGTTTGAAATGGTTATTTTGGCATGGTTTTTGGCATAAATGGTTGGTGTGTGTTCATGTACATTTGGGATGGATAAGTGAATGAAGTTCCCCCATAAAAATAATGGGATGCATAAGGGTGTGAAGTTATCTTATAAAAATCACTCACTAAGTGAAAACTTAGATAAAGGATGACTGACCACTCACAAGTATAAGGATTTCCATGGTTTCATACATAGTTGGATGTGTGAATATGTGGAATGGAATGGAATGGATTATGTCAATGTGGTATTTGAGAAATAGTTTTTAAATATTTTTTTGGTTTATTTTCTTTCAAATGGTCTTGGATTGGATTTTTTTGATATGAGAACTATTTTTCTTAGAAGTGGTTTGGATTTGATATAAACTATTTTAACGTTTTTTATATAAATTATTTTATATAAATGTTCTAACATGTTCTATCATAATGGTTTGATTTGGGAAGTCATTCATGGAAAACCTATTGAGTTTCATTACTCACCCCTACTTTGGTACATTGGTGATTTTGTAGATATCATTTATCAAGATAATGGTATAGGAAAAGTATCATATTTATGAAGTGGTGCTTCATGATACTTGGGTTGTATTGTAGATTTGGAGAAAGGATCGTGTTGGGAGCCGTGGATTTATATCTTTAGAGTCACTGAGCTTTGTGGTTTAGTCTTCTTCTTTGGTACTCTAATTATTGGATATGATATAGTTCGGTTGTAGTTGGGTTTTGGTATCAATTGGTATTATTTTGGTTTTATTACATTATTATCATGCATCATATAGTGGTTTTGGTTATGGCGTGTTAGATTGTGGTGGTTTTTATTTTCAAAGGTCAAATCATCCCCTAATTGTATTGAATCCCTTGGAATTTATTTCAAGACTTTGGCATCTTGGTGATGTCTCCTAAGTCCAAGTAGCAATTCCATCTAGAATCATGATAATGAGGAGGGGAAGGATGTTACCAGTTCACTCATATACATGGGTCAGGGATCCTCCATCAGATTCTGAGGGAATTCCTACGTATATTGTTTAATACATATAGAGTTATTATTTCACCTATAGTCATGGGGTAGGTATCCTCCAACATTATTTAAGGCCATGAACACATAGTCTACCTAAGACTATACTCTAGGAATTGAGTACCTCCTATGTATGCGACTGGTTATATTGCTTACCCTTATGAAGTATGTTCTACCATGTAAGGTGTGTGAGTTTCAAGGTTGAGAGAACTCACCTTCTTAGATTCTAGAGTTTTCATGGCTACTAGAATCCTATGAAGTGCTGAATTATTTAATATGTATAATAACTCATAATCCTTGGGATTTACATTGATGTATGATGTTGTAGTTGTCTATCAACTTTAGTCTTTGTTGACTATTTTGTGTTCCAAGAACCACCATATACCCATTTAAAGTGGATTTTGAGGATTGGAGATATGATAACTCTGACTTATTATCATTCCTAAGTATCCTACTGTTTGAACATATCTATATTACTCTTCTTAACTTCATTTTCGTGACTCCTTGGAGTCATGATTCTTGATTTGACTTGGTTTTCTATTTTTCCCCTATCATCCTCCTCTTAGACAACTCCAGTTCAAGGAGTCGAGTTGATTTTATCTTCATATAATCTTCTGATTTTCTAAAGATTCCTACTAATCTAGTTCATACTAACCCCTATATGACCCTTGTGTGCACACGTGTTGTGTTGGTGTAGATAGTTCATAAGTTGGAGATGTATTTGTGGGCTTGGAGTTGATGTGTATTGTTTGGAGTTTATGTCTAGTGACTTTGTAGGAAGCAGTGTTAGTAAAGATTTAGTGCTACTATGAGCTAATGGTAGAATAATCTAATCATCTAAAGAGACATCATGCAGTGAGGGCCTACACACCTTGGTTGGATATCAATTTTTTATTTATGGTCTATTGGGTGTGTATTTTATCCTTTTTACCTTATATCATTTATAATTGTAATCTTATAAAATTCCATAGACGTATCATACATGAGTTACATTTATTTTAGTTGATCATTTATGTATATAATTTTTTCATTGATTGTTTTTTTGTATTGGATATATATATATATATATATCATGTTATAATAGTCTAAGGCCTCCCATGAGAGTGATATGTCTACTTGGTGCTAGTCGTCATCCCTTGGCTTATTAGAGGTGGTCTTAGGGTGGCACACTAATCTTACTTCCAATATAGGTGGGGCCCTGATAAGTCAGATCATTTTAAAAATAGTTGGTGGATGGTTGAGGCAATGTTTGAATACTAGTGTATAAGTAGACTTGATTAACTTGGTCATGTAGAGGATACTTTATTGATAATTCAAGCACAGTACTGGATAGATTGTGTGTATTGAAAATAGGCTTGGGATGGTGGTAGTGGGATCTAAGAGTGAGTCAGATTGGTAGTGCATCAGTGTTTAGGGGTAAATAATGACAGTTGAATGAGTTTGTTTTGGATTCAACCATGGAATTAGGCTTCCTATGAGCTGCTACAACCAGAAACATTATTATGAATTCAAGTCTTAAACCAGGATCAAATTTATCTTCTAAATAAACTCTTCTAACCTACAAGAAGGATTTATAAACAAGTATATACTTATTTCAAGGGACTTAACCTTTATCATTTAGCTTTTTTCTAAATATCAACTTTGTCTCAATCACATTATTCTATTATATCCTTGGGATAGGATCCCAAGTATCATTTCTCCCAGTATGATACAGATTCTCATTCCTATAATCTCTCTATTTTTTATGATTAAATGAATTGAAAAATAAATGTGGTTCAATTTGATAAATAAGATTTGTCTAATTATCAAACCATAACTTTCTTCTACTCTGGATATATTCATTGTGGTTGTCAAATCTCAATATTTTCCAAGTCTAAATTGATATATCTTGATTTCATATTATATTTTCTAGTTCTAAACATTTATTAATATTTTTAAATTACTAGTTTTCATATTAATACTCTTCTTATTCATCACATGTCGGGTCATAATCAATATCAATAATATATGGATCATTTACATATTTTTCGTCACTACACTTCCCATTAATATATTTTTTTTATTCATTTAAATATTCTTGATCTGGTTAATTTGGCCTATCAAATTTGTGTTTATTTTCAATTATATTCACATTATAATATTCAATTAACTTGTTAATTCTTTTATTCCATCGCCTATATCCTTTTATATTGGATAAATATCCTATGAATACATCTTCCATAGCCTTTTCATCAAACCTTCCTTGTTTTAAATTTTTAATCTTCATTAAACACGGACTTTCAAAATCAATGAAATAATTCATAATTGGATTCTTCTGATAGAAAATATCATAAGAATTCATGTTTGATTTTGGTTTCATAAGTCATCTATTTTTAATGTAGGAAACTATGCTTACAACTTCTATCCAAAAGAACTTCAATATTTCGAATTTGGATAGCATCGTTCTCCCCATATAAATCAGGTTTGTATTATTTCATTATATTATACCATTTTTATGAGTTGTATAAGAATAATTATAATCATTTTTAACCTCATGATTTTAAAAGGAGGATTAAAATTCTTTTCTCCTAAACTACCTGTTATTATCAGCTCTTATCTTCATGATACAAACCCCTAATTCTTTCTCAAGTCTTATCTTGAAATTTTTGAACATCTCCACTAATTTTGATTTTTGATTTTGGAATATAAAATTATTTATCCTAATGAAATAATTAGTCAATTTTATGAATTAAATATCACCCTTAGTAGAATAATGTCTTATTCTTCCACCCAAATATGA
The DNA here is from genome assembly GCA_963277665.1 of Viscum album. Classification (NCBI taxonomy): domain Eukaryota; kingdom Viridiplantae; phylum Streptophyta; class Magnoliopsida; order Santalales; family Viscaceae; genus Viscum; species Viscum album. The sequence goes on from OY728126.1 coordinate 896,423,979, forward strand.
ATGTATTAAATCAAGTGGTCTGGTGGAATAAAATTCCACCCTTATGTGACATCCTTTAGTCATTTTTTATTTTTGAAATGTTTCAAAAATATTTTATATTTATATATTTAGATAATTTAATTATATAACCACATATCTCTTGGAAATATTTATTAAAATAATTTGAAAATTGTGGAATAATATTCTATGTCACAGTTTGTTATGAACGTTTCATCTTAAATAAAAAATATATTGAGTTTCACATTTTGAAAATATTTCTAATGGTTCTTTCACCCATAGTAATTATTCATATATAATTTACCTTCGTCATAAGTAAACTTTTCATTTTAAAAATAAATTCATTACCTTCATCACAATTAAAAATTACACTCAATAAGTTTTTTTTAGACCCATTAACATGAAAAATGTATTTATATATCTACTTTTGGGATTCAATCTCAATGGTACAAATTCCGTTGATCTTAAAAGTGATTTCATTCCCAAAGGTCACTACACCACTATCATGTTATTAAATATTCTTAAATTTATTTATCTCTAGTTATATTTGATAATAATCCACTATCAAGAATCCATACCTTTATTTTATTGCTAACTTTGATAGCCGACTCAATATGAAGTTACTTTTCAATTTTATCACTCCTATTACTCTTATTATATTATGTACCCTTAATATTTTGAAATTTAAAGTGTGGTTATACACTATTTTTCACAATAAAATTATTGGTCACACTTTATAAACATTCCATAAAGGAATATAATATATTTTTTGAGTATACAAACATGATAGATTTATACTCACTACTTGATTCAAATCATCACTATTTTTCTTTATCATAGGACATATTCCCTTTAATTATTTAATTATCTAACTGTATTAAAGAAAAAATGTATACTATAAAACATAGGTTCTATTTCTACAGGCTTTATAAATCCAATGTTAGATTTTAAAACATGTTATTCACTAAAACTATTTAGTTTATCCATGAAGTTTTTTGTCTTGGCAAATTCTCAGCCTCCACTTATTTTTACCTTTGGGAAACATACCTTATTAAGTTATATTAAAAATTATTATTATAGAAGTGATCTTATTAGGGTTTCTTTCAACGAAATATTTCTAAAATTTTCTTTTCGAACCTACATTGTTTGACAAGATACATTGAATATTATTAAGAATTTTAGGTGTAGGTTTTACCTTAGATTTTATATAATAGCTCCTAGTAGGTTTTGAGGAATCAACCTTTATTTCTATAGTATTATCACAGTAATATTTCATTTTTAGGGTCTTATCTGATTTAAATAACCTTAACTATTTCATGTTCAATTCCACTTCCTCTACAGTAAAAATTTTCTATATATCCTTCAACATCTTATCATTATCATTAACTTTTAATTTAAATAGTTTGATTTCCTCAACATAATCATTATCCTTATTGATAAAAATATATTTTACTCTCTTAAAATTCTCAAACTATTTATCTATGGATTTAATTTTCCTATTATGTTGAAATTTTATATCAATATATGCTTCATGGTCAGACATTATCATGGTCTCAATGTAATATTCTTCTACTTATCTATAATTTCCTGATATTTATTCTTTTCCTCCAACATAATATTTAAAATTTTAAAAAAAATTAATCAATTTATTAAGAAAAAATCACCACAGGAGATATAGTAGGCATCCTCCTTCTTACATAACATGATATGTTTTTTCTTCTTTATAACCTCTCATTTTTCTCCTTAGTTTTCTTAATTCCTTAGAGTTTCTTTAAAATTTCTTCTTCCGAGTCATTTCATTATGTTTATAATCTTCCTTAAAAAATTTATGGAAAATTGTATAATTCCACCACACTTAAATCACTTTAATTTAATTTTTTATTTATATATTTTATCCCCATGTTTAAAAAAACTCTTTTACACTCTTCATAATTGTTCTCATCATCTTCTAATTCAATAGAAAATTCAACAACCACCACCAAAGCCTTTTTGTATATTCATAGCTTTGAATTCCATTTCAACCATGAATTTATTATTGAACACAAGATCTTTTCTCATCTCGTTGTTGGGTAGTGTGTTATGTAACTCATGAAAGACAAGACACCCATTTCTCAAAAATATAAAATATTTAGATCAAACATATTATAGAAACTCATCATGATCTTCTTGATAATGGTTGAATATTCCAAAGGGTCTCAAGAACCTCAGATGTGACTAAATATAACGTTTACTCTTATGATGAAGTCATCAATTCTCTCATAATCATCCATTTCAATATATTAATTTTTTTCTCTCTATATTTATAGTTTGTCTTCTTTAACCTTGACATTTTCTTTATAATTATTCCCAGGATTAACCTATATCTCTTTAGTTATGTTGATTCCCATTAATTTTCCATATAATTTATCAAATAGGGACATAAAAATAATATTTATGGCTTTTATATCTAACCTGGGATTTATTTTTTCATCCAATATCATAGTGACATCTCTCTTATATGGTATAATCCTGATTGTAACAGCATCACAAACTTCACGGTATTGAGAACTAATATAGGGGATCATCCTATTCTTACAAAAATTACATTTCTTCCTATGAAATGTGGGAACACAACTATTGTTAATTTAATTTAGTGTCTCTATATATAACTCCATCTGAGATAAAATGTTTTATAGGGAATCTGGTCATCTCTAATACCAATTGAGGTGCACATATCAGTTGATTTATCACCAATAATGGGGGTGAATTAATGATACCAATGTTTACTATTTAGTTATTTTAAATTAACCATTCTATAAAATTTATATTTGCAATCAAATATTATTTAATTATCATTCTTTATCCTATGTAATCAATTGAAATAATAGTAAATTACACATAAAGTTTTTACAAAATTCATTTCCAATATACCTAATTCTTTCTATGTTTGGTTCAAGATCCAAGACCAAATTTTTAACTATAATTATTCCGGTGGATACAAGAAAAGGGTAGTGTTCTTACTTGACTTCTTTGGAATGCCTAAGCTAGTAAAAGAGAATTTCGGTGTTTATACTTGAATATTTATGTGAAAATAGTAGTATTTGTAAAATATTTTATTGGAGCCCCTAGACTTCATAATTCTCTTTCTTCTCTTCTGTAAACAAGATCTTATATTCCCCATTTGATGTATTTAAAAAATATTTAAATATATTTTTCCTTGATTTACATGTATTAAATTTCTAGAATAATATAAAAAGAAGAAAAAAGTCTTCCAAAATTCCTTCTCAAGTTTTTAGAATGATCAAAATATTCATCAGTATACAAACACCCATTTCTGGTTTATTACTTCTTGATAAAAAAACATCCAAATGATTAGAGAACATTTTTTCCATGGATGGAGTTTATTATTATAATATAATTGAAATAATTTGTTTCAAAAATTATTAAGCTTGGGAAATAAAACTAGAAGATGAGGAAATAATATAAATAAAAAACAATTAGAAATTAGAAATTGAAAATAAATAAGGGTTTTTAAAAGAGATCATCAATATGAAGAAACTTCTTGATGAAGTTAAAAATCTTAATAAAACATTAGAATAATAATTGGAGGTAATGGTGAAAGAAATTGACCATGTGCAACAAAAACTAGTTGAAATTGAATGAAGAATATCTTACTTTTAGAATTAATATTAGGAAGTTATAGAATTATCTTAGAGAGGTGAAGATCATGTGGTTTAGAAAAAATTATCTAAAAATATTTATTACAAGGAATAATGTATTGATTAGAATCTTGATAAGAGGAATCAAGTCAAAAGGACCATGTTTTTAGCTAAAATTGTTAAATTCCAGAATTATAAAAATTATAAAAAATACAACATTGATACAAAATATGATACAATTAGAGGCTCTATTAAGGATAAGAAGAAGTATAATATGAACATGAATATTTTGGATTCATCTAAAGAATTATTTCATAAAAAGGAACCGTGTATGATCATCTAAAAGATGATGGAAAACCATTTCACATTTCTAGATAACATGTTTCTTCAAATGGTAAATATGATTTTTATAGACAGTTATAGAACTATGGAGGATTTGGATATATAGGAAATAAGTTATGGTTAAATAATTAACACTTCAGTAAATCAATAATTCATTAGATGTTGAGTTTGATGGGGATTCAACCCACTTAAATAAGACAACTTGAGAAATCTATTTTAAAAACTGAAAATTGATTTCAACCACTGGAAACTATTTATGAATGAATTAATTAGAATGGTAAACTTTCTAAATTATTCCTTTTAATTATTCTGGATCAATAAGTTTTATATGTAAAATCTCAAAACAATCATGTGAAGGATTAAAGAAGAAAATAAAATTCATTGTTTGTTGAAACTTCTCTCAAATCCACAAAAAGAGAATGACCCTAGATATTGGAAAGTGAATGTTCTTTACATATGACCAGAGATATGGAATTGTTAAAAATTTTGAAATACTAAAAATAAGGGATAGTGATTTTTGGAAATTATGAGTCAATAAGAATAAAATGTATTGTATCTTCTATCTTTGGAAAAGAAAAATTGAAATATTGAAGTTCCTTATTTATTGATAGACTGAAACAAAAGTTTTTAAGTATTTAAAATTTTTTGGGTGAAGTAAAAGATTATTTTTTAGAATAGATGTTTTTTTATAAAAATTATTGAATATGGGAAAGTTGTAAAAATATGATAATGAACCAATGGAAATATATATCAGGTTATATATGCACAAAGTTTATGTAATATGAGCATGATGGAAGAAAATAAGTTATGGAATAAAGAATTAAACATATGTTTTATATGAATATGAATAAGTTGAAAAATATATAAAATATTCATGATATTCTTAACATGATAAGAAGAATATATTTATGTTTTTAGATATTCCAAAAAGTGTATATTCCAAATTGAATACATAATTGGGGGTGAGATACATACAACTCAACCCTTATAGATTATTCATTTTGAAATGTTTGGACCCATGACAGAGGAATTAAAAAATGGAGATAAGTATTTTATTTCCTTTATTTTTTATTGAACTCCTATAGCATGTATTATTTTTTGAAACAAAAATAAGAGGCTCTCAATAAAGTTAATAATTTTAGGATAAGTGCAAAAAAGGAATGAAGATACTTCATGAAAAATATTAAAACTAGTAATAGTGTTGAATACACAAATGGGAAGTTTAATGATTATCTCAAAAATCATTACATTCATTATGAACTTAGGGAACCGCACACACCAAAATATAATGGATCTTATAATATAAATAATATAATTTTTGTTTACATGGCTCAAACCATAATGATTAAACATCATAATTCTCAATTATTTTAGAGATAATATATTATAGGTGTAGTTCACATATAGAATCAGTGTTTTTATAGGACCAACTCTGATATGACTCCATAAGATATTATTACAAATATATTCCATGTTCTAAATACATAAGGGTATTTGGTTTCCCCTTAATTATCAAGGTCAAAGCTGAGAATCTTGTAATGTATGATCTAAGAGGTGTTGATGATATCTTCCATGGATACCATTTTAATGATAGAGGATATATGTGTTATAACCAGTAAACTAGAAATATTATTTACTTTTTAGATGTAAAAGTGTTGGAACATTCTGATATAATGGTTTTATAGTAAGTTCTAAATATAATAGTAAGTGAATATGATGCTTTTTCAGTTAAATAATGTGACAAAGATTATGAAAGACTTGATGATATAGAAACTTTATAGGATGAAGATATTTATTCAACCATTTCAAGTGATGATGGATTATTGGGTTCATATCATTCAAGGATGAAGAATAATGTGGAGGTCCAAAATATCATTGGATACCAAGGACAGTAGGTTCAAACCAAATGAATATAGAGGAGAGTTCTATATACATAATTCTTTTCATAGTTTTGTCCAAGAAATATTAAATAAGCTCTTTAGAATAAATAGTTGATTGATACCATGAATGAGTAATTGTATCAAGTTGACAATAATAGTACATCAGATATGGCCCCCAAAACTAAAGAAAAAATTTTATTGGAATGAAGTGTGTTTTTTGGAAGAAGAAGAATAAAATAGGTGAAGTGGTAAGAAACAAGGAAGTATTAGTTTGTAATGTATTCTCATAAGTTTAAGGTATTGATATTGATTATAACATCATCCTAGTTTCAAGATTGAAAACCATTGGAAAGTTAATTTTATTTCTTCAAAAATGATATATAAGATGTTCCAAATGGATTTCAAGTATTATTTTCTCAATAGAGAGCTGAAAGGAGAAGTCAATATTGAAAATCAATGTGATTTATTACTTGTAAAATAAGTGAACTTTGTCTGTAAATTAAAATATGATTTATATGGGATTAATTAATCCCTAAGATCCTAGAATTCCAATATGTATTCATGTTTTAAATTATATTAAATTCAATAAATTAAGAGTGTTCTTAAACCTATACATATGAGAAAATAAAGGGCATTCTATCATTGTGATTGTTTATGTTGATGATATCATAATTGTAGGGAATAATAAAGAATATTGTGAAGTATTTACCAAATAAATGAAGTTTTATTAAATATATATGGTGGTATGAATGAAGTAATTTCATGGAATGTATATTTATCAATAGGAGGATCATATTTTCATATCATAAGAAAAATATGCCAAATAATTACTTAAAATATTTGGAATGGATGATTCAAACTTGTTTCCAAACATATATAAATGGTAACAATGTTTTATAAGGAATATGTTGGAAGTAATATTGATCCCAAAGAATTTAGTAAATTGATTAGAATACTTATATATTTAATTGCCTCTAGACCAGACCTGGTTTATGATATTACCCTATGTAATATATTCCAAAATACACCAAAAATGGAATATTTTTTAGAAGGGAAAATAATTATTAGATACATTAAGGGAATTATAGATTATGGGATAAAGTATTATTGTAATGGAAAGTTTAATCTATCTAGATACATAGATATAGGATATCTAGGTTTTATCGATGATAGAAGATCCACATCTAGTGGAGTTTTTTTATGAGGGTGAGATATGTAAGTTGAAATACAAATAAGAAAGGTTAATAGACTCAAAGAACTATAAAAGAAAAGTATGTAGATACCAATAATTCTAAAACTCAATTAATGTGGATGAAGATGCAGTTGTAATATTTTTTGGTTGATGTAAAGTTACAACTTCTCTTGGGTTGTGATAATCGAAGTGTTGTAAATATCACCAAGAATCCAGTGAAACATTCATGATTTAAGAACATTGATATTGAAGATCACTTTATCAAATAGAATTTTTAAAGAAATGAACTAAATATATATTTTGTACCTATAAAGGATTTAATAGATGATATATTTAGTAATTCATTACTGATGGAAACATTTCAGAGGAAGAGGTTTATTATGGGTGTTCAACCTCACTTTCATTAAGGATAAGGTATGTAATATGTTCCCGCACTCTCTTATTCTCTTTGGATTTGTTGAAAAAGGAGGATAAATGTGAAAAAATAAAATCCATTGATATGCGGTTTACCTATTTTAGTGTGAGAATATATTTTGGGGGTTTTTAAAAAGAGGTAATTTGTGATGTCAGTATGTTTGAACTATTTTAACTATTTTTTAATGTTAATCTAGGAAATATTTATTTGTAAATTGAAGTCTATATTGGATTGTGTTGATGAATTTTTGAGTTTAGAATGAAGTGAGAAATAATTTTTAACCATTGTACATCACCTAGTACAATATATAAAGGGTGAATCATTGAAATTAATGTATTAAAGACCACATAAGTATCTAGTGGAAGTGATGAATATAAAACTTTTATAAATCTCAAGAACTTTTTAATTCTTTCATGTTCCTAAAAGGATAATTTTTTACTTATGCTACTTCTACATGAGCCTCTTACATCTTGGTTCTGTTATATGTGTTAGAGTTTCCTAAAGTGGAATAATACCTAGTGGGGATAATACTCTTCACAGGTCAGCACTGGACTCTCCCCTAGTTTTCATCACTTAATATCTATTTAATGTGATCATATAGACTGCAATTATCATCTTTTTTCTCATAAGGGGCCTCTAAAGCTTGATTTTGAAAATATAAATGAGATATTTAGTTATATAATTAATATTATAATTTTAAATTAGTATTAAAATACTTAAATATTTTCTTTCATATCTTCATTAATAGTACTCTCATATTTTTTATTTCTCCTTGAGAAAAACAATTTTTTATGAGTTACATGCCCTTCAATGTTCAACAATGATCACTATAAATGATAATAAATATAAGGAATCATTATTGAGTAATGATATATTTTAGAAAAAAACTTGATGAAATTCAATATCAAATAAAACCTAGAATTCTTTATTCATTCCAAATAAACTTCTAAAAATAAAATTAAACTAAATTGTATACTAAAAATAGATGTTTTCTCTCAGGTCCATGCATATTAGTTCTCCCTAAATTGTGTAAATGCTTCATATCACCTTTATTTATTTATTTATTTATTAATAATACTTAAAAATAAAATTCAAAAATACAAACAATGTATTGATTCAAATCATAATAAGTCTTAATGAATATTCATTACTTTGAATAATAACTTAAAATCATTAATCTTTCAATAAGTAAACATTTACTGATACTGTGGAACTAAATAGTCATAAAGGGGTGGTATACACTTTAACTTTGTGTTTAGTCTATTTTTTCGGCCAATATATAAATCATTCTTATATACTCTCTAGAGTTACTCTAACTCCATCAACTATGGAACACCTGTAGGTTAACTATCAGGAAAGTTAAAGTAATGTTGTGAGGAAAATATTAATTTATATAAATAAAATAATAGAATGGATTTTAATTTAATAAATTTAATTACTTATATATCCTCCCATGTATTATCCTTGATCTTTTCATCACAGTCTCTCTTCGAGATCGATTGAATCTGAATGATGTCTTAATATTTTTATAGAGAATCCATAAAACGTAAACATTGTATATCACATTTACCTATCAATTTTTTATCTTCATTGTATGCTACAATAATTTATGCATGATGGTTCCATAATTTGAACATATCTTTATTCTCATGCTTCCCATTAGAAGATACTTTTAAAAATAAAAAAGGTAATATAAATTATGACTGAAAAAAATCATTTTATATAATTTAATGCACTTATAAAGATATACCTTATTTTGGATGATGGTAGGGATTTGATGGATCTATAGGTTATGGAAAATCGACAACCGGTGAAGTACATGTATTATCTAATACATGAACTAGTCAATTAGAATCTTGTGGACCAATAATCATAGTAGAACTAGAATAAAATCCTAGATAGATAAAATATGTGTAAAATATATGTGTCGCAGATGTTGGTGGAAAGGGACTGAAGGGATAAGGTGCCACTATGAGATATGTAAAAGGTATTATAGAATCATAGATTGTTTGAAATGATGGTGAAGGCATGTATGGGAATATACCAAGTTCCTTAAGTGGAATAGTTGGATTAGAATGCATGGTAAATGGGATATGTGGTGGAGGATGTAGGTTTGATTAGGTATGGTGTGTGATCTAAGTACCTCTAGTACCAACCGTACTTGATTGTCCATGTTAATTACCACTATTAGTAAACTGACTAAAGAATAGCAGTCTATAAGATTATTTTTCCAAAAATAAATTTAAAAATGAACAAGAAAATAACATTTAATTTATTGTAATTAATATATATTAGAATTTTTTTAATCACTATGGGAATCGGTAGAGGCAGTCACATCTCTTGCATTTTTCAATCATTCTCAAACAATCTTTTACTATGTATTTCTTTAATATCATTCATATTATACATAGGAATAAAATACAATTTTTTTATATTTCAATTACTAATGGGAAAGAAAAATAATGCATAAAAGTAGTAGGAAATAATTAAGGCATGTTAATTGGAAATCTAAACAAAAAAAAGGAGGTGGGATATCATAACTAAACAATACTAATTATCAAGGAAAACAAGGAAAAACAAAATAAAAATCAATAAATTACCCTGATAAAAAATTTCTTAATTTATTTTATTTTGTTTTATCTAGGTTTTTTATAGATGTTTTTAGTTATTTGGTAAATTCTAGTCATTCGGTTTAGTTATTTGGTCATTTTTTGGTCATTTGGTCATTTTTGTTCATTTATTCATGTCATTTGGTAATTTTTGAGTTAAGACATTTGATACATTTTTTGTTAGATTGTTTAGTTCATTTTTTGGTTAGGATGTCTATTCATCTAGTCATTTGGTCATTTAGTTTTTTGGGTTAGGACATTTGGTTAATTTTTGGGTTATGTCATTTGGTTATTTAGGTTAGGTAATTTAGTTCTTTTTTTATGTTGATCTATTTAGTCAATGGGTCATTTAGTCATTTAGTCATCGGTTCATTTAAACATTTTTTCATTTGGTCATTTGGTCATTTGGTTAACTCATTTGGTTAATTTTGGTTTAGGCCATTTGATTCATTTTTTGGATAAGTTATTTGGTCATTTAGTCATCTTGTATAATCATTTGGTTTGTTTTGGGTTTGGCTATTTGGTTTACATTTGGGTTAGATCATTTGGTTTATTTTGGTCATTTGGTTTATTTTTTCATAATCTTGATCAATCCAACCTGAAATAAATGGAACCAACCTAAATAAACATAAATTAAATGAAATTAAATGAATTTAAATTAAATGAAACAAATAAAACCAACTTGAATGGACATAATTAAAATCAAATAAAATACAACAAAAACAAAAAAAACTAATCCAAACTTACCCTTCCAAACTAAAACCAACATGAAAATATAATTAATTTGTGTTTGTTTGAGTTTGGTTGGGTATTATTTGTTTATGTTAGTTCATATCACTTTTACAGCACTAAATCAAATTCATTAATAGGTTATACCTTGTTTTATGAACTAAATTATTATATGATAGAAACTTTATATTATTCTATCAGTAAAAATATATTTATTTATTTTTATGTAAATACTAAAAAACGTGATATTTAAGGAATATTATAGGTGATACACTATGTTATAGTTAAAATTTAAAGAACTAAGATTAGGATTTTGAATGGTAAAAGTCAAAACAATTGTTAATGTTATTTTCTTGTTTTTAGTGTACTAATATTGAATTTATTTGGGTTATTTTGAAATATTTTATGAGATTGTTTCAATCTATTTTGGGAAATAATTGTAAAATTATAAAAATTAAATTTAAATTATGGTTTGGGTTGTGCCTAATTTTATGAAAATTTAAATATGATTCAATATGTTTTCTAAAATTATATAAAAGTTAATATATTTAAAACTATTTCAATGAATTTAAAATCTGATTAAATCTAATTAAATATTTTTAAATATATTTCATTAACTCTTAAATCTATTTAAATCTATTTTAGGGTAATTTAGTAATATTTAAATCTATTTTAGAAATGGTTCTCCAGGAAAAAAAATTGGGTTTTATTTAGATATGTAGTTTGTTCATGAACTCTCTCTTCATTGATTATAATTTTCCTGTACAAAAATAGTTAAGTGTGTGGAAATTAATAAAGTGATAATTTGATATATCTTATATTTTTTTAGGATAAAACTCCCATAATATATTCAAGTATGGGTAATTGATACATTTTTATAATTTTTTTTATTTGGATATAAACTGTGAATTTAAGTTAATTTTCTAAATTTTAATTATTAAATTTCTAAATTCAATTTTAATGGTAAAACTCAAATTATATATTGAATCAATTATAGAAATTTAATTTACATGCTTTTATTAAGGCATGGTTTAGTTTATTAATGCATGGTTAAGTTGATTTTATTATTTCAATGTTATTATTTGTTTAATTAATATTATTTTTATAAATAAGTTATTAAAAATAACTTCAAAATGACATATTTTTGTGTATTTGTTTCATTTGAGATGTGAATAAATTGATAAAATTTTATTGATCAAGAGAAATTTAAAAAATTAAATCTATTACATGTGTGTAGTGGAAACTATATTCATTACCAATATATTATAACATTATACAATAATAGTAAAAATTAAACTGAATAAATTGTGATGACGGTGAATGTGGTTTTGAAAAAAATTATAATTAAATTACTTAAAATAATCTATAACATGAAGCAGGAAAAGTAAACTGAAGAAAATGATAATGTTCAAAATAAAAAAAATATAAAAAAATGAAATTATAATAATGGTATATACTATTTATTAATTTATTATAAAATAAAAATGTGGAAACTGTTTAAATTATACTAAAATAATGAAACTTTATAAGTATTTTTAATATTTTATTTTACTACTATGTAAAATTTGAAATAAACAATGTTTATAGTGAAAATTTATCACTTATTTATGGTGAAAATAAATATCATAGATTTAAATAATGATAATATATACTGTTAATATATTCAAAAACTATTCATTTTAATAGGGAACATTGTGGTTTAACAACTTCACATATATTGGTTTCTAGTATGGAATGCTACTATTTAAAATTTTTCAGCATTATAGATTTAAATCATATCATGGAAATAAGAAATAAATTACTGCCTAAAATGTGTCATTCTGATGTTCATTTTAAAAATATATCGCTTCTATATGTGTCAAATTAATATAATAAAATAGAGTGTAGTATATATATAGTATGATATTAATTCTTGAGAATTATGACATAAAATGTATATGAAGGTAAATGTAGAAGAAGTTCAAGAAAGGTTTTAACAACAAAGAAGAGACTATAAAAATTATTGAGGATGAATATTTTAATAAAAAATTAGAATTATTGAAATAAAATAAAATAAACCATAGTTATGAAACATTCTTCTTAAAGTAAAACTGACCCTATGGTATTTTTTACAAGTAAATAATAGAAAATCACTTTTTGATAGTTATTTTAAGATGAGGTTAGAAATTTAAAATTAGTTTACTATCAAAGGAAAACTCTAAAAACAATACATTATTATTATGCAATCTTTTTGAAAATATTGTAAAAATAATACAAAGTGATATATGTAATAATAATTATAAAAAAGTGAAACTACATTAAGGAATATACATAGATGAAGGAAGATTTAACATTTATTAGGGTTTTTATTGGTACAAATAATATCGGAATAATAATAAAGAATCTAAGTTTCTAAAAGTGTAAATATAACTACAGAGATTTTTCAATGTTTAGATGAGCATTAAATTTAAGAAACAAACATGGATCAAATTGTTATTGGAAATAAATTAGTCAATTTTCAAATAAATAAAACATTCTAAAGTAATCAGGTAAAATAATATATTCCAATAATCTTGGTATATTCATCTCATAAATATTTAAAATTATTTTTGAATGGATGTAAATATTTTTTAAATATATATATTATGGAGAAATTATTTTTAGAATTACTTATTTATATTTAACATGAAATAAATCAAATTAAATGAAACCAAAATAAAAAAAATTAAACTCACCCTTTCCAAATAAAACAAATATAAAAAATGAAAACCTTCCAAACCTGTGTAAAATGAAACCAAATAAAAGAAATTTAAATATTACCAAAATGAAAGTACCGTAGTATGGATTATAATAGATAAATTTGATTTAATTATTAAAATAATAATAATAAATCCAAGAGGATATGTTTTCAATAAATAATAACTTATACAATTCAAGTGCGGTTCAAGAACTAACCCATACCTAAATTAAATAATATCATAATATATATTACATTAAAAGAAATTTTACAATATATACTGTTTAAACATGATTTAAAAACAATTATATCTACTCTAAACATAATTAACATATAATATACATTACAAAATAATACATCCTTTTGAAAAAAATTCTTCTATTACAATTATATTTCCTATAAGAAACTCATATAACACCCAATAGGCATAAAAACAACATAACTCATTTAATCTTCCCTTTTTAGTTTTTCATGTTCACATTACATTAAAAAATCATCATTTATAAACCCTATAAGTCAATAATTCACTCCTAACATAATTTTTTGGAAAAATAATCACATACACGCACGTCACCATGAGTATAAAAACAATTGAAAATGTATCCATGCAACTAAAAGTTTTAACATAAGCCATAATATTACATTATAACTCCTATACATACTCAATTATCCATTTAATTGTAATTTCTAAAAATGTCATTCAAAATTTTAAAATCATTTTTATAATGCCTAAGAAAATAAAATTATAGTTAATCAGTATTTGAAAAATATATAAATATAATCTTTTTTTAATTTTACTTTCATTTATATAATATATTTATAATTACCGACATGCTTAATCAAACATTTCATAACACATTAGATTGAAATTAACAATACCAAAATTTTCATCACTAATTAATTAAAATAAAATATATTAAATGACAAATTTCTTAACACACTAATATATTAAAAAAATTACTATAGTGATTAACAACATAATACAATAATATATATCACACAAATAAATACTTTTACATTGGATTTAGTTAGAGGCATCGAGTAACAAAATTTAATAAATAAATAAATGTTAATCACATTTTTTATGCAGTACTATAACAAGTATAATCTAAAAAACCTCAGTTTAATGAATCAGGAAGAATAATGACCTAATGTGATCTTATTTTCTATTTAAAACCATGATAAAAATGAAACTAATGCTCATCTGAATATACAATGGACCCAAAACTCACTAATTTGATGTTGAAGAATAATTGAATAAACATACATATGAATGGGGAGATATTTATCTAGGAATAATGAGGGGAGAAATGTGGGTAAGGGGGATTAGGGATTATGGGTGAGGGGAGTTTGTAACGAGAATTTGTGGTTAGACTTTCTACAAAAGGTTTTTAAAAGAATTTGTATATCCAACCAAATTCCAATGATTTTTTATAATCATTGGCATACAATATATATCTTTTATACATACCAATATTTTTTTAAGTTGTTGGTATAGGTACCTCTATACCAATGGTGGAAACAAACCATTGGTAAATAGGCATGGTTATAGCTCACATTTCTAATAGTGAGTCATCATGATTGACATAAGTATATGACTCATTGGGTGGAGATTTAGGAACACATCTAGAATATGGTCACCCTTGCATGTGCTTAGATGAGAAAAGCATTACTTAAATTCATATTTGTGTAACGAGATAAAAATATTATAGTGAGTTAAGTATTCATGTGAATGGTAGGATAGAATAATTTTAAATTGATTTAATGTACCTAATGATGAAAATGGATGAACATTTCTCCAAGTCTAAGAATATGTAGTGATCTTTTCAAAGTCACCTAAGGTGTGTAAACAAATCCCTGCATAGTTTGTAAAAGTAACCAATAGACTAAATTGATGATTAATGGAAAATAATTTTATTCTAGGGGATATTTCAGCTAATTGATCTAATGTATTAAAGTTATTTCGCCAAAACATATGAGTAAAATCAGCTAAACATAAGAGTAAACCTCATGGATCCACTAATGTTTTTAACGAATTTTACTTAGTTATGGGGATCAAATTCCAAAACAAGATACTAAAAAATTCTTATATAAGATTCATGCATTCTGTATAAGAGTAATTTTAATGTAATAAAGGTTCAATCTTTTATGAAATTTTAAGAAACTAAGGCCATGCTCTGGGAATTTTAACCACACCATGATGAGACTCAGTGAGTTTTCAGAGATCCTACTATTTTTAATGTTACCACGTTATAAATAAGATGACCATTCCATGTCATGAAAATTAGGATTAAGTGTTTCATCATAAGAAATATAGTTTCACTTTAAGGGATTGAGGTAAAACAGGATATGTATTTCATTAAGAACGACACCATGTATAGAACCCTTTATAGCATCACTAAATTAAAACTTATTTAAAAAAGAAGATGAAATGTTTTGAATCATGGGATAAATTCAAAGAGTATTTGTCACCTAGAAAGCAAAAAACTATAAATTCTCTACATGTTTGGAAGTGATTCACTAATTACGATTAAAGTATACAAAAAATAGGGGATTTCATTCCTTGTATGGGGGTTCTGCAACAGTTTGTTGAAACTTTTTGGTATTTCCTATTATTTTTTCCTCATAATATGAAGGATATATATACATGACTAGATGAATGATATAATAATAAATAATTTACCAATGATATAGAGTTAAGTATAAAAATAGTGACAACCCTAAATAGGAGAATCAAGGAGGAATGGAGGCAGTGACTTATTTAGCCATGTTTGGATAAACATAAGGTAGTTATGACATAGTGGAGACTTGATAAACACCTTATGTGTTCTGGGTATTCTACTTTTTTATCCTATTCAAACTATTTTTAATATTGTATTTTCAAATAAATTTGGTTGTTTTTTCTAGAATTAAATTCTATTAAAGTTATATTTTTATTTTTTTTATTTTATAAAGTAAAATAATTTTTCTTTCTATTAAATTTTATTAATCAATTTCTTGTTTAGTATTACCATAATTTCAATTAGGTTTAATTTATTATAGGTTTATGAGTGATTTAATAAAAATTATAGGAGTATTAACACTCATATTGAGGTTTTTGTATGATTTTTTAATGTATAAGTAGGTAAAAACTTTGTGGTCTTAGAGTGTTAGTTGAATAATTAAAAATGGATAATATTTTATAATAAAGAAGGGTATTTTCAATGGTCAGTTCTAGATCACTACTATTGTTCTTAATCTAATATCATACTTATTTTCAAATCAATATACTTTATTTTCCAACATTAATTTTCTTATTTTTATTTAATTAATTTGTTTTAGTTTTAATCATTCTTAATAAAACTCAAAAAATGCTCACTTTTTTCCCCATATTTAAAAATATAAAAACAAAAGTAATAATTTTAAACTTAGTTGCAACATCACCGAGACAAAACCATTTGGGATATCATATTATATTTCTAGGGGTAAAATATTGATAGAGATTCATGATAAGTACATCTTTTACATGATGGACTCCATCTCTAATGACACACTTCAACTTATTAAGATCAGTCTTTCTCTATGATTCAGAATAGAATAATGAATTCACAAATCATCAAATCACTAAAAATATATTTTTAACTATGTTTTCAATGAAATGGTTAATGACTAAGGTATGAGGATATGATATAATAACTCTAGAACATAAGGATTCTCTTGATCAAGTATGTCATAATAGCCTTCATCTAATGGTAGCCATGAGATATGTGTAATATTAATAGGAGGAAACGGTGGTGCTTGATATTGCATGAGATTAGATGATCTATGATATATTTCATAGATCTCATCACTATGTTATAATAATAACCATGTGATGTAAGAATAAAAAATAGGATATATGTAAAACATGTAAGAATAAATAGTCAGGAAATAGATCATGTCAACCAAAAACAAAACACTCGTGCCAAGTGAAACTCATGTCAAGTGAACCCAGATTCTTGTGTAATAATGAAATTAGTCCCATGTGTGATTAAAAATCCTAAACTATAATGAAAGAGCCTTGTGTATAAATAACCAAGTACCACATGATAATTATCATACATGTTATATAAGGTGATTATAAAACTTATCTAAAAAACATGTAGAGACTAAGTGAAAGTTGATGATGATTTTCATATTAGTTGTTAATGTATCTATGATAAGTAAGGTTAATTTATGTTGTGTATTAGCGATGTAAAAGATCCTAGTAAATGAATATGCATTGAAAGTTATTTCTCATAAAAATGATAAAATGAATATAGTGTTCTTTTATTGAAATATCGAGCTAGATGTGTTCTAAGAAATTAGCCCACACATTAGATGATTATAGAAATTATCATCATGGAAACCAAAAAATGTTTTTAGAATAATTAGCAATGTCTTCTATAACTTATAAAGATATAGAAATATGTCTATATAAAATAGCATGAAAATTTGTGGTTAATAATGTGAAGTCAATATTGTAGTTTGAAAAACCATCTAAGGTGCATTGAGTATAAAGACTACTTTATATGGTGAATGATAACCTTTGGTTATGTTTTGTGTTAATTGTAAGTGTTTAAGATGGTTCTGAAATGAGTTTGAGTTTAGTTGAATTAATTCTATAAGTTACATGTTTAGGTGATTCTGAAAAATTCCTAAACTCTATTGGGATTCATAAGGTTGAACTTGGTACTTCATAAGTTTGGATCTAAGTAAAATTATGAGAAAGTGGAAAAGGATACAAAATTACACAATATTTAAGAAGTCCCTATATGGAGAGTCATAAAATCAAGATAGTTATATGGAAGAGTAATGAAAGATATGTTTGAGTAGCCTTGGGTTGAATTTTTGAATTTGGAAAAGGCAGTGAATATATATGAAGTGTGGTTCATGGATAATAAGAACTTTTTTTTAGAAGTGAAAATTTACAAAGGCACTAGATACATAAGAGGATATGTAAGAGGTTGAGTGCATACTGAACAGGTGCATGAGGCATACAAAAGATTTATAGAGAATTATAAGAAATTTCTTAAGAAACATGCTAAAATAAATATTTAGGAATCATAAATGGTATATAAAAAATAATAATATATTACACATTGGTCACCAGATTAAAATGCAAGTTCTCACACCATAATATATAAGAAGTTATACATCTTACGTAGGAACCAAAAGTGAGGAAGATATGAGAATATTTTTAGATAAATTAGATGATGTTGTAATATATTATTTAGAGAAATAAAAACCACAATAATAAATGATTTTGATTCAATTTATTTAAGATTTATGGACCAGCTGAAGTAGGGTTTGGAGTTTTGAGTGTTTCCCACAACATGAGGAGATGTTCCGTGCTATGAATCCTTATACATGGGAACATTCATATTGGTGTGGAATGAATTAAAAGGATATGTAATTTGTAAAGTGTTTTAAAGATATAAATATCTTGTGTCTCTTAGTGACTTAATTGATTATTTTAATTGGATTTGAATGAGATTTTGTGAGTATTCAAATTAGAAAATATATATCAGTTTGAATGAGAAGATCTCTTACCACCAAAAATCACGGAGTTTCCATATTTGAATTGTGGAAACAATATTCATTATATTATATGGATATAAAATAGTGGTTGAATAATAAATGAGGATACAAGGGTTTAATATATATGGAATCAAATAACTGGTGGTAGAATAAGAATATATATATATCAATTAGAAAGTCAATAATACTTCTATTTTTAAAGATCAAGGGTATTGAAGAAGAAGAAGAAGAAGAATACAACTACATCCAGGAGTGTAACATGTACATAAAAGAAATAGAACAAAGGAGTCTCATGATATCCTCATATCTTGAAGTCAATTAAGAAGAGTCGAAACTGATACTTCTGTTAATGATCATTGTGTCAATACTCTTGGATAATGGAGATAAATTATTATTAACGATCAAAAATATATTTAAGTGAGAAAGGCCAAAAATATTTAATAATATTGGGTTCTATTGACTTTAAGGGGACCAAGGTTTATTGTATACTACATAATAATATAGTAGGAGTCAAATACCTTTTCAAGAGGTTATGTAAGACCTTTTAAGAAATATTAGTTCCAATGTAAATAATGTTATTCCATTCATGAGGACTAAAGATTATGTTAGCTAGTATATATCAAAAGGAGGCTATAAATCTGGTGTGATGTTAAGAGACATGGTGAGATGTTTTGTAAGTGTGGGATTCAATGCATGTTATAAGGTGATTCCTACACAATTGTAATATCTTTTGTTTATAGTAGAATTCCTGTGATCTGGGTGAATAACTAATCACTACAAGGAGTGGTATTTCTGTGAAGGGTTAAAACCTTATAAAAAATCCCCATGATCTTTACTATTATTTCATATGGTTGTATACAAGAAATATTCAGATAATAATAGAATATAAGATCATATTTTAATCATTCATATAGGTTTATTGAAAACAATTCATGAAAAAAATTATATCATTAATTCAACCCATACCCCTCTCAACGATTTATCAAGACTTTGACACTTCAAGAAGTATTGGATCTAACCATGTTTCATTTGAAAGATCAAACCTTGAATAAGTATTAAGATGTAAAACCTAAGTTCAAATAACAATAGAGGTGTTTCTATCCTCTTTGGAAATAATTTTTATGATTGTAGGAATATAATTCTTCCATATCCTATATTACCTAGGCTTAAAGTTAATGATATTATAAATATGGGTTTTATGAAACTTGGAAGAGATTATCCCATGATATACACTAATAAGAGAAATATATAAGTTTATTAGAAATATAGGAATGATATTCTATCATATTTTTCCAATAAATTGTGTACCAAAGTTATGGAACTTGAGATAGCAAATTATATGTGGGATGAACATAAAAATATATATAAAGGTAATATACAAGTCAAAAAATCCAAAATATTTTATCTATAGATCTAATTTTGATTATATATGAATATATGATAATTATACTATAGATTAATACTTTACCTGGGAAAATGAGATAATATGTTATACAAGGGTATTTGGAGATATTTTGGAAGGCTTAACTACTATCAAGAAGTTGATGAGGGATTTCCCATATAGATTTTATCAAAATATATATTTATTATATGTAAGTGGAGACATATCTCTCAATGAGTTTTATAAAATAGTCCTCAATTATGAGATGAGGAAATCCATGGTGTTTAAAGAGAAGAAAATGAATAAATGGAATTTGGAATAACGAGGTAACCCAAAGTTGGAAAAGATGAAAATGAAGATTCATGTGAATCTAAAGAGGAGTAAGGGTATGAATACTATAAGAGAATTAAGTCTCTTATATCAAATATGTTCGAAAAAGGAAAATAAAGTGTAAAGGAAAACTTCCATAAAATTGTTATAGATGTGGAAGTATTAAACACTCTATTGTAGACTATATAAAGAAGTAGAGTGTTTATTATGAGTTAGATAAACAATATGTGAAACCTCATAAAATTAAATGGGTTAAGATCTCATAATTAGTAACCAAATCTGATGAAAGAAATAATAATTTTTCAAGAAGTTTATGAAGAAGTTTGATGAGAGGAGAGAAAGATTAAGACTCATTAGTATGAAGTGTATCAGAAGTTGATCGTGCTTATCAAAATCCCAATTCCTTCATTGATCATTTTAGAAACCATGAAGCTACTTTTATTAGTGGTGAGGAGGAAGAAGAGAGATATAATGAATATAATATTATTGAAACCAAGTTTCATACACATTTTATTCCATGTTTTTTAACATAATGTTCCAAAAAATAAAACCCAAACAACGAAAGGTCTAGTATCTTTGGGAGATTAGGTTCATGAAACAATAACTCAAAAATAAACTATTATATATTTTTTAAAATATATGTAATGTTCTATAGGATCACATTGATATTCTATTACTACATAGGGTTCCCTGGGAAAATACTTTAAGGAAAAGGGTGAGCTATAAAACCTAATAAGGTAATAGTCAAAGTAAAGAAATATGGTGAAGTAATACGTATGAGTTAATAGACATTTCATAATATCATAAAGAAGAGGATCATAATAATGGGATCATGGAATAATGGAAAAAATATCATAAGATTATAAAATGAAAAATATTTGTAAAAAACATAAATGATTATATTATAAGCATAAATATTTTCCCACTTCTAGGAAAACATAACATAGTGTACTAGCCTAACTACTCATACACCATACATGGTATCTCATGATGAAAAAATTATCAAATTAATTTAAATGATGTATAATTATGGGACCACCCATCACATCAGAATATATACATGTATATGTTGTATATCCCAGATTAGTGTGAGTTCACTGAGAGGGAGAGGGGTGAATCAATGATGCATTTTCTTTTTAAAAATTTCTACTTCAATTCCTCCTTTGTGGCTAGTTAAAGACTTTATCCACTCTTCTTATTCCTCTTATCCTTACCTCAAATAATGTTTTAAATTAAAGGCGTATAATGCAAGGATTTATAAGTTTTTGTACAAAGTCCTACTCTTTTCCATGTGGGTTATTCCACACAACATGGATTTTACTCTTTATCAGAATGTTATTATAAAAAATAATTGTTTATAACCCCCAGTTATAAGCTGGTTATACCCCCAACTCCAATTAAACTTTAACAGTTGGTTATAATCTGCAATCATGCCTTATTCTCCGATGATTAGTTGTTCCCCCAATCATAATCTTCTAGAAACTAGATATATCCCATAGCTTCATCCTTCCTATTTAGATAAAAAGATCCTCTATAGAAATATCTTTATGATGATCCTCCTCCATAATCTTATTAGTTAACACCTTCTCATGTACAATTAAAGTAACTTTTCATATATTTTGGTCTTTCTCAAATTTCTCTAATCACTAGTATCTGATCAGTTTCCTCAGTGAAACTCTAATCAATCTATTATTCCTTCTTCAGGTGAATTCATCGTCTCAGTTAATGTGTTCAATAAGTGAACACAATATTATTCAATGTTTTTTGAAATAATAACTTGAAAAATCTCAATCTTATTCAATTACACTTCTTGCATGAATTTTATGGGATTCTAATGTAAAACCATATCAAATATAATAATTTTTTTAGTTATTTTTATGTTCTCTCATTCACTATCTTTCTATAAGTTCCAAAATTACATATCATAAATAAGGTTTAGGTATTTTAATTTATTTAATCACTTTTAGGCATTTATGTAATAGTTTCACATGTTCATGAGTATGCAAGAAACACTATGAACTTTCTTCTCTTGATTCCTTCACATGATTACACTACCCACTTCTTCTTTTCACATAAAATTGAACTTATTGTGTGAATTATATCTAGGTAAAACTTGTGTACAAGTGCAACTTATCTTTTGTGAAATACAGTGTAGTTGTCAATGTCTCATGGTGTCTCAAAGAGATCATGAAACATGAAGGGATTCGTCTAACTCTTACAATTTTTTTCATTACAGTTTTTATATGTCTGAATACTATTTATTTTTGAATCCCTTGAGTGAAATTTTTTCAATTCAAGAGGCTACAATTTATTCTCCTTTGTGAAATATAAGAGCCTCATATGATTCCTTTATCTTTAGCGAAAAGACTTTTATGGTGATCTATTTTATTTAGAAAAAATGAGAGCCTCTCAAATATCACATCAACACATAAAGGACTTTCTCCCTCTCATTTTATAGATGAGTTTCCCTACCCAACTCATAGAATAATTCCAAATTGAGGAATACAAAATATATTTCATGAAACAACATTTATATCACCTGAATATCTCAACATTCCTCAAATAAACTTACATCCCAAACCATGGTGTTTTATCTTTCACAATTTTGTGATGGATCCTCACATTCATGCGATGATAATCATTCATTAATCATTATTATTAAACCTCAAACACATCTATTCTTTCCAACATCATTTATAACTTAATTTTAATTCATTAAGGGCATGTATTCAAGGTGTATGAATGCATGAAAGATGGCTATTACATAAATGTAATTTGTAAGCCTTATCTCTTCATAATTTCAACCTTAAAAGACCCAGGGCAGGCTCGGGCATGGTCATCAAACATTTGGAATGAAATCTAGAACACTATAGAATTGTCTAGGATTAGGGAGGATGAAGACGACAACAAGTATTGATCTGACCGTGCATATGTATTTGATCATATGGTCAATGTTTTATCCATATCATTTAAGTGAAAAATGAATAGTTGTCACAACCTGCACATCCCATACTGTTTTTATAATGTTTTAGAGCTTAATTTATTAACAATCCTATGTATAAATACTTTTGATCTGACTAAAAGGGAGCATCACCTTCTTGCACTCCACTACATGCTACATGGGTTGTGCGAACATGCGTTTTCCCACCAATATTGGCCCAATCCCATGCGTACCTTGAAGCACATGCTCCTACGAACCTTATACATGGTCTCACTCACCTATTCCACCTAATTCTTGTATTTTTATCTAGATCCTCCATGTTGATCTATGCTCCCATAGTTTTGGTCAATAATTAGTTCTTTCCATCATGGGGTTGGCCCCATTTTTTGTTGGAGGCTCATTAATATAATTAGTAATATCCTATGTGCAAAAATAATACAAAGACCTAACCAAAAATTAATTGCCTTATTCATAATGAAATTATATAAGAATAATTTTCATAGCCTTCATAATTTAATGCTTCTCATGCATGGCCAACATCAATTCATCTTTTCTTCATAAAAATAAATATTTTCATGGCCTTCAATTGTTTTATGCATTGTGATTTTCATCAAAATTAATTTTTCACAGATATTTTACAATTAAGATCAGTTAAATCAATCATATCATTTACTTCAATAATTTCTTAAGTATAACATCCAATCTCATTAATTCAATCTATAAAAAATCTATTAGCATCACCACTTCATCCAAACTCACTATATACTTATTGAAAAATCATGGAAGAAAAACGAAGCACTAGTCCCAACAATCTATCCCTTCGTGTTTTATTGTCAATTTCTCTTCACATACTTAAAATTAAATATATGTGCTATAACCTTCTCCCCCATATTGGAAATCAAATGAAAAGGGTAAGTGGCGGTCTTCTAATCTTGTTTTTCCTCTAAAAACATGTTCTTATATCCTATATAAAAATTTCTTGATCACTTCTTAGAGAGGGATTATCTCATATGATTTTCTTAGAAAAGATCCTTTAGTTAATCAAATCTAATTTTATGTGGGATAGTTTAGTGTTGAAAAAAATAGCGACAACTAAGGTTGTATATTATGTCTATAAGTAACTAATTTCCCTTTCGGATGGCTCCATTCTCTCCTGGAGAGATCCACCTCTCGGACTCTCTGTTCTCCCCTAGAGGTTCTTCCTCTCACGATGGAGTACCGCCTCTCGGCCTCTGCTTCTTTCTTCTCTCACACTTTTTAGTCTACATCCTGTCACGACCCGTCCTCGGGGCCCGTGTCGTGACTACCCCAAGCCCGCCTTCCATAGGTCAGGGGCTGGCGACTAGCACCAAGGCGTAAATCCCGGTAAAAAGGGAAGGCATTGCCTTTGTAAAGTAAACAATCACACAGAGTACAGGAGGAAGAAGTAAACACTAAGTAAAAACTGAGTACAACAGTAAGTGCGGAAAGTAAAAAGGGGCCGGAAATACAAGCCCAACTGTAAAGTACAACTCGAAAGGGAAAATAGCAACTGAAAAGTAAAGCTGCTATGCCAAGCTGTCCACTGGAAATCCCACCTGAAGGGTGGGTACAGACAGCTCCTCTTCTCCTCGGGTCCCGTCGTCCGCTCCGAGTATGTCCCGCCCAGTGGTCCACCTCCGGGTACCGCCTCGTCATCACGTCCACCTCTGGGTACCGTCTCGTCGTATAGTCCACCTCCAGGTACCGTCCAGTCCTCGAACACTCGGCCTCTGTCAATACTGGCTGTCGTCTGCAACCAACACAACGAGGTGCGGGCATAGCCCGTGCAGGGGTGACTATAACGATACTCAGTAGGGACCCCGAGACCCTCAAGGTCTCACTAAAACCAACAAGGATAACCACATAGATGATCTCAACAGATAACCTCTACTTAGGTATATGCCCATACATATACCTACGTTATCAAGTAACCCATCTCAATCATGAGAAAACACAAGGATTGTGAAATCAATGGATAACTACTACCCAATTATATGCCCATACATATACCTAAGTTATCAAGTGACCCATCTCAATCATGAGGTAAATACAAGGTCAAAAGTCTCAGCTCAAACCAGGATTTTCATTATCGAAACCGTAACTGCTGAAGAGATCCTTCTCTGGAGTGTACAGTGGTCCTCTCAAGACTCTGAGGTACTGCTCACTAACCTAAGACTGGTGAAGTACTCCTCCTGTCGAGTACCGCGGGTCAGCCACCCAGACACAGTAGTGCTTCCCGCCGAGGTATGTCACCCAAACACAGTAGTGCACACCCCCTAGTAGCCTGCTGAGGTACTATCCGGATGAGTACCGCGGGTCTGCACTATCACACAGGTAGTGCTCCATCCGCCATGGGTCTGCACCTCAGAAAGTATTTCTCCTTCCACTGGGCTATTCGACTCACTCCAAGTCGAGTCGGTCAAGCAGTCGTCAGGTCTCAGCCAGTTACACGGTCTCCGTACTCCGCACGCTTGTCACTGGGAGGGTCCGCTCCATGAGCTACAGGTCGATACTCCAAGTATCTCAATGTCCCACGAAAAGTATCTCAAAAGACCTCATCGTCATAGGGGTCTCAACACAACAAACGACGCGTCAATCGGACGCCCGGTCTGTGAGTTATTAGCCTTTTCGTCCCAGGGGACCGGTTGGTTTTGTGAGCGAACCAAACCCGGCCGTATCTCAACTGTACCCCGAACTCTCATAGGGTATACTCATAGGGACCGTTTCTCAATGAGATCACCAACGCCGCTGACGGTTCGTCAAACGGACGTTCTGTCAGAAAGGTATCAGCTTTTCCGTTCAAGGGGCCCGGTTGGATTTCTGTGCGATCCAACCCGGCCACTATCCATCTGCATCCAAAACTCGGGCGGAGGATGCCAAAAGTTCCGTATCGTCAACAGGAATTCAACGCAACAGACGGTGCGTCAATCGGACGCCCGGTCTGAGAGTTTTTGGCCTTTTCATTCTAGGGGCCCGGTTGGATTTCGGTGCGATCCAAGCTAACCGCACTCCGTCGGCATCCAAACCTCGAGCGGAGTAAGGAAAAAGATCCATCTCACTTAGAGGAATTCAACGAAACAGACAGCGCATCAATCGGACGCCCGGTCTGTTATTTATTGGCCTTTCCGTCTCACACCCACCCTGGGAAAACTTCCCAGGAGGTCACCCATCCTGATCACTACTCTAGGCCAAGCACGCTTAACTATGGAGTTTTAACCACGTAGGCTCCCGAAAAGGAAGGTGCACCTTGAGTATAGTATACCGAAACGACCGTCTCGATCCAAGGATCGCGTTGCCACTGACGGCGAGTCGTTTGGAGGCTCGTAGCCCAAGATACGGGCATGTCACCAAACCGCTCGGTAACGGGGGTTTCGGGCCCAGGTCGTCCAGGCCCGAGACCCCCCGGATGGCCCGAACCGAGTCGACCCGCCCCGGACGGGGTCGACCCGGCCCGGCACAGCCCGGGCCGGCCCGGCGAACCGGACAGGCGCGCCGGTTCGGCGCAAGGCAGGGCGCTGGGCGCGCTGCCAGCTCGGCCGAAGGCCGAGCTTGCTGGAAACGGGGGGCCGCCTGCCCCCCCCCCCCCCCTTGTGAAACCGTCCCTCCTCATAATGGGGGGCCAAATAACATCCCGGGGGAATTAAATTCCCCCGGTTTCCACCAACCCAGCCGGCCCGACCTGGCCGGCCGGCTTCTTGTCAACAGGACCAGCAAGGGCCGGTCCTCTTCCATCTTCCGGCACCGGCGGCCCGGCTGGCCGCCGGTCATCACGATCCGCCGCGGCCCGGAACCGGCCGCGGCCTTCGTCATCCGGCGCGGTGCGACGGCACCGCGCCCCTCCGTCGTGGACCCGCTCCGGCCGCGGTGTCTTCGGTTTCCTTCGACGCGGCGCGACGGCGCCGCGTTCATGATAATTCTTTCCACGGCGCGGCGCGATGGCGCCGCGCAATAATTTCCGTGTGATTCCCGCGTGGTGCGACGGCACCACGCTATCTCATTTCATCCACAAGAAACATTCAAGAACAAAGGAGGGGGGTTCGGCCGTGTTTGTGCGGTCCGGTCCCCCTCTCGTTAGACGATAACACTTAAACGTTCATCCTCAAGTTTGTCATACTAGAACCAAGAATGGAAAATAATTAAATAAAGAAACAACAAACCCCTACTTGGATATTTGACGTCGCACGTCGGGCGTCGCGGAGAACGGCGTCGCAGAGAACGACGTCGCGGAGATCGGACGTCGATTCCATGGATGTTGGGGTATGTCCGAGGAGGAAACGACGTCTCCTCACTTGTCGCGGAGATGAAGAAGGAAGGCGCGTTGTCGTTGGAGAGTTCCCTACGTCGGTGTCTTCTCCCTTGCCGTGGAGGAAAAAGAGGATGAAGAACCGTGATCACCGAGTCGTTCTAAGTTGAGGGATCGATGTTCTTCATCGGAGAAGAACCGTTCTTCACGGAGAGGAGGACGTTCTTCAACGAAGAAGGAGCTTCCTTCTTCTATCACACAAAGGCTCTTTCTGAAAAATCCTCCCACCACAATTCAACCTCCAAATAAAACAAGGTTTCCCCTTATTTTATTTTAATCATTCCATGCATTGTAAGTTCAAAATTCAAACACTTAATTGATTAAGAGTTACAATAACTTAATTTAAGTGCTAGTTGGCATGAGTTATGAGGGAGAGAGGGAGAGAAGGAGTTTCAAAATAAAGAGGGAGGTGAGGAGTTTCAAAATAAAGAGGGAGGTGAGGAGTTTCAAAATAAAGAGGGAGTTAGGGGGTTATGGGAAAAGTGAAGGGGTGGGGTTTGTGTGGGCCCCACCTCACCTTAAATCCTTCCATGGGTGGTTAACTCCAAGTGGGTCCCACCCCTAACTCCCTTACATAGGATAAAACCACTTAAGAGAGGGTCAAGTGTTGTAACATAACACTTAATCTACTTAACAAGAAAATAAAAATTGTAGATAAGTTATAAATTAAACTTCCACAATTTTTATCATCTTCTCTCGGATAAACACAACTCCGGAAATGGTGTTCTTAAGAAATTATCAGCGCTGCGGTTCCATCGGTGCCCTCGGAATTCGATTCCGGGCACCGGTTCAAAAGATAGAAATTCCCGCTCGCTCGTTCACTGAACGTACCCGAGCCAAACTTCCGAAATTAATTCCGGGCACACCGGGCCTTAGAATCAGTCGCCGTCTAAAACTGCGTTCTTGTAAAATTCCAAATAAAATTAAGAAAAAAAATTTCCTTGAAATTTCCGGATCTTTACACTTCCTTTCAGTCATCAGTTCTTCATATGGATCATCCTCTCTTGTGGTACTTCCTCTTTCGATGTCCTTGTCTTTGGATGCACTTCTTCAACGGTGAGTGGACCGTCTCTTTTCCATTATTTCCTTTTATGGGTTTGTGTCTCATGTTTTTGGAACTTCAGACACAAATCTTGGCTGCTATGCCAACCAGATCTATCATGTTGGACTCTATTTCTGGTCCTGTTCGGCATTCATCACAGTGGTTTCAGATGTGCTGGGGTTCATGGTTGAGTTTCGCTGTTGAGGCCTTGCCTGACTCTTCCCCTCTTCTGCTTGTTTCAGGTTTTCCCTATTTGCGGTTTTTTATTCCTCGATGTGGAAGTCTTCAGCTCATCCCCTCTTCCTGGTGGATTTATAATTTTTTTGCGCATTCCCAATGGTTTTTTCTCTTTCTAGTTCTATTCATCTTGGATGTGATTTCATGATGGTTTTATTTTACTCTTTTGTTTCATGTTTTGGATTTTCTGGTTGGATGGATAATCTTGGTGTGACGAAGATGATGTTTCAGAAGTGTGTGGTTTGTGATCCATTCAAAGATCGCTCCTACGTGATTGGGCCTTCCCATTTCAAAATCTACTCTGGCCTTTAACTTCTTCTCACCAAGCTAGGTCGGTATGGTGTGTTGGATCATATTGAGGTTTTGGGATGGTGTGGTTTGAGTTGAGGTTGACATCTCAGGAGGTGCGACCTGGAAGATAGTGGATGCACTAATGGTGGTTTGTTGGTCCACAATAGTGATGCTTCAAACCGTGTGTTTTGACAATAATGCCGACGCTTATCATCGATTATGATGGATCATGGCAGCTTCCTCACTAGTGATTGGTGATGGGTGGTGATGGTGATGGTAGATTACCAATGCTGTTGATGGATGATGGAAAATGAAGCAACTCTGACAGACACTATCGACTCCTAAATCATGGCAGGCATGGGGTTTTGTGTTCATCAGTTTTTGTGTTAGTTTTGAAATTCAAATTTGAAAACTAGTTATGTTCTGTAGTTTTAAACTTTGATTCTGACCTGGTCATGTTTAGGGACTGTAACTTTGGTCTCCTCTTATCCTTAAATCGGATATTTTGAAATAAAAAATGAATTTTCATATTTATCTATAAACTACTATTCATCTTAAATAATGCTCATAAACACTCAATTATCATTTAAGGGTTTTGAAAAAAATCAGAATTAACAATTAAATTCTAAGTCATGTACACACTACAACAAACACATTAAAAATTTCTGTTGTGAAGTATATTTATACCCTTTTGTCTTATCTTTTCATCAACAAAGAAATCCCCCTTGATTCATATGATTAATACAATTAATAATGAAAGATGAAAGTTCGATTGGAATACATCCTATTCTAGTTTTATAAATCATTTCATAAATCCCACATTCAATGTGTGGTGAATATTTTAACACCATTATCATCATCAATTATCACCATAAATAGATGTATCTGTCTCCTTAAATTCATTGCATGTTAGTACAAAATCATATATATATATATAAGGGAATAAATAGGAACGTATTTGTTTTTTAGAAACAATATTCAAACTGAGAGATTTCTCTCAATCTGGGATTCTTCCTCTTCTTAGATTTTTTAGAAGGTATGATTTATTTTTCCTCATCAGATGACATTTCTTATATGGTTTCTTTTCCTCTTTAGTTTCATAATCGCTAATTTTTTCTCGCATCCTCTTCATCATGCTCTCTTCTTGAGCAAATAGTATTTTTATACAATATTTTGTACCATGCAAAGTTTATTAACCCCTTTCACACTTAAAAATATTCAGTTCATCATTTCTAGAAGAATTATAATAAATTTTAACTTTTTTAACTATCACCACTTTCTTTCCATTAGACTTAGAAATATTCTAATCTTTCCCTATTTTTTTAGATTCTCACACAATTCACTGGTAACCATAGAAATCTTTACTATCTTAATTGTATTCTTATTTACATTGTGAGGAATATCACAATATTTTCTATCTTTGTATTTATCAAATTTGTGAACTAATTGATGATATCGACCAAAAACATCATTCAGTCATTCAAATTTTTTATGTGTGGGCAGTTTAGATGATTTCTTGGTCATAGGATTCTCCTTATGATAATCTATTCTCATCTGTTTAACACTACCCTCCATTATTTGTGCCTTATTACTAGTAGTGTCATGTTATACCATCATGAATAATCTCTATGGTCAAACAATCCACATCACCAGTTGTAGCCTCTAAGACTTCATCTTCCAGATTGATAGTGGTTTTTCTCTACATATTTGTGTTGATTTTTTAAAAATATTGTGGTTGTTTCTAATTAGAAGGAAAACTTTTGGAATAATTAGTCTACACTTCCATTATGGAATATGTATTATAATTTATTTAATTAGTCATATGTTCTTCAAATATTACCTCTTAAACCTACCCTATTATATATGATAGGTGTACATTGAGAATGATTAAGATTAGAAATAATATGTATCAGTTAACCCTTCTTCTCATAATTTTATAATGATTAACCTTTTAGTTCAACTACTATGGAGAAGTATTATCTCAACTTATTTAACATATTTTGAGCAGTAATACATATTGACTATGTCCTTGATAACTCAATATATTTCTCTATGAGATTTTCACATTGATAATTCACCATCTTCTCAAATTAAGTTATCTTCAATTTATATTATTTATTTTATTCAAAAGGTACTCATTATTTCCGATCAGTCTCTTAATTTTTAGATGGTTTTTCTTCAATAGTTTTTATCTTTCCTTCTAAATCAACTAAATTCTTGTTATATGTCCATATTTCTTTATTATGTGTCTCTTATTTCTTAATATGTTCATTATTTTCAAATATTATCTTATCAACATCTTTCTTTGGCCTTTTCTTTTACTTATTGAGTTTCAAATTGGCCAGTAGTTTATCTTTAAGATTTTACTTTAACATCCTTCCTAGTTTAGTTATCTCATAATGTTCATCATATTAAAATGGGTATTTGGATTTATTGGATTTATCCATAAGATGGATAAGATTTTCAGAAGATCTTCCATCTTCTAACTCACTACTTTTTTATGAAAATTCACCCATTTGTATGATTATAATATTTCTCTCCTAGGATGTAAACCACTTCTTATGATTATTATACTTCCTTTAATAGGACTTCTTATCTTCTTCATCTGATTTATTTTAAATAGCATTCTTCTTTGGATAGTCTCCAGCAAAATGACCACTTCTTTGGTGAT
Organism: Viscum album; assembly: GCA_963277665.1. NCBI lineage: Eukaryota > Viridiplantae > Streptophyta > Magnoliopsida > Santalales > Viscaceae > Viscum > Viscum album. The sequence goes on from OY728126.1 coordinate 896,456,252, forward strand.
TCCAACATCAAAGTAATTATTTTCTTTTACCTTTCCATCATCCCCTTTTTTAAAATTCTTGAAAATAAGGATAACATTTTATTGAATTAATGTTTAGCTTTCTCAACCTCATAATCACTAGATTATGGTTCTTCTTTGATTCTGGATTTAACTTTTATCGTGGATTCAAATTCCATATTGTCCTTTTACTTCTTATTTAATGATCACACTTTTATCATTTCATATATTTTGAGAGTATTATTAATTTTATCTAATTATAGATCTTATCAGCTTCTAAAGCTAAAACATTTAGATAAAATCTATCTAGAAAATTTCTCATCAGCTTCTATCATAATGGTTCATGAATCTAGTTTCTCCCCAATACTTCTGATTCTATTAAAAATATCATTTAATCTTATAAATTAGTCATAGACACCATTATCATCACCCATTTTAATATCATCATACCATTTTCTCTATATTTTCAACTTAGATTCTTTTAATTTACGATTTTCTTCATAGTTTCTTTTAATTTTTCCCAAACCTCCTTAGCAGTTTGGAGACCCATCACTTTAGTGTATCCCTTTTATGATAGAGCCATCAATATTGAATTTTGATACTTTTTGACAGTCTCTATGTTCCACTTAACTACAAAAGTTTTAGTATCATTATCATCAGAGGGTGGAAATCCCACTGTAGGTGCGTATTTTATTTCTATCCTAAGTGATAGGATATGTGGTATCATCCTATTCCTACAACCATGATAGTTCTCACTATTGAAAATGGAAAAAACCCTATTCTTCACTAAATTCATGTTATATATCCTAAATAGTATTTTGGATCTTTTATAGGCAACCTTTACTATAATACCAATCATAGATCCTGGATCTTTGAGATCACTGAGAGGGGGATGGGGTGAAATATTAATCACTTTTATTTTTAAAAATTCATTTTTCAATTCAAACTACGTGTCCAGATAAATCCTTGATCCACTAATTTTATTTCTCTAATATTTACCTCAAATAATGTTTTAAATCAAAGTCACAGAACAAAAGGATTTTTAAGGTTCAATACAAATACCTACTCTTTACTATGTTGATTATTCCCTCTAACCTGGATTCTCCACTATATCAAAATGTGATTACAAATAATAATTATTTATACCTCCCCCCCCCCCAATTACAAGTTGTTATAACCCCCCCCCCCCCCCACTCAAATCAACCTTTAGAAGTCGGTTATACCCCCCATTAAACCTTCTTCTCCTATGACTAGTTATACCCCCCAATCGTAATCTTCTAATAATTGGTTATACCCCCTAGCTATAAACTCCCTATTTATATGGAAATACCCACTATAGGGAAATATTAATATGATCATCCTCTATGAGCTTGTTGGATCAAACATTCTCATATAAAATTCAAGTATCTTTTCATAGATACTAGTCTTGCTCAAATATCTTTTATCACCTATATATGATTAGTTTCCTCAGTGAAACTCAGATCAAACTATTATTCCTTCTTTAGATGAAGTCCCAAACTCACTAAATTTCATCAATAAGTGCACATAATATTAATTAATATTTTAGGTAAGAATAAATTTCTAGATCTCAATCTTCCTCAAGTACACTTCATGCATGAATTTCATGGGCTTCTCTTGTAAAACCCAAACCCATATAATACTCATTTTTTGTTTTTATGTTTTTATTTCACAATATTTCCTCAAGTTCCCCACTTCATTATAGTGTATGAGGTTTGGGTATATTAATGCTTTTGTTAATCTCTTTCAGGTATTTCCATAGAATTTTCACATGTGCATGAGCCTATATAAAACATTGTATACTTTCTTCTCAAGCATTCTTTGTACAAGTACACTACCCAATTATTTTATCTATATATAATTTCATGTATTGCGTGCACTATCTCTTTTTAAACCGTGAACATAGGTGGTACTTCCCCATCATGAAAAATAGTGTGGGTGAAAATTTCTCACAATATCTCAAAGATCTTGGGAAAACTCAAAGGGATTCTCATAACTCTTATAGTACTTAATATAATAGGTTGTATATGTGAGACTATTATTTATTCATGATACCCTTCAGTGCGAGGTTCTCAAGTCAAAATTTTGCGGCTTCTTCCCTTTCATTCAAACTAAGAGATTCATGGGTTTCCTATACCCTTCAAGAAATAGATGTTCTGGGTGCTTTTTTTTCTTTGGGGAAAATGTGATCCTCTCAAATATCATAGCAAAACATGATGTCCTCAGTCCTTATCCATTTATAGATATGTTTCACCACCTCAATAATAAGAATAATTTCGCAACTAGGACTCCAAAATATACGTCATGACATGGATTTTATATCTCCTAAATATCTCATCATTTCTCAAACAAACTTATGTGTAAAACCATGGAGTCATATCTTTCATAATTTTGTGATGTATCCTTGCATTAATGTGATGATAATTGCATGATAATCCTTATAATTAAAGCTAGAACACATACATGCTCACCAACAGCCTCAAAAACATTGTTTACATTCATAAAAGGTATGCATTTGAGTTGTCCACATGTATGAAAGATAGATATTTCATGCATGTGGGTAAAAATCCTCATATCCTCATATTTTTTACCTTAGAACATCCATATTAGGCTCGGGTTGAATCACTGGATGTTCAACACAAACTCTAATGCACTAGAGCACCATTGAGGATTAGGGAGGTTGAAGATGACATACAAGCCTAATCAGATGGCACATATGGATTTGATCAGATGAGTTTTTTTATCTATATCATTAAAGTGATGGATGAGCAATTATCATGTCCCACATGTATTACATAATTTTTATCATGGTTGAGAACAGCCTTAATTAACAATATCTTTCTATAACACTTTAGTGCTTGCTGTGGGGGATTAACACCAGCTTACACTTCAGTACATGCTACATAGGTCATGTTGACATGCACGAGCCCACAAACATTATCCCAAACTCATACGTGCCTACAGGCGCACGCTCCTATGATCCTTATAAATGGGTCCATTCACCAATGTTTCTTCATGCTTGGACTGAAATATAGATCATACTTGGTGAGTTTTTCTCTCATAGGTGGGGTCAAGTTGTACTACTTACCACCTTAGGGTTGGCCTAATATTTTTGTTAAAGGGTATTTAATATACTTAATAATATACTAATTATTACTATAATACCAATCCCCAACCAGAAATTAAAATTCATTCCTAATCATGAAATTATATAAGAATAATTTTCATAGCCTTTATAATGTAATACTCCTCATGAATGGCCAACTTCAATTATTATTCACTTCATGAAAATAAAAATTTTCATAGTCTTCCATTATTATATGCATTTTGAATTTCTTCAAAATTTCTTTCTATATATATATATATGAAAATTAAGATCAGTTCAACAAATCGTCACTTTTACTTGGAGAATTTATCAAGTATGAAATCCAATATCATCAATGGATTATATAACAATTCTCAAAGAATTTCCACTTCATATAAACTCACCAAAAGTATATTGACACATCATTGAAAAAATTGAAATAATGGGCCCAATATATGTGTTCCATATAAGTAAAATTGACCATACATAAATAATACGCATGATAAATCCCATGAGAAGTAAATGGGTTACATATTCTTGTCTCATAGAATAACCAAATGATGTATCATGGATTTTAATATGAGAAGAATGAGTTAATAAATTTTAGATTTTAATATTTAGATAAAAATAAAAGGTCTTAAATATGGATTTCAAAATAGGAAAAATCATGAGAAATATTTGGAGAAGTAGGTATAGAGAGGAACCTCATATGCTTTATTTTAAGAAAGGGTAAATGATATTTAAGGATGGTAAGAACAATGTGTGTTACTTAAGACCAGAATGAAAATACAATATTTTTCCATAAAATAATGACTATTTTTAGATAACATGTAATATTAAAAACTTTTTATAGAGTGACACGTGATATGAAATATAAAATATGAACGTTCCATTTTTATCAGGATTTATTAAAAAAAGGAATTTTAAAGGGGGGATTAAAATATTGTATATCCCTAGAAAATAACGGTACTATAAACCAGGTATATGTGAGGAACATATATATATATTATGAAATAAATAAATTATAATAATAGTGAATATGTGACGGTTAAGAAGAGAAATCATAACCTTAAATAGAAGAGGGTGGTTTGAAGTTCCATTACCTTAGGTTACGAATCACTTGATGTGTGCATCTAAATTCCTTAATAATAAAATTAAGTTTATTAAATACATGATTCAAAATATTCTATAAGTATATTTAATTTTATTAGTTTTATTTATTATTATATGTCCTTCATTTATTTCATAATCTTCTGGTTGTGTCACCTTCTAAAGGTTGTTTGGTCAACTTCTCCAAAACTGCTTCAGCATTTTGATTATGGTGAAAGGTATTACCAAATATTTATATAATACCTAGAATTGTAGAGTTATCTATTATTTATAATTATTGTATTATAAATAATATAGTTTTATGGGATGTGAAAAATAGATTCGAACTAATAAATATATCTTAGTATGCTTATTTGAATGGTTAAAATTATTATATCCATTATTCATTGTTATCATTAATATAAAACCGAATTTGTATTTAAAAATATCTATAATGTTATAAATTTTTATTTATCCATTTAACTCATTTTTAAATCCATTCGTGGAATGAGGTAATGTAAAATGAAACACATTATCCACGGAGGCAGTGAACAATCCATAATATTGGTGATGATTTCATTTTAGAATTATATATAAGAAGAGAGTAGGATAATTCATATTACATTGATATAATAAAATTTAAGTATAAATATGAAACTAATTAATTATATAATTATGTATTTAAAAGATTTATAGGATCTATAAGAACAAAGAAACTTGAAAGAATCCAATTAAGTCAATTACCTTATCCTTGGATATCCTCCTTCAGATCATGCCTTAAGAATTCTTAGATTAGCCTTTAGGTGATAACAAAACCTCTATGACATGGGGAATAGGCTTGGGGGATATTAGGGAAGATATTTTGTGAGATAAGGGGCTTAGAATGTTTGGAGAAATAGAGTGGTGAAGGGTTATATTTATAAGGGGCGAGAGGGGTGTTTTAAAATAAAATATTGGAATAAAATATCATATCACCAAATAGTGACCCAACATGTTATTCAATATTAAGGGTATGGAAAATCAATAGTAAATGGGCCAATAAAATATTAATCTAATTTAAGGAATCATCAAAACTCATTCATATAAACTATTACAAAATACAGCACCTATACAATACTTAAACATTATTTCATTATTCACCTATGTATTTTATTTTTTATAAAAAGTACACAAACTTCACCTGAACTATTTTTAGATTCTTTGATTCCAAAAATGACATCCATTTTATCAAAATAAATTATAAATATGAGAAATTTAATTCCTAAATAAAATCCTTATTTATTGAAAAATACTAATTTTTATTATGCAATGAATTTTTCAACCCTTTAAAAAAAATTTCTGGTTTCATAAAATTATGTTATCATTTTTATACAAATATATGTGGTTTCATCAAACCCTTTTATGAAAATTTATTTAAATAATATATTTATATTTTACTAAATATAGGATTCTTATATATTTATTTCAATCATTTATTTTATTATATTTAACACCTTAAAATAAGTTCCTTTTATATGAATTTATTAAGATATCAAAATATTATATTAATATTTCTACCTATAAATGCCAAATTTCATCCTTAGATAATGTCGACCACTTGATTTCAAATGTGGAATAAAATTCATCTATATGTTAAAAAATATGTTATTTGGCTAAACGCCATTTAATTTTTAAAATAATTTATACTTTAATACTACCTATCCTTTAAATATATAACCCCTAATCACACCCAAATAATCCCTCAAGGTAAGGTGTGCAAGGGTGGTACTTTCATGGGGTAGTTTGTAAAGGATTGATCTAGTGGTGGTTTTAAGTAACTTTTACTTCCCTTATAGATGATTCCACTCAATCCGCAATTATTAAAGATCATATTATGATTCTTCAAGGGAGAACCCCAGTAATGAAAACTCCCTCCCAATATCAGATAAATGAGATTCATAAGGAATAATAATAATAGTTGAGTCCATAATTTCTCTCTTATTAATATATTATCTCTTATCATTACCCTTAATATATATTAATTCTAATGGTCACTTTATAATAGCTACATCACTGATGAGCATAATTATTAATGGTTATAATGTCCAGAGGCTATATTATGACCGTATTTATTCTCTAAAAGTAATTTTCCAAATTAATAATAATGTTTTTTTGATATTTATTATCTGGTGAAATTATTTTATATTATATTATTGGACATGACACACACATGTTAATTTAGATGAAAATTTCTATATATATTATCCCTGGTCGTTAAAATATTCCTCCATTTAAAAATCTCACCCTAAAATTTTCATTTCATAAACTAATATTAAAGTAGATGAGGGTGTTTCCATTTCATTTCTTCTTTAGGTTACCATGTTTCCTCTTCATACTTATGGTTTCTCTATAGAATCTTGACCAAGTGAGGTGTCTTCTTGCATAGAAATTTGTCTTTATAGTCCATGATCATCACAATAAGAGAGATCATGCACCAATAGTACCACATCTAGATTTAGTACATGTGGGGGATATGATATGAACTTATTTAATATGGATACAAAGAAAACTTAATTCAAATGAGATAAATTTTGTGAGAGTGCTAGTTGATAGGCCCCATCTCAAATGTGATCACGAATATCAGAGGGGTCTATGTATCTAGGACTTAGATTTACCCTCCAACTAAACCTCAAGAATCTCGTACATAGAGATATATAAAGTAAAACTTTATCTCTAAACTCAAACTTCAAATATCATTGATAATTTTCAATATAGGTCTTATGAAGAATTTATACTACTTTGATGTCTTATAGAATACCCTTGACAATTTTTACAATTTCTTTGAATAGTTTATGTCCCGAGAGATTGTGTTCACCAACTTAAACCTAGAACATAGGTTTTCTACATTTATTCCAATAGAGGGATTCATAAGAAGCCATCATAATTCTCAAGTGTATTTTTTTGTTTTATGAGAACTTCACTAAAATAATATGTTGATCCTATCCTATTTTTAAATTCATAGATTAATCTCTCAACATATCCTTATGAGTGTAGATGGTCTATTCATATTGTTCATCAGTCTAGGGGGATCGGTTTTATGTATCTTCACGTCTATGTTCAAATCATACTGAAGACTCTTCCAAAACTCTTAAGTTAACATCATATCTAAATCATATACAATGGATACTTGTGTTTCATGTAACCTATACACTTATATGATATTGATCATTATAAAATGATCTAGTGATTATTCTTCTCAAATGAAGATAAAGTGATTAGTATTTCTAAGGTAGTTCACTACAACCATATGGAATTATTCTCTTTAGAGGTATTTAGAAGATTTTTGACAAAATTCATGGTGATGTTATCCCATCTTTATGAAGTTATTAGTAATTGTTACATCAACCCTTGTACTTTTACCTTTCTCTTTCACTTATTGAAATACAAAGAACATTTCTGTATATTTAATAGTCTCCATCTTCATATTTTTCCACTAGTAGTGCTCTTAGATATCTCTATACATCTTTGTGTTCTCTAGGGGGATAGAGAATGTTGAGCTTTGTGGATTCCTTAATAGCTCATTCTTTATCTTAGGTTTTGATGGTACTCATAATCACATCCCATATATAAAAAATCCTTCATTATAAATGATAAAATATATGTATTTCCCATTTATTATATCATATACCTTATTTTGTATCTCCATATAATCCCTTTGATCTTACTTTATCTGCTCTAGAATTGATTCTTGAGCAATCATTTGAGTACAGTAGGATGTGGTTCCTTTATGATTCTCAAGTCCTTCCTTTTAATGTCTATGAAGATAGTATCCTTATTGATCCTCTTAATGGATAATGTTTCATGATATATTTTGATTATAGAACCTCCCACTTTATTTTTATTTCTAACATAGTAGTGGATTGATTATTCATAGTCCTTGATTAGATCTAACCATATTCTGTTAGTTCATATTGCTCTCCTTTTATGTGAATATATACTTCATTCTCTTATATTTTATATATATGTCAAACTTTTATCCATTTATATAATGAATCCATATATTAAATGTAAATATTACTAAATCCATCTTTAGATAATGCATTTGATAATCCTTCTCATCAACCTTCAACTATTGTGAGTCATAGGCAATCACTTGATTGTTTTACATGAGTAAATAACACAATCCCTTCTTTGAAGCATCACGAAATATCATAAATCTTTCCAAAATTGTGGGTAGTATGAGTATAGGTGTGGTGATTATCCTTTTATTCAATTACTTGAATCACTCTTCACATTCATTAGTCTAGAAAAAATATTACTCTCATCTAAATTTATCTTAGTTAGTGGGTTTGAAAATCATTATAAGTTCCCCAAAAATCCTTATTAATACCCACATAATAATGAAAAATATAGATCTATATTACATATATTGTTCTAATACATTATTTAATCACATTTATCTTTGAAGGAACCATAGATATCCCTTTAATTGTGAAACATTCCCCAAGAATGATACTTACTCCATCCAAAACATAAATTTATTGTACTTTTCTATAACTTATCCTTTCTTAGAGTCTTTATCAAATACTCTAATTCTCCTCATGTTCCACTTTAATATTTGAGTATATGATAATATCATATATAAATATTACCACAAATATATAAAGTTAATATCTAATGAACTGATTCATCAAGTTTGTGAAAATTACAAGATCATTGTTAATGTTGAAGGGAATTAATATGAAATCATAGTTTATTCACCTTATACAAAATGAAATATTGGTAATATCTTAATTTTATTCATTTAAATGATGATATCATGAATAAAGGTCCATTTTATTAAATTACTAGAATCATGTAGTTTAACAAATAATTCTGAGATCTATGGTATAATATACTTGTACTTTTTTAGGATTTTGTTATGTTTATTATAATTAATATAGAGGTGCATTGACACATCCTTATTAACAAAGAGGAATGGTGCACCCTATGGTAAAGCACTTGTGTGTATGAATCCATTATTTAGATTCTCTTACAGTTTCTTCTTTAGTTATTTCAATTCAATAGGGGTCATTATATAGATATTCTTGGATATGGTTAAAGATCTAGGTATAAGTTCAATAGAGAACTCAACCTCTCAATTGGGAGGATGATTATAAAAAACGTTGGGAAATTCGTCAGAATATTCCCTTACAATGGGAATGTCCTCAATGATGATCCTATCCTTCATCTCTCTCATTTTAGATAAATTTGTCTTCTCACAAGAAAATAGTTTCATGTTTGAGAAGAAGTTTCCAAAGGAGATTTATCCTCCTCCCCAAACTTATATAAAATCAAAGGATTATTTGGGAAATGGAAAGGGATTTCATTATTTGTATAGTTTATGTTGGCTCTATATAAAAATATCCAATAAATGTATTTTATTTCATTAAATTCCACTAAAGAGAGTTGAAATGGTTTTTTTGTAGATTCATTACACCAATTCTAAATGGAAAATAATTATACACTTGAGATGCAATAATTTCCCCATATAGTATTTTCAGTGATAATCCAAATTTCATGTCTTGAGGTGGTGTTATAATATTTATATTAACTTTTATGATATGAATGAATTCCTAGGAAAAATAATCCAATAAAACATTTAATATTATGGAATTAATAATAAGTTTACTTTAAACTACTCCATTTTCATGATCAACATTAGTAGTAGTGATAGTATAATATATATATTTTTTCTTATCCTTATAAGTTATTTCCATTGGTTATCCTCAACGAACCTTGTCTAAGACAATTAACTTCAAAAGTTTCTATTTTTACAACCCAAATTATTGTTGTTTGTTAATTTCTAAGAAAATTTGAATTTTTAGTTTTGTGATGGGTTACTGTTTGAAACCAATACTCATATTGGGATTATAGGTGTTTAGTGGTCATGAAAACATGTTTTCATACATGGGTTGAGGCCTAGTATGTTTCTAGAGTGTTAAAGGGGATATTTTAAAATTGGTTGGGTATCTAGGCTTATGAAAAGTGAAGCTGTAGTCCATTCATGACATGATAGGTGGTGTTCATGCCATTAAAACCTTTTTATGGGTTGAATTCAGGCCGTGAGTGGGATCGATGAGAAAGGAGATACTAATCATGAGGATTCACAATGTAAAACTATAGTTCATTCCATCAAAGAGTTAATTATAGGGGTTTCCCTCAAACTGGGAGGGAATTCATGGTGATAACCCCTTATTAATGTAGTGAATTGTGCTAGGCACCCTCTTTTTTGAGGGGCCTTCTAGTAATTGGTTCGTGGTTTATTTTTTGTAACCCCCTAGGGTTCCCACTTTTTTTGTTGGCTGAAGGAAGAGGGATATCACACTTTTACTCTCATCTTCTCCTATGTTGTTTTGATTTTCGCCTAGGTTATTTTGAGGAGTTTCATCACATGGATTTCAGGTAAGTCACTTCACTTCTTCTCTCTTATTCTTCTTATTCCCTATTGTTAGATTTTGGATTGTTTGGTTAGGGTTTTAGGAGGATTATTTCTCTAAATCCTTTAAAAATCATCACACTTGAGGGGGATTTCATGTCATCTTATAGAGGATGTCCCACTAGGATGTATTTTAATCATCATTCATCATTTACCGTAAGATATTTTGTGTTTTTTTATGTTTTATAGTGAATTTGAATTAAAGTAGCCATTTAGTTGGAATTATTATTTGTGTATTTTTAGTGAATTAGGTTCAGGTGCGTATTAAGAGTGGACCACACCCCATTGCATGTGGATCTGGAACTAAGAGTTTGCTCATTGAGTTGGGCATCAATTATGTCAACTTGGTTTTCTTGATTTAAAGCTTTAATTAATTAATTTGATAGTGTCTACAAATTAAGTAGTTTATCATGGAATCGAATGGGGTTAAAATGAATCTGAGGATGATTATTTGAAAATCAATTGAGGTAGGTGACCTTTACAAAAAATTTCTCTTAGTATTTTGGTGATTTTATGTTTTTATACCTTCATTAGTTTTATTATATGTATATTTCTAATTTTGGGTGAGTTTACCCATAATTTTATTATGGGATTAAACTGATAAAACAGTCAAAATAGACCATATATATTTCTAAATGGTTTGACAGTGGTGCCTTGGTTGAATGAGTTTTTTTAAAAGGTTGGGGTCGAAGCCTCATTTATTATTTAAAGCAAAGACCGCTTTCAAACTGGGTAGAGGGGGACCCATTACATAGCTTGAAGGCCCAAGACCAAGTGGTCTGAATACAAGGCCTGAAAGTCCATGTTTTTTTTCCCAAAGGGCCCTTCGTTGAATAGCACTGCTATAGTACCCCGAGCTGCTACAGTACCTACTACAGTAATGTCGCACCTATAGTCCTAGCTACAGTGCCTCCACCCCTACAGTTCTACTGCTGCTACAGTTCCACAGCTGCTACAGTGACCTATTATAGTGACCTGCAATAGTGCTGCTACAGTACCGGAAATTATTCCCTTCTCGGATTTGATCCTGGGTCTTTTGGATGCCAAGCATCACCTTTGCCACATGGGGTACAGGCTCATTGTCACCATGGTTGCATGAGTATCAATACCACTTCTTATGAATTGTTTAGAGGTGTGTTTTGGATTTTCAAAAGTAAAACAGATTTTCATTTTTGAAAGTATTTTTAAAATGGGTTTGTCTAAATGTAATTTCAAAGGGAAATAGGTGATTTGGGAATGGGTTTTGAAATGGTATTTGAAAACATATGAGGTGTTTTCTAAGGGAATATTTGATAGGATTCTGGACAAGGTCCATCTGTGAGTAAATTAATATGTGGTGAAATTTTAAAATAGTTTAAAAAAGGGTGTTTGAATCCGTTTCCAACAGAAATACTAAGTAGCTTGGTATTTGTATGTTTTACCTCATGTGGTAGATGCCCTATTTTTTAAAGTTTTTTTCTTCTTAACTATGGTTTCCTATTGTGTATGTTGATACATGATGATGCATGTTATGTGTCTAGTCACATGAGAACTTTATTTTGGTATTAAATTGGTTCATTGGACTGAGTGGATATTGAAGTAATATTAAAGGGTTGGGATTATTTGAGACATGAGGCTAGGTTCCAAGTGAATAGCACCATGTTGGATTGTTAGTGAGCCATGAGATGGGATACATTCTTTATTTTTAATTTCGTGTTTCTGTTGACTAGGTGCTTTTAATAGGTAACAGATACTGATGTTGGGAGGATATTGAGGCATAGACTTGCTATGAGTGATATTGTGTTGGTAGTATCACCATGGGAGATATGGGATCCTAGAACACATGATGTCAGGCAATACCTTGAGTGATAGGGTAGTGGTTATAGATGTGGATTTGTTTGAGTGATATGCCTTGATCAACCACACCTTTAGTGAGAAGATTTGGGTTGATAGACAGATGTTGGGTTATTCATGTGTTAGATGAATATATTGGGATGTGGGATTGGATAGTGGAACTACCATGAATGATATTGGGTCTAAATTTTGATGTTTTATGGGTCATGGATGAATTGCCTTACATTAAGTGTAAAGGTAGTGGTTGGTTGGTGATGTATCCTCCCTTGAGTGAGAATGGATGGTCGAAAACATGATGTGAGACTAGATATAATATGACACCCTACCCTACACCCTCAAGTGTGGGTTAGTAACCTGGTTTGACACCCTACCCAGCATTACTGGGTATAGGTCTATATTATGGTACATGGTGAATTCCTTCAATCGTGGAACTGAAGTGGGTATATTTTGGTGTTGTGGTGGCCTAGATGGAACATGATGATCTAACATATATGAATATATGTGAATTTTGTGTCATGAATTTAAGAGGTTTTGTAATATCGGAATTACAACACTCAATATATGTTTTTCATGAACATCCAATTGATCATAGTATAAATCAGTATCATTGAGGCATTGGGGATTCCCATTGAGTCATTAGACTCACCCCTTACTTGTATACACTACATGGGTTTTGATGTTCATATATAGACTTTCCTAGTTTCTCTCATGAAATAAGTATCACTTTTGGATAGACTCTTGGTTATGGTCTATTATTTTATGAAGGTTGGGGATTCAGCAGATTGATTCAGGTGAGTTTGGTAGGAGGTCATGTATTTATTTTTTAGTTGTTGTTCATCATGTACTAACATGTGTGTTTTTTATTATTTCTGATTAATTTTTTACTATTTATTTATTATTTCTACTCTATTATGTATTTTTTCATCATATAAATAGATTTTTTTCTATTCTGTACTGTGGGGGCCCATGCAGCTTTGGTAGAATCTGTGCATGACCCTTGGGATTATTTTTAGGTAATAGTCTCTCCATGACTATGATAGTCTATCCTTAACAATTGAAAGCCTATTTCATATGGGGAGTCATTGATAAGGTCGTATAGTAACCTCATTTGGGGAACCATTTAAGAAATATAGGGTGAGGAATTAAAAATTATTGTAAATTTATGTTTTGGGATAGGATAATATAGTAATATGCGGATGTTGGATGTTAGGACTCTATTGGTAGATTGAGCACATGTCTAGCTAACATGATGTCATTTGAAACCCATGTTGACTAGAGATTTTTGGTTTTGGGAATAGGCAATCAAGGATTAGTGAGGTGTTGGTTTGGAATGAGAATCCCAATATGGGATAGATGAGACTTAGGATGAGTCATTATGATCGATCGGGAGCTAGTGAATTGTTTATGCAACATGATAGTGGCATGCCTAGGGCATGATTAATGTTCTTATGGGTAGTGTTATTTGATATGATGCCTTTCCAAAATCCATTAATAAAAAATTAATCATATAATATAATCAATTTTATACTCGATTACATTATAATGGGTTACAATATTAATAAGGATTTGAGGGTCCTGATTGATTGATTATGATTATGGTTTGTTTATTTAGTCTCCATAGAGAAATGTTTTTGGGGATGTATGATTTTTTTAGAAAAAGTATTGTTTTGAAAGGAAACTCGTGTGGTGGAATGAGGTGTGCATAAAATGGTTCTAAAAATTAGTTTTGTTTAAAAGGGGCCTATGGGTCTAGTGTCTTTGAAATGGATTAGGATTTTTTGGTTTTTAAAAATGTGAGTAAATGGTTTTTGAATTTCATATTTAAGGTAGTTTTGGAAGTGGGAAGAGTTTTTAAGAAACGTTCTATCTCAATTTGGGATTTTCATATTTAGGTTGTGAAAAAACCATTGGATTCTCAGGGTTATTTTGGAAAATTGAGTGAGTTTTACGGCGTACAATAATGAATCATTTTTAAAATAAGTAACTAATTTTTGTGTAAACCAAGATTCTTGGATTTTTTTGTTTTAATTATGAGTGACCAAGATGTTGAATTGTGTTTTCGGATCATGTGTCATATTTTATTAAAGATACAAGTGAGTTTAGTGGAATTTTTTTTGTCTACTGAAAGAAACCGCTACCTTTGTAGACTGGTTTTCTATATTTTTAGTATTTTTTAAGAGTGTCCCAAGTGTTTGTATTGCGTGTTTAGCTGGTGTACCATGGGGGTTTTAAGATAGTCATTCTTGGAGTGCTCATGGGATGGAGGTGGGTTTTTCCTTGAGTCTTGAGTGTCTATATGTGCGTTTTGATGAGTTTATGTGTTGGTCTGCTTAATGTGTATTTTATGAATCCATGTTATGTGTCACTTGAGTTGTGCTTTTAGTTTATTTAAGCCTTATAGTAGGTATTGAATAATCCTTGAGATAAAACTATTATTAACACTTTGATGTTTGATATTTATGGGTTTTGTTGGTCATCATATTGGCACTTGGTGATTAGTATCTCTTGTTTGGAACCCATGTTTGAGGAAAGTGGATATGTATAGTTATTATATGTATTAATGGGTGGTACATATGTTATAGAGATCAAGTATTTGGTTCATTGGGATAATTAAAAGGATACTCCTATGTTGGGGAGAATTGTATCATTTGTGGGTATACAACCCTCATATTTGAAGGGTTATGGGTGTAGTGGAACCTGTAATTTCCTTAGTTTTTATCCAAGTGGAACTTATCATGATTTTGATTTTTAAAATCTATAAAACTTCAAAAGGGTAAAAATTTAATTCTAACTTATCATAAAATCTTTTATGAAATTTATGATTGTTACATAGGATATATAATATGTGGTTTACCCCTAAGTAAATCTAGTGTGTGAAATTGAGGGCCATTGAGCATTGAAAATAAAATAATAAAAATATTATATTATTTAAAGGCACACACATTCACTTTTATTGAAATTATAATATCTCATAAATAGAGTCTCATATGGGGCAAGTAATATTATAGTTTAATTTAGATCATGGGTTTTACCACATGCCTGATATAAGTCTTTTTCTCATTGGGTTTATGGTGATGTGTAGCTGCTAATGGTTGTAAATGGTTAAATAAATTGAATTAATTTTATATTTGACCCAATTTATGACTACATAAACCTCTCTTTGATCATTATCTAGGGTTATCCATGTAACCCCCAAGAATTGTGAGGAATAGAGAGGTATATCTCATTGGAAGACATGGAGTTGAGGATCTCTACTAATAAAGAAAATTACATGAGATTCTCTTCTCCAATTAATAATTGTAGACAATCCTGGAATCTATGATGAACACAATGGAATTATCAACATCATTTATTGAGAATTATCTCTCCACCAATTATGAATCCATTAGTGAGGTAGGGATTTATGTTATAGATTTATCCATGTTTCGTATTCCATTGTGATTTTGAATTAATCTAGAATCAATGATAACCAGGCCCATTAAATTATGATTTTATTTAGAATTTGTGTGTGTTATAATCTTCATTTTTGGATTTATTATTTTATTATTGTTTCACCTCTTCTCCTAAAATTCCTTCAATGAACAGTGAAAAAAAACATGTTTCTTGTTCACTTATCACTTTTGTGTTTAATGTATTTCTCATTTTGTTCTATGTGTGTTCATCACCAATATTCATTTAAGTGGTGATATGAAAAAATCTGGGAAACCAATTCATTTCAAGATTGGTCATGGGTTTCATAGATTGTTGTTACTTATTCAGAATCATGGGTTGAAACATAGAAGAGGTATGATGTGGATAACTGGAATCTTAAGAGGGAATAAGAGATTTTGGCTTTGTGAGTTATGGAGTGCGGGATGAAAAATCTTCTACAGGAGGCACTGATAGATTTTTTCCAATGAATAATCATTATAATCTAGTATCTAACCAATATTTGACGATGGTTAACTCAGTTATGAGTGTTATGGATGTATTTCATGGTGAAACCAAAGTAATGGGGCAGAAATATCTAAAGACACATTTTGGATCTGATCTTCTAGAAATTTCCTGACTATGGGTCATGTGTTTTTGAAGAACACATGTCATGTGGTCCCTTTTTATGTCTTGCTAGGGTTTCAATTGTAGCTAAGGATCACATGTTCATGTGAATAAGTAACACTCTATGTTACCCCTACCCAACCAGGGCATCATATACTAGGAGTACATACACTATGACTTATGTGGCCCAACACTTTGTGTATATTGGGCCACACCCTATATACCCTTACAAGTAGATGACTTGGTAAGACGGAGTGGACATAGAGAAACCCTATAGACATGTCACATTGTGTGTCCCTTCTACAGACCATGTAGTCAAACTAAGACATTCTATGTGGTATTGAAGAACATGGCTATGTGGTTGGCATATGAAAACAAACCATGTACCCCTAGAAAATGTTGTTTAGTTTACATTGACTTGATATATTAAGGTAAAATGTGAGTTTTTCCTCTCATTATTCACAGGTGTAGTTGTTATCTCACCCGTTGGGATTGGTATCCTCTTGGGGAGTCAATATTTTACCCATGTGAATAGAGAGTTGGGATCTTCTACCTATAGAATCAGATAGAGTTTCTATTTCACCCACATTTACAAGGCATGGATCCTATATTTTCATAGTGGTATTTTTTCCATTTATTTCAATTATATGGGATAAGGATCCTCCATTGGATTCATTATTTCACTCATAGACATGGGTTAACGATCCTCTAGAGTCTACTGAGGTAATGACCTTGTCGATTATTTGAGACTTCTGGAATTGTTATTTCACCTATAATCATGGGGTAGGTATCCTTTATCATTATATAAAGAAATAACCATATAGTATTATTGAGGATATACTCTAGGAATTTAATACCCCCTATGACCATATGTGGAGATATTCCTTACCCTTATGAAGCATGTGATACATGAAAGTGAGTGAGCTTTATAATTGTGCAGGACCCCTTTTAGATTCTAGAGGTCATGTGGCTACGGGAAATATATGTAGTGATTAATTCTATGATACTTTATAATCCTTAAAATTATAGGGTTTTCCAATGATACATGATGTTTTGGTTCGATATTGACTTCATGCTTCATGGAATCTTTAGTGCTTCCAACACCACCATCTTCCCATGGATGCTGACTTTTGAGGACTGGATCTATTATGATCAGAACTTCTTATCATCCTTCAGTCCCTTGGTGTTTGAGAATATCTGGATTACTCTTTTTAACATCCTTTTAGTGATTCCATAGTTTCATGAATATTTAGTTGACTTGGTTTTCTATTTTTACCATATTGATCTCTTTCTAGACACCTTCAGTTCTAGAAGTTGAGTTGATTGTTACTTCATGCTCCATTTATGGTTTTCAATGTGTCTTTATAATTATGTTTATACTCACTCATTCATGATCCCTGGTCCCACCCATGTTTTGTTGGTGCATATGATGCACAAGTTAGATATTTATTTGTTGGTGTCAATTTGACATAGTTTATTTAGAGTTGAAACTTGATGACTTTGGAGGATAGAGAGTTAATATAGATTTATTTCTACCATGATATGATGAAAAAGAGATCCATTCATGTAAATATTCGTCTTATAGTGAGGGCCTCGTTGCCTTGGATAGTTTCCAGTTTCCCTTTTTGGGATTTTGAGCATGTATTTTTTCAACTTTACCTTATTTCATTCATGCTAGTTATCTTTCACATTTCAATAGATTTCACATTCATGTGATACATTTAGTTCAATTGATCATTTATATGAATATATATATATATATATATATATTGTTTTCATTTACATTTTTTTTATTGAAGATAAGTATATGTTTTAGGTTATGATAGGTTAAGGCCTCCCATTTGTCTGATATTCCTACTTTATTCTAGTGACTGGCATGTGCTCTATTTGAGGAAGGCTTGGGATGGCACCCTTGGCTTACTACAGGACCCGCCGGGGCCCAAGTGGGTCATGTCATGTTTGGGTAGAATCAAATGGGGTCTTTCCTAGCTATTTTTATTGGAGTTAGTATTCATGTGAGGATTGGATTAGGATCTATGGAAATGTTCCTAAGGGGTTCTTTAGTATTTTTAAAATACCATGGAAACCACCATAGCTGCAGCGACTAATGTATCCTTTCTCTAAGACTCTGGTAAGCAATTACTTGAACTAGATCCCTAAGGAATTGATTTTGGGGTTAAAGTGAGTCGGTACATGAAACATATAGTGTTCAGTTATGATCTAGAAAGTCCTTCTTGTGTCATCTCATCCAAATAAGATAAACCTTAAGGGTGAAACATATTGATTTCTGATAGATAACTTGTTTTTGGAGGTAGTTTTGTAAAAAAATTGATCTTATGGTTGAACCTTCCACCAATAAATATTGAGTTATAAGGTCTTATTTCTTATGAATTGGTTAAAAGGTGTTCCTGTATCTATGATTATAGGTGGAATATCTTTCCATATTCTTAATGTATATCTTTATCATAAAGCATATGGTTTTTTTATTGGGTTAAAAAATACTACTAGTAGATTTATTATATTGTATGCATTCGATGATAGTGGCCTTGTGAGTTTGTGATGTGATCCTGGCCCTTGTATGATAGGGGATTATCTAGAGTATGGGACTCGCTATATCATCTATTTTAAAACTTATAACTCTATATTTCAATTCATGTATTGAACTTCCTTTATGACACTACATGATTTTAGTGGATGATGTACTCCTCAAAATCGTGATGGGACTTCTCTACCATGGTAGGAGTTTGAGACCTTGTTTGTGATAGAGTTCTCATCAAAGGATATTGAACCTTTCTTGAGAAGGAACAACTGTGTTAGGTACAAATCAGAGTAATCAAGATTTACAAGGTGTTTCCTAGGAATATTATGTGGCATACTTTTTTAATCTTGGTGATTTGGGAAGACTTTGGATGATGATTATTTTGGTTTTTGTTGAGATTTATTATGATGCAACCTACGCCAAAGTCACATGAGTGAGACTAAGTAGTTTAAAAATCATAGAGGAAGAGCACCCTGGATGTGGGAATAAGTCAGATTTATATGCAAAGATAGCCAGAGTGGTGTTGTGGATGGGTTATCCATGTCATGGTGGTAGATCTAGAAAACTCCTTATTATAGATCTAGATGTTTGTTAAGAGTTTTTTGGTGGAGACTAATGTGGAGTGTTGAGCGTTATCCACCCATCCTTCTAGTGGAGATAGATTAACTCTAGTGGAGGATGTATCCTTTTGAGAGTGACTTTATGTTATGGTGGTGATATGATGATAACCATCTCATTATAAATTGGTTTCCCTCTATGGGTGTCATGAGGTGTTTTAATTTTAATGGATGGGGTGGTTTCTGTCTAAAGTGGTGACAATGACCCCTCATATGTTTCAAGTAGAGTAAACCATTTTGATATTGAGTTTCATTATTCTCAGTTGTTGTGCATGGTTTAATGATCTATGTGCACCAAAAAGACATTCCCTTTTATTGAATATTGATTAATGTGGGAATTATTTAGTGGTATGACCTATGATAGAACCATGTCATGAAACTAGTTTATGCATCGACCAGTATATCAGGAATGGTGAGCACCTCTATAGAGTGGATATGTAGTAAATTGAGTCTCTCCTTGAGATGATTAATGATAGTTTCTTTAAAACATTTAGATTCTAGTAGTATGAAACCCAAATTCATGGAGTGTCTTGAGCCTCTATGAAATGAGACTGTGGAGGCTGAGGAGATTAGAGTAGCACATACCAGATGTGGTGGTTGCTTTTCTTTGGAAAATGTATCTATATCTGAGGAATGATGGGAGAATGCGCGCAATTTTGTTAGGAGTTTAATTATACCCTAAAAGGGGAGATACTTATTTACTTAGGTCAATGGTGGTGTCCACACACCTTCTGTTTGTATAAAGGATGTTATGGGTATTATTTTAATAAGTTCACTTATGTAACCTAATATTCTTAAATAAAAAATCAGAAGGATTTTCCTAGAAATTAGGAATCATGTTATCCACTTCCTTGGGTCGATATAGATTATTTCCTGGTGAATGTGGTGGCATTGAGGTGGGAATCATGTTCTTAGATTGTTCTTTTCAAGTGAGTTATTAGATGATTTGTGTCTAGTGGTTATGTTTAGACATACCCATCCATTTATGAACCCAGTTTGTGTAGAGTAAGGAATTATCTAAGAGGTTTATTAATTATTTTCTCTTAGGTAGTTTCTTTCCTAGGGTTTGGAGTTGATATAGTAGAGTGATCTAAATGGTTTGGATTGTCCACATCAAATACTGGTAGATTGGGTCACTTGATGAGTAGTGTAGTAGTTTTAATCAGTCTGTTGGGGTAGTTATCTATATTAATGTGACCATTGATAGCTTTTGTAAACAAGTGAGAATAACCCTATCAGGATAAATACTAATGAGGATGTGAGTTAGTTAGATATTGTGAAGTGAAAAGGGTAAAACCTCATAAATTCTAGTGTTAGGGCTTGAGTGGAATACTCTTGTTTTCCCTACAAAACAGGCTAATGATGATGGATATTATGCCTTGTCGATAGTTTTTTTCCAAGGTTGTTATCATGAATCATGAGAATATTATGGCCTTACAATTTTTTGATGCCATTATTGAAATTTTTAAATTTCCTAGTAATTTTATGTAGTGTATAAAGGTTACCCACTATTATGAGTATATATAATTATCTTTGAATGGTAGGGATCAGGGAACTCCCATGAGGTTTGATCTTTTTTATGATCATTTAGGGGTGACAGTCAGAGAATTGTTGGATTTACCTTATCCTATGAGTTGGTATGGCTAGCAATGAAATTCACAGGCTGAGTATATTCTGCCTTCGATGGGATAATTCCTCTATTTATTCTTGATTTGATATGGATAGAGGCTAGTATCTTCAAATATGAGGGGGAATTTTCTTATTCATAAGTGGTGATGTAATGAGTTTTCATAGTGCTCTCATCACAAAGGTGAAGGTATTTCATATAATGGTATATAGATTTCACCTGATTTTTATCTATATCCTTCTTTTTAGTTATCACCAGTTAATTATTTTTTCATGTGTGAAAATCTTTATTGTGGGGGAATGTAATTTCCTTGGATTTTAACAGAGTGGGACTTGGTTCAATTTTTATTTTTAAAGTCCTAGGTCATTAACATGATTAAATGGTAATTTTACCATAGAATATAGTTTTAGAAAAAATTTATGATGATTTTTTTGGATTTAGAATATTTTTTTAACCCTAGGAAACTTTTACATGTGAAAGTGAGTGTCAAAGAGTGTTAAAAATAACTAAATAAAAATAATATATTATTTTAAGGCATGTGTGTATATTTTTAATCAAATAATAGTATGAATTAAATAGAGTCTTAGATCAAGAATTCAAGACTATTGTTGAATTTTTATTATTGTTTTTACCTTAGGTGTGACATAAGTATTATTCATATTGGGTTCCATGGTAATATGTAATCACTGAGGGTTGTAAATAGTTAAATGAATAAAATTGATAAATTTAATAAATTTAATATTTGACCTAATTTATGATTCTAAAAACTTATATTTGATGATTCTATAGATTTATCTATATAAAACTAGATAATTTAAAAAAAGTAAGAGGTATATCTCATTGGTGGAAATGGAGTCTAGGATCCTTGCTAATGATGAATATAATATAAGATTATATTCTCCAAAAAATGATTATGGATAATTAGGAGATAATGTTGACTAAAGTAAACTTTTCTATAAAATATATTATGAAAACTATATCTTTAATCAATTGATCCATTTTTTTAGGTTGGTATTTGGTTTATTTATTTATCCCCACTTTGGATTTTGATTCGATTTTGTATTAGTCTCGAATCTAATCTAGAATCAACGATCACTAAGCTTGTTAAATTATGATTTTATCAAGAATTTTTTATTTGTTAATCTCCATTTTTTAATTAATTAGTTTATTATTATTTCACCCCATATACTCATATTTCATCAATAAAAATTGGAAAAATTGGACATGGCTATTGTTCATTTCTCACTTTTGTTTTTAATGGATTTCTCCCTCTGATCTACATGAACTCATCACCAATATACATTTATTTGATGGTTTGATAAATTTTGATTCCTCAATTCATTGTTTGATCAATCATGGGTTTCAAGGATCATTGTTATGGGTTCAGAATCATGTATTGTAGTGTAGAGGAAGTAATATGTTATTGATTAGAATTCAAAGAGGGACCATATCATGGTCGATTCACAATATGTGGAGTGAGGGATGATTAATATTCCATAATAGGCACTGATATCTTGTTTTTTTATGAATCATGGTAGAAATCCAACTTGCAACCAAGATTTGATGATATAAAACCTAGTTGCAGGTGTTAGAAATGGATTATATGGAGAAATTGAAGGAAAAGGGAGATGGAATTGGAAGAAGCTTCATTGATCTAATATTCTTGAAATTTCATCAATACAATTCATGTGTTTCAAAAGAACACATGATGTGTAGTCCCTTTTTATATAGTTAAAGGTTTTTATTTAGAGTTAAGGATCACACGGCTATGTGACTGAGGCACACACAACATTAAACCTAACCAAATGGGTCAAAAATTATTGAGAGTACATGCTTAGGGACCCTTGTGGCCCAAAACATCATGTGTTCTCATCCATGACTCATGTAGCATCATAGGTACAAAAATCGGGTATATGGGGTACGATTTGAGTTCCCCCCATATACATGAAACACCATATGGAACTTTTACACATTGTGTAGTACAACTGAAACATTCCATGTGGGATAGTAGAACACTTCCAAGTGGCTAACATAGGAAAACACATCATGTAAACCTTGGAAACACCATGCAATTTCACTTGAATTGATATATTAAATTTTGACATGAATTTTTTCGATCATAATTTCATAGTGGAGTTGGTATCTCACCCATTTGGATTGGGTTCCTCTTAGGGAGTTAGTATATCTCCCACATGAGAACGGGGTTGGGATCCTCATTCATTGGAATCATATAGTGTATTATTTCACCTATATTTATGAGGCATGTATCCTCTTTCCATGGAATAGTATTTCACCCATATATAGAGCTCATGCAGGATAGGGATCCTCCACCGGAGTCATTATTATATAGTACCCCCGGTTTTAAGTATGTAACCCTTTATTTTTTTCTTTTAAAGTTTGTAACGTTTTTGTGTGAATTTTGGGAGGGTTTGGATGACCTTTATAATGTTTTGTGGATTTTATGGAGGTTCATGGATTGATCACGGTTAGTAGAAACTGTGAAAACCCTATAGAATCCCGTGGAATGTGAGGTAGTGGGATCTAGGTAGGTGCATAGTTCAGGAAAACCATGAGGCCAACTAGAAGTAACTATGAAAAGTGGAAGATATTGAAAACGTGATTGGACCATGGTTGGTCTAACCGTGTGATCCAACCATGCGAAGGGTGTTTGGAAATAGTAGTTGGCACACAGTTTTCTTAACAGTGCAACCCAACCATGAATAGTTATTTTTTTTAGACCCTAAAAAGGTGGATTTTACTTTTGATTATAAATAAACCCATAATTTTTCCCCTATTTTGACCCTAACTCAATTTTCTATCTTCCCAAATGATATGAAGACCCTCCCTTGTCAATCCAGGAGGGATCCATTGGAGAATATTTGTGTGTTGGAGGCCGAAGTTCTTAGTAAGCCTCCATCCTTGATGTTTTTTCTTTGGTATACTCTTCTTGCCTCTATTGGAATCATAGATATACGATAGTTGATGCCAATAATGATGTTATTTGGTTGTTTTGATGTTAGTTAATGATATCTAAGTTGGGTTTTGGAGTTTCAACCTAGTTTTGTTGAATATTTCATGACATTCTTCATGTTTTCCAAAATTTCCAAGGTAGGTGGTTTCACTATCGACTCCTATTCTTAGAACTTCATGGATTATTTCAAAATTGTTTTAATTTCTTATTTTGAATAATGAAATTGATGTGAAAATCTTGGTATACACCCTCTTTAGTGATGGCTATGAAATTGTAGTAAATTGGTTGTTGTGAAAATTTCTTTGTTTCATTATTTTAAAATGATTGTTTTAAAATATAATTTTTTTATTTGTCGAATTAGTTTGATATAACTTTTTTCAATAAAAAATATATTTTTTGAATGGTTTGAAGTGGTTTATTTGGTATGTTTTTTGGCATAAATGGTTGGTGTGTGTTCATGTGAATTTGGAATGGATAAGGGTGTTAAGTTATCCCAACAAAAGAATCGGATGAATAAGGGTGTGAAGTTCCTTAGTAAAAAAGGATCACTATGTGATGGATTATTGAAAGGATTAATCACCACTCATGAGTATAGGGAGGTCCAAGTTTTCATGCATGGTTGGATGTTTGGATATGTGGAATGTAAGGGATTTTACAAAAATAGTATTTGAGAAATGGTTTTTAATGATTTGATTGGTTGATTTTCTTTGACAAGGTTTTTTTTTAGAAATTGTTTTGATCTGAGAACTATTTTTCTTTAAAGTGGTTTGGATTTTATATAAACTATTTTAAAGTGTTTTTTATAAAACAATTTATATAAATATTCTAACATGTTCTATCCTAGTGGCATGAGTAGAGAAGACATTTGGGAAAAACCTACCAAGTAGAAATTCTACCTCTACTCAAGCCAATGACGAGGGATGGTCTGTTACAAGTTGTATCAGTTAATTCGATCCTTGAGTATTAGTTGTGTTAGTCTTGGAGTTGAAAATTCATTCTTAATTAGTCCTTAAGGTGGGATGGTAGAAGGGAGTAGGATTGTTGGTACATGAAATATAGAGCATAAAAAGACATATCTAACCTATTTATGATGAACTTCAAGTTTCCAGATAATTGGGTACATATATGTTTTGGAGACACTTATATGAGTGCTATCTCATTTCCATGAGTTTAACGAGTGAGGAGAGCATGACATGAATTGATAGAAATTACTTCCAACTATATGTGCATATTTCATTTTGAGTAATGATTTATGATTTAGAGTGTTTTTATTTTTGAAAAATGTTGAAATCATTTTCAAATGTGAGGTTTTGAAAATGTTAATGGTTGTGGTATTTTGAAAATGGTTCAATTTTCAAAAATCATGGTGGAATTTTCAAAAAAGTTTGGACATTGAAAATTTTTAATTCTAGAAAGAATTTTTTATATATATGATGTGGTAGAATTTGAAATTATTAATATTTTAGTTGATATAGAGTGGAACTTATGGATTTTTTTTGTGTTTATAGAAAATGGAACCCAATAAAAATTGTAGAAACCAGCCAGAATAGGTTGTTGAGAATGTGGTTTCACTAGAGCCACTGGTGAACCAATAGCTAGTTCAGAGTATTTTCCATGATTTTCAAGCTATGGATAGAGGGAAATGAGGGGATAAACCAAGGAATGAGGATCATTACATTCAGTTCCATGTGCATAATCCTACCATATTATAGGGTAATTCGAAACCAGATAAGGTAGAGGTGTGACTAAATAGGGTGAATCGAATATTCAACTTCCTAGGAACACCATTAGAGCTAAAAGTAATGTTGGTGACATATATTTTGGAGTATCTTTTATTCTAGTGGGGGGATTTATCACATCAGGATAAATTGGACCAAAACATTTCATGGGAGTATTTTTAATAATTATTTAATAAATATTTCTATACTCACACATTTAGGATTTTTATAATGAAATGTTTTTTAGATCAAAGTAGGATAATATCTCAGTGATAGAGTATGTGGCAAAATTTATGTATTTAGTATGCTTTGGAGCCAAATTTTTTGTAATTGTATCCTTGGAAGAATGTATTTTTGAATCAGGGATGAGGTAGGATATTCTCTTGAAAATTTTCATGCTCTATATAACTGATTATGTGGAAATGGTCAATAGAGTGATAGTGATATAAAGGGACATCTCAAAAGATACAGGTGGAGGAATCATATTGATATGTATGGGAAATGGTGGTAACTCTAATGTTGGGAATAAGTGAAAGAGGGTCACCTATTTCCAAGGTAGTGGGTTGACTCAGAACCAAATGGCTAGACTAGTGAATCATCCTCCAAGACCAAAGATAAAGACATGATGTTTCCAATGTGTTTCTTTATACCACATGAATCAATATTATAAAACACCTCCTAGATCATGTTGCAATTTCAACTAGATGAGTAATATTCATCATTATTGTCTTAGTGCTCCAAGGATGGGTGTTCGGGGCACTTCTCTTGTGTCTCAAATGTTATATGATTAAATGAGATGTGGGTAGTAGAATACCTCTTGTCAGCATAACTAATAATTCCATGGTCACTGTAAGAATAACATGACTCCTATATAATGGATATCTCAAAAAGGAAATAAATTAAAAAGTGCAGTGAGTAAGTAGTTATATAGAGCTGATAAAGTTATTATGGATGATAAATTTGTACCATTAATGATGAGAGGTATGATTATTTTGAATTTTACCATTATGAAAGAATTTTTTGATACATTTTCATCATGTTCTTTTATTTATTATCATGTTGTTGATCTTTTGGGTTAAAATGTTTAGATGATGTCTTCTATTGTTAAACTTCAAACTCCTCTTAGTCAAAGAGAATGTCATGCCTTTATGTGTAAAGAATGTTCTATAACTATTAATATATATGAGATGATATTGTAATTCTCTATGATTGATATGGTTATATATTACATAATCTTGGGTATGTATTGGTTAAAAATGTTAAATGCTCACAATGATTGTTATACCTGAAGTGTTAGTTTTACAACTGATGATGGCATAGATGATATCTTTAAAGGAGACTATAATGTAAATGTAGGTGAAACATGATTTTTGGAACCATTATTTGGCATAATCTCATATTAGTTGGTATCTTTTAATTTGGAATCGATTGAATAGATTGAGAAAATAATTTTTCTAGTAGTTTTTAATTGGTTTCTAGATGTTTTTCTTAAAAATTTATTAGGGTTTACACCCATAAGAGAAGTGGAATTTATATTTAATCCCCTCATGGGGAACAATCCTATCCCAGTTTAATCTTATCAAATGGAACCAATAGAATTAATTTAATTGAAAGTCCATTTGGAATAGTTGTATAGAAAATGTTTCATTCATCCTAGAACATCTTTATGGGATGCATTGGTCTTGTTTGTAAAAAAAATAATGAAACTCTTTGGCTTTATGTTGATTATTGTAAGGATAACCAAGTTATGATAAATAATATATAGAAACTTCCATGCATTGATGATTTATTCGATTAATTTAGGGGAGACTAGTTATTCTCAAAAATTGACTTGGAATTAATATATCACCAATTGTGGTTTCAGAAGGAGTGTATTAAAAAGACCCCTTTTATAAGTAGATATGGCCATTACAAGTACAGGGTTATGCCTTTCAGTCTTAAAGATTCCCCAAAAACCTTTATGGAACTGATGTAATTGGATATTTAAAATATATCCAGATTCTTTTTTGGTGGTTTTCATGAATGACATATTAGTGTATTTAAGGACAAGGGTTGAGCATGGGAAACACTTGGTGAAAGGGTTGGGAATTTTTCAGGATCATTGTTTGTATGCCAAATTATCAAAGTGTGATTTTTAGTTATAAGTGGTTTGTTTTCCTGGCCATGTTATCTCATAAATAGATTTTTTTTATCTAGAAAATATATAGGCTATTGTTTCTCTACAACCTTGAAATAATTTCTTTGAGATACACAGTTTCCTTGGCCTAACTAGTTATTTACAATATTTTATTCATGATTTTTCAAGACTAAATTCCCCTATAATAGCTTTGAAAAGGAAAAAAATCCATTTCAATGGAATGATGAATTTAATAAGTCTTTTTAATAGCTTAAAGTTCACCTTACATCATCACCAATCTAGATATTACCAAAATTAGGATAAGGGTATGTGGTGTATTATAATGCTTTGGGATCTAGGTTGGGATGTGTTCTCATGTAGGGAGATCATATTATTTCCTATGGCTCACAAAAGTTATAGTTGTATGAGAAAACTACCCAACACATGATTTGAAGACTTGGCATCATTACCTTTTTGGTGAAAAATTTATTGTGTTTGTGAATCATAAGAGTTCGAATTTTTTTTATATCAAAAATGTATTTGAACTGAGAAAAAGAAGATATATGGAGTACCTCCAAAGGTTTTAATTTGACATAACATGTACATCAGGTAAAGTACATTTAGTTTTAGAAGAATTATTCATAAATATATATGATCAATTGGAAAAAAAGTGATTATGATCAACAGTAGCTGATTTTGGTGGCAGACTGCATGTACATAGATTGTGAATATAAAGTTAATGTTGTAGTTTTCATTCCAGCTTCTTTTATTCTTTATTTGGTTGAAGTAGTTAAAGAGTCACATAATTTGGATTTATAATACATTGTTATGATAAAAAAATCAATGGTGGGGAGACCATTGAGGGATGGAAGCTTATGGGAGTTTAGTTTTGTGGTTTCTAAATTGGATGTTCATACCTTTGGATTATTGGGAAAATATTCTTCATGCATGCCTTCATTCAATATGGGGTGTTCATCTAGGGATATAGAATATGTATAAATTTACAAAAGCATAGTTTTGGTGGGCCAGTATGAAAAGGAAGGTGTTAAGTTTGTTTCATGATCGAAAACTTGTCACAAGGTTAAGGAAGAGCATTAGTGACTAGTGGGTATGTTATAATCTTTACTTATTCCTTTGGTAAATTGGATCAGATGTCCATGGATTTTGTAACATTTCTCCCAATAATGGTTCAAAAACATGATTCTATATCGGTGATAGTGGATCATCTCATGAATTCAGCTCATTTTATCCCAACTTGTGAATCTCATACGATATAGTACATAAAAAAATCTATATCTGAGAAGTGGTAAAGAGGAATGTCATAAATGTTTAGATAGTATTGGATAGAGACATAATATTTACATATCTTTTCTATAAATCCTTATAGTAATCCCTTGTGAATTAGTTAAATATGAGTACAGTGTATCATCCTCAGATCGATGTGAAATTCAAACAGGTGATAAAAACGTTATAAGACATGTTTCAGAATTGTGTGATAGATTTAGATGGCTTATGGGAGGATCAATTAATATTAGTAAAGATCTCATATAACAACAGTTATCATACCTCAATACATATGGCTCCTTTTGAATCATTTTGTGGGCATCCTTATCTTACTTCACTTTGTTGGATGGAAACATGTGATACTTCACTGGTTAGACTAATCCTTATATAAGATAAAATGGAGAAGATTCATTTAATGAAGAAGAAAATAGAGATTTCTCAGATTCATCATAAATCATAGGCAATTCATCATCGATAGCCATTGTCATTCGAGGTGATTAATCATGTGTTCTTAATAGTCTCTCCAAGGTTTGGGCATCATCATTTTTGGAATCAGGGTAATTTATCTCATAGAAACGTGGTCCCTTTTTGAGATACTATAATTTTTTGGTGAGGTGTCATGTTGGTTATATTTTATACCATGGCTCAATTTAGTGCATATTTTATTTCAAGTATATCAATTTAAAATGTAGCATCCTGATCCGGACCATGTGATTTGATGGTATCACATTGACCTAGAGATGGATGCTTCATTGGTGCATGAGCTATTATGAATTATGGATATGTATGAGAAAGTCTTGTGTGAAAAAATCATTAGTCTAATATGGGTTTTGTGGAAACATGGTCAGATTCATGAACAAAACTGGGATCGGGATAAGTAAATGGTTGAACAATGGCCCGAACTCTTTCTGAATAGAAACGACTTTCTACTTTTTAGGGATATAATGTTTAATGGTGGTGATAATTTACCATCCTAGTTTTCAAGTTAGTAACCCTTTATTTATAATTTTTAAGTATGTAAAGTGTTTGGGTGATGTTTGGGAGGGTTTGTAGGACTTCTATAATGTTTTGGGGGCTTTCTGGAGGATTATAGTTTGATAACAGTTACTAGAAACCCTGAAAATCCTACATGAAACCATGATAAGTGAGACTATGGGATCTAGGTTGGCAGACGGTTAGGCACACAGTTTTTCCATACCATGCAACCACCTAAGAGTAACCATGAAAAGTGGAACAAATGTCAAAAATTATTGGAGCACAATTTTTCTAACCATGTGATTAAAACATGAGAAGGTTGTTGGGAGGTAGTGGTTGGCACACAGTTAACACATGGTTTTCCTCATAGTGAGACCCAATTATGAACGATTAATTATTTTGATCCTAAAAGGTTGATATTACTTTTTATTATCACCAAACCACTCATTTTTCCTCTATCTCAACCCTAACGTGATTATCTCTCCTCCCAAACATTGTTGAGACACTCCCCTTCAATCTAGGAGTGATATGTTGGAAACTCTTGTGGTGTTGGAGGCTGGATTGCATGGTAAGTCTTCGTTCTTGATGTTTTTCCTTAGATCTACTCCTCTTCCCTCTCTTGGATTCATAGATATAATAAATTGGGGATATATATATATATAAATATATATATATTGTATTTTATGCTAATCGTGATGATATTTGGTTGTTTTGATTTTAGGGGATGATATTTAAGTTGGGTTTTTGGAGTTTCAACCCGATTTTGTTGAATATTTCTTATCATTCTTTGGTTTCACCATTATTTTCAAGTTAGATGGATTTACTCTCAAATCCTCTTATAATAATTTTAAGGATTAGTTTCAAATTGTTTGAATTGATTGTTTTGAATTGTGAAAATTATGTTCAAGAATAGTAGAAACCCTCTTTAGTGATGGTGGTGAAATTGTGGAAAATTGGTTGTTATGAAAAGTGTTTTGTTTTAATATTTGAAAATGATGAGTTTAAAATATGACATTGTTGGATTTGTGGAATTTTTTTAATATAAATGTTTTAAATAAAATAATTCTTTTATTATAATTGTTTAAAATGGTTTACTTGGTATGGTTTTTGGTACAAATTGTTGGTGTGTGTTCATTTTCATTTGGGATGGATATGGGCATGATGTTCCCCGATAAAAATAATGGGACAGATAAGGGCCTGAAGTTCCCCAGTCAAAATGGTTCACTAAGTGATGGCTTAGATAAATTATGACTCACCACTCACAATTATAGGGATTTCCATTTGTTAAAACATGGTTGGAAGTGTGGATATGGGTAATGGAATGGATTATTCCAAAATAGTATTCAACAAATAGTTTTATAATTTTTATTTGGTTGATTTCCTTTTAAATGGTTTTGGTTTGGAAATTTTTTTTATGAGAACTATTTTTCTTAGAAGTGGATTGGATTTGATATAAAATGTTTTAATGTTTTTTTATATAAATTGTTTTATATAAATGTGCTAACACGTTCTATCTGAGTGGCATGAGTTGGGAAGTAATTTGGGGAAAACCTACTGAGTTTCATCACTTGCCCCTAGATTTGGAACTTTGGTGGTTTTTCATATATCATTTATCTAGATATAGGTAAAGTAAAAGTATCATATTTATTTAGTAGTTATTCATGATACCTGGGTTATATTGTAGAGTTATATAATGGATCATGTTGGGAGTTGTGTATTTTTGTCTTTGGAGTCTTTAAGGTTTGTGGTTTAGTCTTTCTCTTTGGTACACTAATTGTTTGTTATGATATATTTTGGGTGTAGTTGGGTTTTGGTATTAGTTGGTATTATTTTTAGTTCTATTTCATTGTTTTCATGCAACATATAGTTTTGTTGGTTATTGTATGTTTGGTTTTGGTAGTTTTTATTTTCAAATCTAAAATCATCCCCCAATTATATTGAATCCCTTTGGAATTTATTCCGAGAATTTGGCATCTTGGGGATGTCAGATAAGGCCAAGTAGAAATTCTTCTTTGACTCAATCCAATGAGGAGGGGTGGGATGTTACAATCTCACCCATATACAAGGTTCAGTGATCCTCCATCATCTTCTGAGGGAATTTCTATGGATATTGTTTGATAGCTCTAGAATTATTATTTCACCAACAATCATGGGGTAGGGATCCACCAACATCATCAGAGGTCATGAACATATAGGCTACCAAATACTATACTTTAGGACTTGAGTACCTCCTATGTCAACATCTGGGGATATTTCTAACCCTTAGGTAAAATGTACTACCTTCAAAGGAGAGTGAGTCTCATTGTTGAGATAAATCACCTTATTATATTATAGAGTTGGCATGAATACTTGAATCCTATGCAGTGTTGAATTATATGAGATATATTATTCCACATAATCCTAGGAATTTATATTGAGGCATGATGTTCCATCTGGATAACTACTTTAGGTTTTGTGGACTGTTTGGTGTTCCAAGAATCTCTATCTACCCATTAATATTGGATTTTGAAGATTTTACATATTATAACTCATAATTTTTATGATCCCTAAGTCTCATAGTGTTTGAACATATCTAGATTACCCTTCTTGACATCCTTTTTGTGACTCCTTTGTGCTGGGAATCTTGATTTGACTTGGTTTTCTATTTTTCCCATATAATCCTCCCCCTAGAAAACTCCATTGCTAAGAGTTTTGTTGATTTTATCCTTGTACGATATTATGGTTTTCTAGGGAGTCCTACTAATCATGTTTATACTAAACCCTACATGATCCTTGGGAACACATGTGTTGTGTTGGAGTAGATAACTCAATGGTTGGATATGTATTTGTGATCATGGAGTTATTGTAGCCTGTTCGGAAGTGATTTCTAGTGACTGTGTAGGATACGTTGTTAGTAAGTATTTAGTTGTACAATGAGCTGATGGTAGTATAATCTATTCATGTAAAGGAGAAGCTTGTAGTGAGGGACTCTTCACCTTGGTTGGATATTAATTTTTATAGGCTAGTGGGTGTCTATTTTTCTTTTTTTTACCTTATATCATTTTCACTGGTTATCTTATAGAATTCCATAGATGTATCATACATGAGTTAAATTTAGTTTAGTTTATCATTTATGTATATAATGTTGTGAATAATGGTTTTTTGTGTTGGAGATATATATCCATTGCATGTTATAATAGTCTAAGGCATCACATGAATGTTATATGGCTATATGGTGTTAGTCATCATCCCTTAGCTTATTAGAGGTGGTCTTGGGGTGGCACACTCTGCTTACTTCCATTCCAGGTGGGACCAAATAGGTTAGATCATGTTAGAACCAGTTGGTGGATGGTTGAGGTAATATTTGAATACTAGTGTATAAGTAGACCTAATTAATCTGGTCTTGTATATAATACCTTATTGAAAATTCAAGAATGGTATTGGATATAGTCTGTGTATTGTAAATAGGCCTAGGATGGTGGTAGTGGGATCTAAGAGTGAGTTGGATTGGTGTTGTGTCGGTGTTTAGGGGTATAAAATCACAGTTTAATGGGTTGTTTTAGGATTCAACCATGTAATTAGATTCCCTATGAGATGCTACAACTAGGAACATTATTATGAATTCAAGTCTTGAATTACGATCAAAACTATCATCAAAATAAACTCCTCTAACCTATAACAATTATTTATATATTGGTAAATACTTCTTTCATGAGACATAACCTTTATCATTTATCTTATTTCTAAATATCTACTTAGTCTCAGTCATATTCTTCCATTGTATTCTAGGGACAAGATCCCAAGTTGAATATCTCTCAATATGATATAGATTCTCATTCATAGAATCTATCTATTATTTTTGTTCAAATTCCTCAAAAACTAAATGTTGTTTAATTTGAGAAATAATATTTTTCTAATTATCAAACCTCAACTTTCTTCTAGTCTGGATATATTCATTCTGGTTGTCAAATATAAATCTTCTCCAAGTCTAAACTAGTTTATCCCAATTTCCTATTATATTTTCTAGTTCTAAAAGTTTATTAATAATTTTAAATTGCTAGTTTTCATCTTTAGAGTCCCCTTCTTCATCACTTTTTTAATCAGAATCAATATCAATAATATATGTTTCATTTACATCTTTTTCCTCACTACACTTATCATTAATCTATTTGTTTTCTTCATTTAAATATTTATGATATGATTAATTTCGCCAAGTAATTTTGTGTTTATTTTCAATGATATTCACATAATAATATTTAATTAGCTTGTAAATTCTTTTATTCCATGACAAATAGCCTCTTTTATTAGATATATATCACATGAATACATCTTCCTCAACATTTTCATCAAACTTTCCTAGTTTTAAATTTTTAATCTTCATCAAACAGAGACTTTAAAAATCTATAAAATAATTTAGAATAGGATTATTCTTATATAAAATAGAATAAGAATTAATGTTTGATTTTGGATTCATAAGGAATCTATTTTGAATGTGGGAAACTATGCTTACAACTTCTCCCCAAAAGAAACTTAATATTTTGAATTTGGATAGCTTTGTTCTCCCCAAATAGACCAGGTTTCTATTATTTCCTTATATTGTACCATTTTTGTGATGTGTATAAGGATAATTATACAAATTTTTTACCCAATGATTTTAAATATGGGATTCAAATTCTTTTCTTGTGAACTACCTGCTATTATCATCTCTTATCTTCATGATACGAACCCCTAATTCTTTCTCAACTCTTATCATGAAAATTTTGAACATCTCCAACACATCAGATTTTGGATTTTGGAATATAACATTAGTTATCCTTGTAAAATAATCAGTTAATGTGATGAAGTAAAGATCACATTTAGTAGACTGATGTTTTATTAGCCCACTGAAATCTGAATGTATTAAATCAAGTGGTCTGGTGGACTAAACTTCCACCCTTCTCTGACATTATTTAGCAACTTTTTCATTTTAAAAAGATTAATAAATGTATTCTGTTTCTATATTCATATAATTAAATTATATAACCACATATCCATTGGAAATATTTCTTAAATTAATTTTAAAATGGTTGAATAATATTCTATGTTATATTTTGTTATCATCTTTTGAGATTAAATAGAAAAAAAATTATTGAGTCTCACTTTTAGAATAGATTTCCATTGTTTCTTTCACCCATAGTGATTATTCATCTCTAATTTACCTTATTTATAATGAAAGTAATCATTTTTAAAATAAATTCATTAACTTCATCACAAATAAAAATAACACTCAAAAATTTTGTTTAAGACCAATAACATGAAAAACATATTTATATATCATCTTTTGGGATTCAATATCAATTATACAAATTTCTTTGACCTTAAAATTGATTTCATTCCCAAATGTCACTACACCACCACCATGCTCTAAAATTTTCTTAGAGTTCTTGGTATCTTTAGTTATATGTGAAAATAATCCACTATCAAGAATCCATACCTTTATTTTCTCTCTAATTTCAAGAGCCACCTCAATATGAAGTGACTTTTCAATCTTATCACTACTCTTACCCTTAGTATCTTATGTACCCTGATAATTTTGACATTTAAAGTGTGGTTAGACACTCTTTACCATAATAAAATTATTGGTCACATCTTACACACATTTAATCTAAGAATATAAATTTTTTGTGAGTATACAAACCCAATAGATTTAAATTCACTATTTGATTCCAATCATCATTTTTTTTCTTTATCATAGGACATATCCACTTTAATTATAATCTTATCTAACTCTATGTGAGAAACATGTTGTACTATAAAACATAGTTTCTATTTACAAAGGCTTTATAAATCCAATGGTAGATTTTGAAAAAAAAATCTATAAAACTATTTAGTCCATCCATGAAAAAAAATTCTATCTTGGTAAATTTTTAGACTCCACTTATTTTTTCATTGAAAACACTTCTGTTATTAAGCTATATTCAACATTCCTTTCTGTAGAAGTGATCTTCTTAGGATTTATCTCAACACAATCTTTCTCAAATTTTCTTTTCTAGCCTACATTTTTTGACAAGATATATTTAATATTTTTAATAATTTTAGGTGTAGGTATTACCTGATATTTTATATAATTTTTCCCAGTAGTTTGTGATGAATCGGGCTTCATTTTTATAGACTCGTCATAGTCATTTCTCATTTTTATGGTCTTATCTAATTTAAGTCACCTTTGATATTTCATGTCTAATTAAACTCCTTCTACAATAATATTCTTATAAATATACTTCAACATCTTATCGTGTTCATTAACTTTTACTTTGAGAAGTTTTAGGTTCTCAATAAATAATCATTCTCCTTGTTGAGAAAAAAATATTTTACTTTATTCATCTTCTCAACCTATTTCTCTACGTATTTAGTTTCCATGTTATATTAGAAATTTATTTAAATATAAGCTTCAAGTTCAACCTTTATCATGTTCTCAATTTAATTTTCTTCTACTTATCCATAATTTCATGATATTTCTTCTTATTTTCCCAAATAATCTATAAAATTATAAAAACAATTGTCACGTTATTATAAAAAATAACCACTTGAGATATAGTAGTCATACTCCTTATTACATAACATTCTAATTTTTTATTCTTTGTAACTTATCATTTTTCTCACTAGTTTTCTTTAATTCCTTAGAGTTTCTCCGACATTTCTTCATCTGACTCATTTTTTTAGGTTTATCATCTTCCTTGGAAAAATGACAGAAAATGTATAATTTCAAAACACTTAAATCACTTTAGTATAAATTTTAATTTATAAATTATATCCCCATTTTTTATATTTTTTGATAGAAAACTCTTTTATACTCTTCATCTTTGTCCTTGTCGTCTTCTAATTCACTAGAAAATTCAACATCCACCACCAATATCTTGATTCTATTTATAGCTTTGAATTCCATTTCCACCTTGAATTTATTCTTAAAAATAAGATATTTTCTCCTCTCATAGTTGAGTAGTGTGTTGTGTAACTCATCAAAGACAAGACACCCTTTTCTCAAAAATTTGAAATATTTGTATCAAAAATATTGGGATAATTTCTCATGAGCTTTTTAATAAAGGTTGAATGTTATAGAGTATCTCTAAAACACCTGATGTGACTAACTATCTCGTTTACTCTTATGAATTAGTCACCAATTGTATCATAATCATCCATCCCAATATCTTAAAATTTTTCTCTCTAAATTTATAGATTTTATTCTTTAACCTTAATATTACCTTTATAATTATTCTCAGGATTATATTATATCACTTTAGTTATCTTTATTTCCATTAATTTTCTATACAATTTATCATATAAACACATAAAAATAATATTTATGGATTTTATATCTACCCAGATATTTATTTTATCAGCTAATATCATAGTATAATCTATCTTATGTGGTGTAAAACCGATTGTGACCATGTCATGCACTTCAAGGTATTGCGAAAAAATATAGGGGATCATCCTATTCTTACAACCAAGACATTTCTTCCCATGAAATGTCGAAACACCACTATTGTTAATTAAATTCGGTTTATATACCTATAAATCCAAATGATTTTAGATGTTTTATATGGAATATGGTTAGCTCTGATACCAATTGAAGTGCACAGATCAATTTATTTATCACTAAGAATAGGGGTGAACTAATGATATCACTTTATACAACTTAGTAATTTTAAATTAACCTTTGTGGATAATTTATATTTTCAATATAATATTATTTAATTATCAACCATACTCATATGTAATCAATAGAAATAATTGTAAATCATACATAAAGTTTTTACAAATCTTAGTCTCAATATACCAAATTCTTTCTAGGTTTGGATCAAGATCCAAGTCCTATATATTCACTATAATTGTTCAAGTTGCTAAAAGACAAGGGATGTGTTCTTACATGACTTCTATGGAGTATTTAATCTAGTAAAAGAAAAATTTATTGTTCATACATGAATATTTATATGAAAATGGTAGTATTTGGCTATGATTTTCTTAGACCCACTAGCCTTCATGATTCTCCTTCTTATCTTGTGTGAAAAAAGATCTTCAATTAACCCTTAGATGTCTTCACATAATATTTAAAGATATTTTTCCTTTATTTCAATGTATTCAATTTCTATAATAATATAAACATAAAAAAATATCTATAAAAATTCCTTCCCATGTTTTTAGAATGATCAAAATATGCATCATTTCATGAATACACATGTAAGTTTTATTCTTCCTTGATATAAAATCTTCAAATGAATAGAAAATAGTTTTCCTTTGGTGGAATTATTCTTACAATATAATTGAAATAATTTCATTCAAAAATTTTTAATCTCAAGAAAGAAAATAAGAAACTGAGGAAATAATATCTATAAGAAAAAAATTTAAAGATATAAGTTGAATAAAAATATAGGTTTTTAAAAGAGATCATAAATATGAAGAAACTTCTTGATTAAGAGAAAAATATTAACAATACATTATAATAATAATTGATTGTAAAGGTGAAATAAATTAACCATATTCAATATAAACTGGTTGAAACTAATTATGTAATATCTAACTTTTAGAATTAATATTAATAAGTTAGAGAATTATCTAATAGAGGTCAAGATTAGGTGGTTTAGAAACAAATATCCACAAATATTGATTAAAAGGTTTAAAGTATTGATAAGAAGTCTGAGAAGAGGAATCAAGTCAAAAGGATCATGTCTTTAGCTAAAATGTGTGAATTCCAGGATTCTAAAAATTATGAAAAATATAACATTGATACAAAATATGCTACAACTGTAGACTCTATTAAGGCTAAGAAGAAGTATAATATGAATATAATGATTTTTTAAGTCCCCCAAATAATCAATTCATAAAAAGGAACTAATGATGATGATCAAAAGGATGATGGAAAACATATTCATAGTTCTCAATAACATACTACTTTCAAAGGTAAATATTCTTTCTATAGATAATTATAGAACTATGAAGGATATGGATATATATGAAAGATGTGTTGGTTTAATAATGAACACTTAATTAAATCAAGAATTCATTGGAATATGAGTTTGATGGGGATTCAACCCACTCAAATAAGACAAATTGAAAAATCTAATTTAAAAATTAAAAATAGATTTCAACAACTGGAAATTTTTTTTAAAAGATATGATTAGAATACACATCTTAATAATAGATTCATTGTAATGATTCTAGATCAATAAGTTTTATATGTAAAATATCAAAACCATTAAAAGAAGAAGTTAAGAGGTGAATAAAATTACTTAGTTGTTGAAACTTCTCTCAAATCCACAAAAGTAGAATGACCCTACAAATTGGATAGTGAATGTTCTTTACATATGACCAAAGATTTGGAATCGTTAAAAAATTTAATGACTAAAAATAAGGGAAAGAGATTTTTATAAATGATGATTCATTAAAAATGAAAGGTATTATATCTTATGACATTGGAAAAGAAAAATTGAAATCCAAGAGTGAATTATTTATTTATTGACTGAAACATGGTTTTTTGAGTATTTAATAGTTTTGTAGTGGAGGAAAAAAATTATTTTTTAGAAGATATGGCTTTTTATTAAAAGGATTAAAGATGGGAAAGTTGTAAGAAGATCATAATGAACCAATGGAAATCTATTTCAGGTTGGAGATTTTCATAGTTTATGTAATCTAAGAATGATAGAAGAAAATTAGCTATGGGATAAAAGGCTTAGACTTATGTTCTATAGGAATATGAATAAGTTGAGGAAGATATAAAATATTCATGATATTCCTAACATGATAAGAATAATATATCTGTGTTTTTATATATTCCTAAAAGGGTATATTACAAATTTAATACATGATAGGGGTGAGATAAATACAACTCAATCCTTATAGATTATTCATTTTGAAATGTGTGGACCCATGAGATAAAAATTGAAAAATGGGGATAATTATTTTATTTACTTTATTAATAATAGAACTCATATAGCTTGTATTATGTTTTTAAAACAAAAATCATAGGCTCTCAAGATGGTTAATAATTTTAGGATAAGTGCCAAAAAGTAATGTGGGTAATCCATGAAAAATATTCAAACTAGTAATAGTATTTAATACACAAATGTAAAGTTTAAATATTATCTGGAAAATCCTTCCATTCATTATGAACTTAGTGCACCATACACACAAAAATAGAGTGGAGTTTCTAATAAAAAGAATATAATTTTTGTTGAGATGGCTCAAACAATAATGATTGAACATAATAATTCTCAGTTATTTTAGAGGAAAGATATTATAGTTATATTTCACATTTATAATCATTGTTTCTATAGGTAAAACTCTGATATGACTCCATAATATATTATTACAAATATAAACAGTGTTTTAAATATATAAGGTTATTTTTTATCCCCTTCATTGTCAATTTCAAATGTGAGAATCTTGGAAATTATTATTTAAGAGGTATTTATGGTATCTTATATAGATACCTTCCGAATTGTAGAAAATATGGGTATTATAACAAGTAAAATAGAAGGATTGTTGACTTTTAAGATGTGAATGTGTTGGAACATTTTGGTATAAAGGTTTCACACTAAGTTTTAGATATAAGAGGAAGTGAAGAGGATGTTATTTCAGTTAAACAATGTGATAAATTTTATGAAAGAGGTGATGACAAAGAAACTGTATAGGATCAAGATATTTGTTCAACCGTTTCAAGTGATGATGGATAATTGTGTTCATCTCATGCAAGGATGAAGAATAAAGTGGAGGTCCAAAATATAACTGGAGATCAAGGATAGAATATTCAAACCATACGCATATAGAGGATAGTTCCACATACCTCTTTGTTTTCATAGGTTGGGTCAAGAGATATTTAATGATCTCTAGAGTATTAATAAAGGATTAATTCTATGAATGAGTAATTGTATCATGTTGAGAATAATAAGACATGAGATATGCTCCCAAACCTATAGAAAAAAATTATTAGAACAGAGGGTGTTTTTCGAATCAAGATGAATAAAATAGGTGAAGTGTTAGGAAACAAGGAAGGACTAGTTTGTAAGGGATATTCATAAGTTAAATACGTTGATATTGATGATAACTTCATCCTAGTTTCAAGACTCAAAACCATCAAAAATTTTATTATTATTTCTACTCAAACGATATATAAGATATTCCAAATATATTTCAAGTATGATTTTCTCAATAGAGAGATATAAAGAGAAGTATATATTGAAAATACAAGTCATTTATTTCTTGTAAAATAAGATAACTTTTTCTATAAATTTAAAAATGATTTATATGGGTTTAATTAATCCCTAAGATCTTGTTATTCCAAGATGGATTCATGTTTAAAGAATATTAACTTCAATAAAGGAAGAGTGGACTTAAACCTATATATAGAAGAAAATAAAGAGGTTTTTTCATTGTGATTAATTATGTTAATTATATCATAATTTTAGGGAACAATAAAGAATATTATAAAGGATTTACCAAATAAATGAATATGTTTGTTGAAATGTATAGGGTGGGATGAATGATGTACTTTCATAGAATGTAAATTTTAAAATCGAAGGATCGTATTTTCTTATCATAAGAAAAATATTCTAAATAATTACTTAAAAGATTGTTCATGGATGATTAAAAACATGTTTCCAAACTTATCTAAGTGGTAACTATGGTTTTTAAGGATAATGTTGGAAGGAATATTGATCCTAAATAATTTAGGAAGTTGATAGGAAGCCTTCTATATTTAATAACCTCTAGAAAAAAACATGTTTTATGCTATTACCCTGTGTAATAGATTTCAAAATACATAAAAAATGTAATATTTTTTAGATGGAAAAATATTTATTAGATACATTAATGGAACTATAGATAATGGGATAAAGTATGACAGTAAGGGAATGTTAAATCTATTTATCTATATAGATATAGACTAGTCAGGTTTTTTGATGATAGAAGTGTAATGTCCCGGAATTTCCATATAATTTTTTTCATTATATGTAATTATTTTGAGACCGCAAAATATAACGTCGCGTGATTATGAGGACCAAAGTGCTCAGAATAATCCATCGATGTTTTGTTATACTTTAAATAGCATGTGTATGCAGTTTTCTTGAAAAAGTGAAATAACTCTTAAATGGTTACCTGGATTGGAAATATGAGGGCACCGTTGCCTTCAGGAAGGCGGGTTTACCCTAGGCGCGACTTATGTTTATTAGGTATGTGTCTCCTGTGAGAAACCCCGAAAATGGCATAACTATAAATAAAAAAATTATTTTATTTTATTTTATT
Organism: Viscum album; assembly: GCA_963277665.1. Classification (NCBI taxonomy): domain Eukaryota; kingdom Viridiplantae; phylum Streptophyta; class Magnoliopsida; order Santalales; family Viscaceae; genus Viscum; species Viscum album. The sequence continues at coordinate 896,498,868 of OY728126.1, forward strand.
TTTCAAATGCTTACAACTCATGAACGGTAACTCGGATTAAAAACCTGATACCACCATTGAACTTGTGAGCGTATGCTCTCTTTAGGAAGATACTAACTTTGGCCAGCATGGGCCACCAGTGAGAGTTAGTTTTTGGATAAAATAAAATAATTAAGTGAAAATTATTTTATTGTAAAATCCATAACTTTTAAACGGTAACTTGGATTGGAAATACGAGAGTATTGTTGGGTTCGTTGGGGCATGTTTCAGTTAGGCAGAGCCTAACCTCGACTGTTGCGGGTAGAAGGTTACTGTTAATAATTTTCTGAACTTTTTTTCAGGTACGTTCAGTAAACGCGTCAGCAGTATTTTCTAGATTTTGAACCATTTCTCAAATTAAAAATCTGAGGGCACCATTGAATCTACAGCACCAGTATTCACTTAAGGGAGGCTTTACTTTGACCATAGTAGGTATGATGAAAAACCAATGTTTTGAGACTTTTTTAAATGATATGAAATAAAATAATTTTGTTATTTTATTTCATAAACCTCCAGCATACCAATTAAAGGGTGGGGTCGGTGGTGTGTTAATCCATTAAATGGATTGACCTGCCAACCTTAGGTAACGACGACGTTGGAGAAAATTAGAAAGCTTCCTAACTAATGAGACCCATTATTTCCCCATGCCGTTACGTACTCTCCCCATCTCCTATAGATATGGAGCTAGTGAAGTGGTATTAGATAGCTTCACCAAAAATTGAAGTGCTGAAGAAACACCATGATGCTAGACCCATAGAAGAAGAATCCGACCCATTGGAAGGTTACGGACGACACTAAACCAAAGGGCGATGTGCATGTGGAATCTTTGGGAATCGGTTGTGGGAATGAAGAACACGATCCACCTTCAAGCACGGACGTTTCATCGACGTTTCGAGGTATGGGTTATTTTTGTTTATACTTTTTAAATAATTTTTCCTCTTCCCTATTCTTGTATAATATGAAGAATATCGATCAACCGACTAACGGGTTGACCCATGATTCATTCGTCCTTGTGGGAGGTCATTGTGGGGTATCTTGGGTGATTTATCTTGTTGATAATTCAATTGTTATTAAACCCTTAACCACCTCATGTTTATGAGCTAACGCGGAGGGCGTGTGCCTTAGTAACCTGGCCCGAACCCTCCGATATCTTTTCTACATCCTTGCTCCTCCTTGGAAGTCTGCGATCATGTAGACGCATGCCACAAGAGTAAGGTCACTTCTCGTTAGCCAAAATGAATAGAGGAGGCGGCTAACACGATGGCCGACCGCGGGAAGGGAGGCAGTGCAGCCACAGCATCGCCAGCGAACGAAAGTCATGGTCAAAGCCATATCAGAGGCCAGACACAAGTCTGAAGGGTTCTGGGCCGCCATTGCCTTTCCAACCAAATGGTCATTGGGACGTTTAGGAATCCAAGAGACTAGGGGGTTACACCCCCCGTGTCGGACCGAACTGGGCCACCACCCACAGAGCCGGTTGCCGCCCTCAGAGCTGGCTTCCACCCTCGGAGTGTCCTGTCGCCCTCAGACTGGTCTGCCGCCCTCGGATCGGATCGTCTTCCTCACACTGGGTCCTTACCCTTGGACTGAGCCACTTCCCTCAGAGAAGGCTTCCTCCCTCGAACCGGGCAGCCACCCTCGGACTGGGCCACCGCCCTCAGATTGGGCGGCCACCCCACCGGGCCGCCTCCCCCAGGCAGAGCCACCGCCCCACACGGATCGGGCCACCCCTTGCGAGCATCCATTGCAGGCCACCACTCTTATAGGTTGAACCAAACATCATCCCAGTATGATGAGACCACCTCGGCACAGCCAAAACCAGGTCAGGTCGGGTCAGTCCGAGCAGGTCAGACTGAACTCGGGCCCAACATGGCTCAGATACAATCAAAAGACCTTATCTTGAGAACTGGATGCTCGTTTTATGAATCTTCTGTGTCGTTGGGAAACTAAGAGTGAGATGGTCCTTTTGAATAACTCCATTAGAGTTTCGAATAACCTTGGAGTTCAACCGGGTAGGATCACAACCGAATCCAATCGGGCCCTCGACATTGAAATGCCAATAACGCACAGAAAGGGCATCCGACTGACACACCGTCTATAGCGTTGGAACCATTATGACATGGATGATCATTGGGTTAATTCTTTGTGAGACTTCATGATGGTTGAGATACAAATGATGGCTTGGGGAGCAGTTCTCCCAAGCGCACTTCGTACGGAACCCTGCGACTGGCTGAGACCTGACAACTGCTAACTTTTTGAATAGGAGAAACTCGACAGATGTAGTACGCGATGGGGACGAGTACCTTCATAGACTACGGTGGGGGTGGGTAGTTCTGTGTGACCTGGAGGGCCATGGTGGGGATCTTATACAGTATGCGGTGGGGAGGAGTACATTAGAAGACAACGGTAGGGGTGGGTGGTTCTGTGTGACCCTGCAGACCCATAGTAAGTGATGGGGAGGAGTACCTCAGCAGTTCAAGGTTAGTGGGAAGTGCCTCGGAGTGACCCGGTAGGCCTACTGTACTAGATAAGGGAGGATTTCTCTAGCAGCTGAGGCATTTGATGTTGTGACTGGGGATGTTACTTGTTACTACCCCTAGAATAAATCCTGGTGTGAGATGTCATTACTTTATGCTTGTGATTGAGGTTATGTTATGTGGTACCTTACCTGTGTGGTACTTTACCATAGTGGTGTTACCTTGTGGTTTTTCTTTGTAGAATTCTAGGAGACCTTAGAGGTCTCGGGGTCCCTACTGAGTATCATTATACTCACCCCTGCACCGACGTCTCCCACACCTTGTTATGTCTTATGCAGATGATGACCAGCTGGGCAGAGATTTGAGGGAGCTAGGACCTGGTGGTATGCAGAGGGTACGGATGGACATGGAGTGATGAGGAGGGGATTTGTACTTACCTTTATGGTAGGTTCTGGGGTGGACCATTTGGTGTGACGTGGTGTAGGTACTATTGATCATGAGTTGTACCTACCCTTCAGGTAGGATCTATGGTGGATGATCCAGGAGCTGCTTTTCACCTTTCCAGTTGTTTTTTACTTTTTAGTTGTACTTGTACTCTTTCATTTGGGTTTTTATTCAGGCCCCTTTACTTTCAGCACACTTTTTTCTATAGCAGTTTACTTCATAGTTTCTTCTCATTGTGTTCTCAGACCGTGTGTTTATACAAGTTTAATGGAAATTCATTATTGTTTTATTGAATATGCATTTTGGTTCTGATCTCTAACCCCTGAACTATGGAAGGTGGGCTTGGGGTAGTCGTAGTATGGGCCCCAAGGGACGGGTTGTGACAAAGTGGTATCAGAGGAGTTCAGTTCTACTGAAGAACTTGGACTCTAATCTTTTCTGTGTGGCAATAGTGTTGAGTGTTATGAGTGTGGTTTTCAGTTTGGGGAATCTAGTTTTGGTGCGCCATCCAACGTATACATACACCAAGACCCTAAATTATAATTTCCAACTCATCGCAAGAAATCCCTGATTGCATGTGTTTTTGAAAAAAATGTCTTTTGATTTCTTTGGAGTCAGCTCACCATGTATAACTTAATAACTACGGTGCACCTGTTCTTTATCAGGATGCCTCCACGAAGATAGTCATCTAGGTTTCTTGAGAGAGTAGGTGATGACGGCCCACCGAGCGATGATGCATCGCATTGGGGCCCATTTAAGGCATTAGCACCTTGAGGTGGTGTACCAGAAACACCACTACCCATTGGGAAACCGTTTCCACCATCCCACCAGTAGAGGGTGCAAGATGACTAAGCACATTGCATGGGTTTCAACTGTAGAGGCCTCGTTCTGAGGCGATATGGACCCGCATGCGATTGAGGACTGAATGAAGGTTGTGGCTAGAGTTTTCAACATAGTTGAGACACAAGTAGAGTATATTGTGATCTTAGCTTCTAGTATTTTCTAGTGAGTAACCATGAGGATGGTCCATATAGTGATGAGGCTTCAGTATGTGGACCGTTTCCCAAGATAGTACCTTCAGGTAGTCTGTCAACTATATCACTACCCATTAGTCAGCAGTTACAACTGGCAGTACCGATAGAGGACACATATAGGCTTAGTGTCTTACACGTGTTTCAGTATCAAATACCCCTCAGGTTCTGAGACGATCCTGACTCACGGGAAGCTAAGGACTGTTTTGAGGAGGTACCTGAGTTTCCATCTAACCAGGGCACCATTCAATCAAATGGAGATACTGGTAGAGATTCATCTATGTGGTTCAGTAGGATGATGACGGGGTTTAGATTACCCAGATCTTGTGAATATGTGACATTTTCTATGGATAATCAGAAGAAATTTCCTCAGATAATGGGGTCCCTTACCATAATGGGCTAAGGGATGAGAGTTCCCTAGAGATTATACAACTTTGGCAGGATGGCATGTCAGTAGATGTGTATTCATCAAGGCATACCGACCATCCTAGGTACTCAATGAATATAGTACGGTCAGTGATTTAGGGATCAGACCTTCGAGTGGGGTGTGTTTAGGGACATCTGAGCCAGCAATTTTCCTCTATGCATTTCTACTTATGTTAGGGTGCTACAGAGAAACTTTATGGTTGAATGTTCTTTGGAAGAGAGAATGCATCCAGTGAATGAAAATAGTGGGAAAGCAGAAAACAGACACCAGTATCGGAGACTTGGGCGTGTAAAATGTTTCGAGAAGTGAAAGTGTTACGGACAAATGAATTTTCTAGGCTTTAGACATGGAAGCAGAGCTAGGAGATCAGCATGAGGTGGTTTACATTTCGACATGTTACAACCACGACCTCGAAGTCATCCCCACCAAGCTTAGGGAGCCGGAGGACAAGACATGGGAGTAGCTGAATGTGGTCAAAGAGTGCGACCCAAGGACTCTAAGAATGATTCGAGGTACGGTCTATGTCTACTACTAGCTACCGTATTAATAGAAATAGGTACCAATCATTCTTTCCTTCCACAAATCTTATCCAAGACCTAGATTTTCCAGGTAAACCATTGACTTGACCCTCACATCTGGAGATACCTTTGGGAGGAGACTCGATAATCACACATTTTTACCACACCTGTTTTGATAATCCTAATTATGCTTTCACAGACTTTGATAATCCCAAATAATATTTTTCTATATATTATTTCTTTCAATCTATGACATTCTGTTATCAAGATGACAATAATATTAAAATAATCATTGAAATATGTTAATCAATGTTTATCTATGTTTATTTGAATTTTGAAATAATTCTAACTCAATCAGATTTGTTTTTCATAAAACAGATAAGTGTTAGGTCACTGATATGCTTATAGCTACTGATACAGATCTACCGGTACTTATTCTATCGATAAACATAGTCCCTGATAAGCAAAGGTCACCAATATACAGAGCTACCGGAATGTATAAGTCCAATGGTAAGCACGTCACTGATAGATCTAGTCCACCGATACAGACATCTCTCGATAAAAGAAGAGCTACCGATAGAAAAAGTCTACCAATATACACAATCACTGGTACAGAACAAAGCTACCGATATGCAAAATCTACCGATACAAAGTTTACCGATACAGAGTCACACATACAAACAAGCCACTGATACAAGCGAGCAATCGATAGACCAAGAGCTACCGATAGAAGGAGTCACCATTACATAGAGATACTGATACACAAAGTAATATCTACCAATACAAGGAGCTACCGGTATAAGGACAAAGAGCTACTGATAGGAGCTCACTGCTATACAAAGTCCACCATTACATATCTACCAACAAAAAGCTACACTATTTCCTAAACTCTACTTTTGTCAACATTATTTATTTATTAAGCAACGGTCATATTTGTTGATTTTAATGCAATCAATGTTATTTAATGATAGTTGTTGGCATGTCAGGGAATCGTACCTAGTACCCATAAAAAGGTAATCATTCCCATTGCTGGTACTAAAAGTTATAAAAGGAAGGACAAAGACAGGGAATAAAGAACAACAAACAGTTGCGTGAAGGGTGCACAAAATGGGAAAATGGATGCTGTAAAGTGGTGCATACAGAAAGAATGGAAGAACAATAGACATACATGAAGAAATTCATTCTAGACGAGAACACAAGTTGCACCTTAGCCAAGGAGAACTACAACGAGCTCTTCATACACTCATACTGATCAAGCTGAACCTGAAAACCAAGGAAGCAAACGACCCTCTGTTTTTTAGACAAAAATTAGAGCAGGACTCAGAAGAATTTATGACAAATCAAAAGGATTCCAGAGTTGCACTTCAAATCACTAGAGATTTCTAAAACTCTTATCTATTCTCTTAGTGATTTTTTTATTTACATTTCGAGCAGTGTGTGTACTCTGTATATTTTATACACACACTGTCTCCTATTCTAAACTGGAGCATCTCTAAATTCTCACACAAACCTTCCATAATTTCTTTGTACCCCACTGTGGATAGTGGTAGAGGTCAAGTAAGACCTGTACAGCCAGTGTGTTGTTGTTTTGTTTTCCCACGTAGAACTATGGTAGAGGTCTTAGTACCTGGATAGTCTTCTCACTGTTGTTTACCCCGATCCAAGGTGTGGATAAACTTTTATATAAAGTTTTTGAGAGGAATAAGTCTCGGCTTGAGACTGAACCACTTTTTTTAAATCTTTTGTGCTTACTTATTTTGATATTAACATATATTGAATATTCCACGGATAATTACTTTGAAATATAAAATTATTTTAATTTTACTTTGATAGTTAATCTAGAAAGTGTTTTTATGTACTTTAAAGCATTATGTTAGCTTCTAAAGTTAATTAATCTTCATATTAGATTAACTGAGAACTAATCAATATTTTGAGAACCTAACTGACCCTTTATAGTTTTACAAATTCACTATAGATTATCTTGTTATTCAATTTGGGGGATTTTAATAGAAATATTTTTAACAGAAATTTTAATTGGAACTCAATTCACCCCCCTCTTATGTGTCAACTCCGACCAACATTTGGTATCAGAGGTTGTTTATTTTTAAAGGCTTTCCAAACACTCTGTTTTTCAACTGTGATTTTAGTTGTATCTCAAAAATCTTAAATTTCTATTAGTTCTACATTTGATCTCTTTAAATACATTTTTTAAAATCTAATTATGGATAATAGACTTGAAGGTGCTACTACCAACAGACCACCTTTCTTTAATGGTACAAATTTTGCCCAGTGGAAGCTTAAAATGAAAATTCATTTATAGCGTATGGGATTTGATATCTGGATGGCTATAGAAACTCAATATAAGATTCCAAAAACTGAAATAACTACTTGGAATGAACCTACTAAAATAGTCTACAGTAATAATTGTGAAGCAATGAATTTCCTGTATTTTTCTTTAGGAGATGAAGAATTTAATCACATATCTGCTTGTAAAACTGCCTATGAAATACGGGATATTTTGTCTGTTTCTCATGAGGGAACAACCAATGTTAAATAAATGAGATGGAATACCTATACTATTAAATATGATAATTTTAAAATAAAGTTTGATGAACCTATTTCTGATAGGTATCTCAGGTTCAATGAGATTTTCAACACTATGATCTCACTTGGAAAAGTTGTTCCTTCAAAGGAGAAGATCATGAGGATACTAAGATGTTTTCCAAAAAGATGGAGAGGCACATCTGTCTCCATAAGAGAATCGTGTTATATAAGTTCACTACCTGTTAAGGAATTTATTGGTCATCTTATGATGTATGAGGAAGAACTCAAAGTAAATAATGAAGAAGGTGATGAACTGAAAAGGAAGTCAGTAGCCTTCAAGAGATCTTCTTCAAAGAGAAAGGACAAGTAGAAAGTACACATACCTACTGAAAGCTCAAAAAGTGAATGTTCAGATTCTGACAGTGATATTGAGATGGCTCAGATAGCCAGGAGATTCAAGAAGTTCTACAGGAAGAATAAATTCATCAGAAAATCAATTTAAAAATGAGAATATGACAACAAAGGTCATTGGAAGAAGGATTGGAAGAATCCTGATAAAAGTGATGAAATTGTCTACTATGAATGAAAAAGGAAAGGACATGTTAAACCAGACTGTCCAAAACTGAAGTTCAAAAATAAATATGACTACAAGGAAAAAAATTATAAGAAAGCTATGAAAGAAACTTGGTGTGTTTCAGAGGACATTTAAACTAATTCTGATTCTACCTAGGATGAATAATCTCAAAAATCTTACATGTGTTTCATGACAAACACATCTGAGGTAACTTTGGACACTCCTACTTTAAATTCTTAATATTCTAGAGTTGAATCTGATTTTAAATCTGAAAATATGTCTTGTGAAGTGTTATTTTAATATTTTAATATTCTAGAATAAACCTGTAATGAATTGAAGGACAAGTATAAATCTTTAAATAAATAGCATGCTTTAACTAGCTCTGTAAAATCTACACATGATGTAGAAAAGGAAAATAATGCTCAATTACATTAGGAAAATACTGAACTGAAATTGCCTAATGAGAAATTAAGGAAGGACTTATAAAAGTTCACAAATGGAAAAGATATACTTACTCAAATGCTACGAAAACAAGTGGCACCAAAATATACCACTGGAATAGGCTATTAGCCTGGAAAAAGACTGTTGAAACTAGATTTATTCCTAAATCTGGATAGAATGATGCTAGTTATAGTTTTGGGAATTCATATGCTTCAACTATTTATTCATATGGTTATAGGTCAAATAAATTTTATCTTTCAAGATCTATCAATTCTGTAAAATATTTGAGACCCATAAGACAAATCTGGGTACCTAAATCTTTTCTTGCTAACCTATCTGGACCAAAGAGAATCTGGGTACCAAAATCATTTTCCATTTAAATCTATTTTGTAGGAAAATTTCTTGAAGAGTTCCCATAATAATATATGGTACTTGGATAGTGGATGTTCAAGGCATATGACTGGGGATTACTCATGTTTCAAAAGCTTAATCAACATTGATGGAGGTCATGTCACCTTTGGTGATAATTCTAAAGGAAATATCATCGTCCTAGGCCAGATTGATGACACCGATTCAATTTTAATCTCCAAATTTTTATTTTTTGATGGACTTAAATATAATTTGTTAAGTATATCTCAGTTGTGTGATGATGGTTTCAATGTTAAATTTGAAAATTATTCCTGTAATGTTTTTAATTCTAAAAATGTTTTAGTATTTTTTGCTTTGAGAAATGAAAATTTTTATGCTTTTGATTTGAATTCTTTAGCTAAAAATAATATTACTTGCTTAAATGATTTTCATAAAGATTCTTGGATATGGAACAGAAGATTAGGACACTGTAATGTTTATTCACTTAGAAAACTCACTACAAAAAACATAGCTAGAGACCTACCTAAACATGAATTCCTAGCTAATAAAGTTTGTAATCTCTGTCAAAAAGGAAAGCAACATAAAGTTTCTTTTAAATCAAAGAAAAAAGTTTCAAGTTCTCAACCTCTCGAGTTGGTTCACATGGAATTGTTTGGACCTTCTAGAGTTTCTAGTCTAAATGGGAAGCACTATGTCTATGTCTTAGTATATGAATTCTCTAGATATACTTGGGTATACTTATTATCTCACAAAAGTGAAGCTTGTCTTTACTTTATTAAGTACTCCATGTCTGTAGAAAACCATAGTGTAACTAAGATTAAGAATTTAAGAAGTGACCATGGTCGTGAGTTTGAAAATCATGAGTTTGAATCTTATTACTCACATAATGTCTATAGTCACAACTTTTCTGCCCCTAGAACACCTCAACAAAATGGTTTAGTAGAGAGAAGAAATAGAACCCTTCAAGAAATTGCAAGAACCATGCTTAATGAATATGACCTGCTTATTTATTTTTGGGTTGAAGATGTAAATACATCCTGTTATATTATTAATAAAGTCTTGATTAGACCTGTTCTCAAGAATACCCCTTATGAGTTATGGAATAATAGGAATCCTAAGGATAGTTACTTCCGAGTTTTTGGTTGCAAACTCTTTATTCTCAATATAAAGGATAATCTTGACAAGTTTTCTTCTAAAGTGATGAAGGAATTTTTATTGGTTATTATTTAACTAGAAAAGCCTATAGAGTTTTTAATAAAAGAACCAAATGTGTGGAAGAATCTGTTCACAACTAGTTTGATTAAAACTGATCCACATGAACCTAAGTCTTCTATTGAAAATCTTGAAGAAGATTTGTCTTCTCTAGACCATAATGACAAAAATAGTGACCATGTTGTAAAGACAACCAGTTCTGGACATATTCAAGAATCTGCTTCTGTAGAACCCGAACTTAGAGAAGATCCTAAAATTTCTAGTCCTAACTTTACTAGATCAACTAGGATTCTAAAGGATCATACTTTAGATGATGTTGTTGGTAATCTTGAAAGTGGTACACAAACTGGAGATTCTCTACGAAACCAGGTTGAACATAAAGCCTTTACTTCATAGTTAGAAGCTAAAAATGTCAATGATGCAATCAATGATGAATTTTGGGTAATGGATATGCAAGAAGAACTAAATCAATTTTAAAGAAACAAAGTCTAGGAATTAGTTGATAGACTTAAGGAATCTTTGACCATAGGCACTAAATGAGGTTTTAGAAACAAAGTTGATGAATCAGGAAATATAGTTAGAAACAAAGCTAGGTAAGTTTCACATGGTTATAGTAAAGAGGAAGGAATAGACTATGAGGAATCCTTTGCACTTGTATCTAGTTTATAAGCTATAAGGATTATACTTGCCTATGTTTCTCATCTGAATTTCAAGTTATATAAAATGGATGTTAAAAGTGCTTTTCTAAATGGTTTTATAATTGAAGATGTTTTTGTTGAACAACCACCTGGATTTACTAATCCTCATTTTCCAAATCGAGTTTTTAAACTTTAAAAAGCTTTATATGGTTTAAAACAAGCTTCACGAGCTTGGTTTGGTAGACTTAGTAATTTTCTTATTTCAAATGGTTTTACTAAAGGGATTTCTGATCCAACTATTTTTATTAAAAAAAAAATCTAAAGATGTTTTGATAGTACAAATCTATGTTGATGATATTATTTTTGGATCTTCTAAACATTCTTTATGTACTGATTTTTCAAAGAGTATGAAAAATAAATTTGAAATGAGTTTAATGGGAGAACTCAAATATTTTATTGGATTTCATGTTTTTCAAAATGAAAATGGTATTATTTTGAATCAAAGTAAATATACAAAGGATTTTTTAAAATGTTTTGGTTTGGAAAGTATTAAGGTATGTGATACACCTATGAGTACTGTCTGTAAGTTGGACATTGATAAAACTGGGAAACCAGTGGATCAAACCAATTACAAAGGTATGATTGGAAGCTTAATTTACCTTACTACTAGTTGGCCAGATATTATGTTTAGTGTGTTCATGTGTGCAAGATTTCAAGATAATCCTAAAGAATCTCATTTTTTTTCTCTTAAAATAATTTTTAAGTATCTTAACCATACTCCAAATTTGGGTTTGTTTTATCCAAAAGTACAATCATTCGATTTAATGAGTCATTCAGACACTGACTTTGCTGGTTGCAAGTTGGATAGAAAAATCACATCTGGAACATGTCATTTATTGAGAAAATCCTTAGTATCATGGTGTAGTAAAAAACAGAATTCTGTTGCTTTTTCTACTACTGAAGCAGAGTATATAGTTGCTGCTAGTTGCTGTGCACAAATTATATGGATGAAACACACTCTTTTGGACTATGGATATGATTTTAAGCATGTTTAAATAAATGGTGATAACCACTACTGGAAAAAATACATATACCCACAGTTCAAAACCGTTGGTATAGCCCCCAAAACCATGGGTATAGCCTATACCCACGGTTTTGGGAATCATGGGGCTGAGTGGCGTCAGTATAGGGGTGCTCACCTATACCCACAGTTTGACAAACTGTGGGTATTTTTTTTCGACCATGTCAAGGCCTCATCCACGCTATCAAAGAGTTATACTTACAGTTTTTAAACCATGGGTAAAAATATATAAATACTGCACCCTGCAGGGGTTGAACCCGCAACGTCCCGCGCCCAGGCCGCTAATTTCATCAGTAATATACCACTTCTTCTACTCCATTTATATTATTATATATCTATATTTTTTAATATATATTAATTTAGGACCGTATTATGAAAAAACATAGCTAGCTGGTTTCGATCCTGCATCTGTCACAACAGAATCCTAGCGCCTCACCAACCGACCAAGATTTATTACATAAATTTTTATCTACATTTATATTAATATATTAGTATTAATCACGTTTTTAGAAAAATAGAAGATGCCAGGATTCGATCCTGCGGCTATGAAGTACACAAACAGACGGCTCACCAACTAATCTGCAGGAATTTTTTGACCTTGTATTTGTATAAATCTATATATATTAAAAATACCCGAGTTCCGGCCATAGTTTTTTCGTTGTCCCGCGTAATTTTAGTTCCCGACTTATGGAGGGAAAGCTATACCCACAGTTCTCTAAAACCGTGGGTATAGGTCTTCCAAAAAAAACCACAATACCCACGGTTTTGAAGAACCATGGGTATAGGTATGCCGAAAAAACTATATACCCACGGTTTGGCCAAAACCGTGGGTATACGTCTTAAAAAAATCAATTATACCCACGTTTTTTCAGAACAGTGGGTATTGGTCTTCAAAAATAACCTATAACCACGGTTTTGTCGAAAACTGTGGGTATAGGTGACCTATACCCACGGTTTTCGAAAACCGTGGGTATAGGTCCCCATATTATCCATATACCCAAAGTTTTTGAAAACCATGGGTATAGGCCCATTTTCTAGTAGTGAACACTAGAGAAATTAATATCTCTAAGAATCCGGTGTCTCACTCTAGGACCAAACACATTGATGTAAGGCACCATTTCTTGAGAGATCATTACCAAAAAGATGATATTACTCTTGAATTTATAGGTACTAAACATCAATTAGCTGACATTTTCATAAAACCGTTATGTTTGGATAGGATAAGTTACATTAGACATGAGTTAGGAATGATATATCACCAATATACCTCACCGGTATGAAACCTCACCGATATACCTCACCGGTATGAAACCTCACCGATATACCACACCAGTATAAAACCTCGCCGATATACCTCACCAGTATGAAACCTCACGGATATACCTCACCGGTATGAAACCTCACCAATATACCTCACCGCTATGAAACCTCACCGATATACCTCACTGGTATGGACATCACTGATACACCTCACCAATTAGTGGATCTCACTGATATGAATTCTCACCGGTATACCCTACTGTTACGTATGCACTATTTTAAACTTCTGTCTACCGCCAGAATCTGTATCATTTATACTTTACTTATTATATTTTATTTTTTTATTCCTAAATGATAAAACTAAGTCTTAATTACTTCTCGATCCACCTCAAACCCTTTACCCTCAAGCCTTAGCTCCCGAATCTCACGAAACCCTAAGTTACTCAAACCCAAAATGGAAAAAACCAAAATTCCTACTGTCAGAGATGACATTGATGAGCCAAATGTGAATAAGTAGAATACAGAACTAGAAGCGAGTAGTAGTGTTAGTATAACAAGGTCATGAAGGCGACCAGTAAACCTGAATTTAGAAAATAGAGTTATTGTAATCGAAAAAGAGTTATGCTTGGAATGGCTGTTGTCTAGTAAATTGTTAGTTCTAGAGGTGCTGGAAGACCAGAACTGGGTAGAATGATTTTCTTACAATAATGGACCCTAATATCTAAATCTAGTAAAATAGTTCTATGAGTTTGTGAGCTTTGAGAAATCAGAAGATGATAACCGAATGGTTTCATGGGTAAATGGAAAGGAGATAGCTTTTTCTTCTATTGAGTGGGCTAAATGCATGAAAGTTCCACAAGAAGGTGTTTTTGGATATTTCTCAAAATCATTCCCACCTAAAAGTGACATATTTGATTATGAGACTGCCTTAGAGGAGCTCACAGGTAGTGGCAAGCAAATACAGGTGGTGGCTGCTAAAATGAATGGAGAGAACTGATTGTTGTTCAAGTTTGTTTAGCATGTTTTAATTCCAAGGAGGGGAGACTTTGCAAATATAAGATATCAAGATATCTATCTGCTATATCTCTTGAGACATGGTGTGAAAGTAAATCTGTGCAGGCTTCTAATGGTTCAAATAGATGATATGACCAGGAAAAAATCAAAGACCAATGCCTTATTCTTTGCCAAGTTGATCTCAGTAATGATTAAGGTAAAAGGAGTAGCTGAGTCTCAAGATGAGACAGTGGTAGTAAAGAATAATTTTTGTATCACATGCACTGTTTTCAAATACATGAAGATCAACTAGAACCCATGGAGAAGGGAGTGGGTTACTGATGATAAGAAGCTATATGATAAGTTCAATCCTGTGGATCATCTTTCAAGACCTAAGGATGTAAGAGATCCACGTCTAGGATATGATGAATAAGATCCATAGTATAGTGATGATTCAGAAGATGAATATTCCTCTACAGTAGTTGGAGGAGATCCTGAGTTGCCTCCTATCCCAGCTTCTGAAGTTGTATCACAAGAAAATGAAGTTCGGAAGAAATCAGATTAGTAAGTGGATGCTCGAGAAAATAAAGAAGTTCATGATGAAGAAGCACCTGTTGTTGAGAAGAAAAAACCTTCCCCAGATACTGAAGAAGTAAAAGAATTGGAATCTGGAGCATCTGCTTCTGTTTGATCAAGCCTGATTCCATTGATTGGAATCTCATTTGTACCTGTTGAGATTGTTTTGGCTGAAAAAGAAGGACATGTACCTTTTTATAGGAACCTCTTGCTATTGAAGAATTGGAAATAGTTGTGAAGGATTCTGATGAGGAAGATCAAGATGCTAAGTGTACTATTTTGGTACAAGAGAATTCCCCAGTTGAGGGGGAGCATTCAACCAGATTTGGCAGTGTTTCAGTGGCTGTTGAGTTTGAAGATTGGGAAGAGGACCTAGGGTTTGTAGTTTGTGGATTAGATTACCCAAATTTTGATAATGAGACATCCCTTCGGATGCCAAAAATCAATTATGATATTCAGTCTAAGATATTACCTGAAGATTTGGTCAGAACAGATGATCTGGATAGGTTAAAGTCTGATCTCAAAATTAGTTTTGTGGATGAAATAAGGAAAATGGAAGCTTCACTGGTATCATCTATTCAATCGATTATGATTGACTCTGCTACCAGTAGAGTGTCTGAAAGAGCACCTGTTGTGGTTTCACATGCAGATATGATCACCAGGGATGATCTTGAATCCTTAAAGGATGAGCTGAAAGAGCTTTTGAGTGCTTATGTTGTTGAGTTAAAGAGTTTCTTTGTTGAAGAGATGAACAATTTGGAAAAGTCCTTTGAACTTTTTCTTGGTTTTAATGTATCAACCTTTGTGCAGAGATAGTATATGAAGTCACAACTTTCCAAAATCATATGTCTATCTTGGAAAAGGATGTTGAAATTCTAAAGCAATTTGTTATCTCTCTGGAATCATATATGAGTTCTAAATCCCAAGTAGATAAAGACTTAGCTTATGTCAAAAGTGTTGTGAGAAAGATGGTATCAGTATTTTAGGGATTTAAAACCTCCAGAAAGATCATGTTAGAACCCAGGATTCTCAAGTGAAAAATCTTATTAGTGGGTTGACCAAAAACATCATGGAAACAGTAAACTTCTCTATTAGTTCTCTTCCAGAGCTTCAGTGGATTTGGATCAGATTAGAGCTTTGATGAAGGAGGATCTTGGTTCAGCATCAACCAGTGGCTCTGTGGACAAATCTGATCTGACCAAAGTGGTGACTTCTACTAGAGATACCACTAAGGATATCATAAATATTGTTCAAGACTATATGAGAGGAGCTTCTGCTTCTCAGAAAGAGGTGAAAGACAAAGTATATTATTACTTTCAAAGGTTTTATACCAAGTATCAACTCAACAATAATTTCAATATTATGTTAGAAAACATGAATCTCCCACCAGTTAATCAATCCTTCAGAAAACAAGTCAGCAAGCTCAGAGAATTGACCCCTGCACTGGACAAATCAATGGAAAATAAGGACGATTTCATTTATGCTATGGAAAGAGGAGGAGGAATCATTATGGATTTTAGAAATATCTTGTTTCCTTTCTTGTATGTTGATGCTCGGCCAGTGATTATACCTCCAGCTTTACCTGCTTCTGCCTCTACTACTCTGGTTCAGATGACTCCAGCCCAAGCCATCTGAAGCCTTACTCCTATGATCACTCAAAGAGCTATACAGTAGAGGCCAATAACAGTTTCAGTAGCTCTACCTCCTCTGATCATTTCTGGTGTTCCTAATCCTCCACCTGAATCCACCACACTAGAATCCTCTTCTCATCTTAAGGGGAAATATCATTCTAAGTATGTGGATTGATTAGTGGCTAGGATTTTTGATAGGAATCACCTGTATTTCTTTTTGTTTTTTCTGTATTTCTTTGTATCTGTTTTATCCAAGGAATATATATTCTCTTACTTTCTTTTACTCTCTAATTACTTCTCTTATCCTTTATTTCCTTCTTATCCCACTTTTTTATTATCACAAAGGGGGAGAAATACTATTTAAGGGAAACATATCTGCGTGAGAACTAATATCTTTTATGACAAAGGGGAAGTAATATTAACTTTTATGAGCTTAATTCATCTTCCAATGGTACATTTGTTTTATATTTTACCTTTGATATATGTGTTGTAATATATTGTTATCTCTAATACAACTGCATTTTATACCATGATATCCTCTGATACATTCATGATTACTTTGGATTATAATATCATAAGTTGTGATTATCAAAAAGGGAGAGATTATTGACCTCAACTATTTTGATAATCCCAATTGGGATTTCACAGACTTTGATAATCCCAAATAAAGTTTAACTATATATTAATTCTTTAAATCTATGACATTCTGTTATCAATCTGATAATAATATTAGAATAATCTTTAAAATATGTTAATCAATGTTTATCTATGTTTATATGAATTTTGAAATAATTATAACTCAATCATATTTGGTTTGAATAAATTAGAAAAGTGTTAAGTCACTGATATGCTTATAGCTACTGCTACAGATCTACCGGTACTTAGTCTACCGATAGACATAGTCACCGACAAGCAAAAGTCACTGATACGCAGAGCTACTGGTATGTATAAGTCCAACGGTAAGCACGTCACTGACAGATCAAGTCCACCGATACAGATAGCTACTGATAGAAGCATAGATACCGATAGAACAAGTCTACCGATATACACAATCACTAGTACAGAACAAAGCTACCGATATACAAGCTACCTATACAAAGTTTAACGATATAGAGTCACACATACAAATGAGCCACCGATACAAGTGAGCTACTGATAGACCAAGAGCTGCCGATAGAAGGTGTCACCGGTACATAGAGATATTGATACACAGAGTAACAGCTACTGATAGAAGGAGCTACCGGTACAAGGAAAAAGAGCTACCTATGGGAGCTCACTGCTATACAAAGTACACCGTTACATATCTACTGATAGAAAGATACATTGTTTCCTAAACTCTAATTTTTTCAACATTATTTAATTATTAAGCAATGGTCATATTTGATGATTTTAATGCAATAAATGTTATTTAATGATATTTGTTGTTATTTCAGGGAACTGTACCTAGTACCCATAAAAAGTTAATACTTCCCATTGCTGGTGCTGAAAGCTATAAAAGGAAGTGCAAAGACCGAGCAAAAAACAACAAGCAGTTGCGTGAAGGGTGCACAAAAAGGCAAAATGAATGTTGTAAAGTGGTGCATACAGAAATACTGGAAGAACACTGGACATACATGAAGAAATTCATTCTAGAATAGAACACACGATTCACCTTAGCCAAGGATAACTACAACGAGCTCTTTATACACTCAAGCTTATCAAGATGAACCTGAAAACCAAGGAATCAAACAACCCTCTGTTTTTTAGACAAAAACCAGAGAAGGACTCAGAAGAATTTCTAACAAGTCAAAAGGAGTCTAGAGCTACACTTCAAACACTATAGCTTTCTAAAATTCATATCTACTCTCTTAGTGATTATTTTATTTACATTTCGAGTAGTGTGTGTGCTCTGTATATTTTATACACACACTGTCTCCTATGCTAAACTGGAGGATCTCTAAATCCTCACACAAACCTTCAATAATTCTTTTTTTTCCTCACTGTGGATAGTGGTAGAGGTCAAGTAAGACATGGACGACCAGTGTGATGTTTTTTTGTTTTCCCACGTAGAACTGTGGTAGAGGTATTAGTACCTGGACAGTCTTTGCACCGTTTTTTACCCTGATCCAAGGTGTGGATCAACTTTTATATAAAGTGTTTGAGAGGACTAAGTCTTGGATTGAGACTGAACCTCTTGTTTTAAATCTGATGTGCTTACTTATTTTGATCTTAACCTATATTGAATATTCTGCTGCTAATTACTTTGAAATATAAAATTATTTTAAAGTAACTTTGATAGTTAATCAATAAAGTGTTTTTATGTACTGTAAAGCATTAGGTTAGCTTAAAAAGTTAATTAATCTTCATATTAGATTAGATGAGAACTAATAAATCTTTTGAGAACCTAACTGACCCTTTATAGTTTTACCAATTCACTGCAGATTATCTTGTTATTCAATTTGGGTGATTTGAATAGAAATATTTTTAAAAGAATTTTTAATTGGAACTCAATTCACCCCCATCTTGAGTGTCCACTATGACCAACAACACTTATGTCGACAATGTGATCTGACCCTTGAGGTGAGATTTTTATTTGCAACCTCTTGGTGGCAGCATCGATGCCTTACGACATTAGTTTGGGAATGGACTCTACATCCACCGTTCATACTCAGATTGATTGTATTAAGAAAAAAGGTTGTGGTTTATATAAAACATTGGAATGATGATTTCCTTTATTGTAAAAAAAAGGAATCCCAGGAAGCACAAGATAAACTCATGCAAAGGAGGGTGTAGCCGATCACTCTTGAGTCTGTCAGCCTTACCCTCATGGTAGCAGGAGTTTTTAGTTTTTATTTTCGAACAGGTTTGGCAGAGTGTGGGGAAATCATTTCAAAAGATGTTTCCAATATTACCTCCCTTAAGGGAGAGGGACTTCTACTTGGGTTGGGTACTACCCGAGTTTTTAACCAAACTTCTCTAGGGTATCGGCACCCTTATCAACTTTAACGAAGAAGGGGGAATGATTTACTATGGATAGAGAAGTGTCAGCATAGCTTTCAGTAGTTGAGATAGGAATGATGTCTAGAGTTCCTCTAGGACTATGACTTTGAGATAGTTTGTACTCTTGGGAAGGGGGATGTGGTGGCAGACGCACTCAGTAAAAGGAATGGTCTACAGCTTCTGAGTGAGGCATCAGAGAATCTAGTCACGCTTTGGATATCATTCATAGATAAAGATGGAGCAGCTTACCTCCAGTTTATGATTGTCACTCCCCCAATTCCTCAGAAAATTTGGGAGGCTTAGTTTGGGATGTTGACTATGAAGCCCGACATGCTCAGATATCCTCAGGATGGTCTCCTGAAGGATTTTCTGAAGGTGGTGTGCACATCATCCTCCTCAAAGGATGCACCATGGTGCCAGTGATGCTTCGTGAGGAGTTATTGAGTGGGATTCATACATTATCTTTAATAGTACATCCTAGAGTGGCGAAGATGTACCAAGACTTTAAGCGTCAGTACTGGTGGCCATGGATGAGAGAAGCAGTGGCAGAGTTTGATTCACAATGCCTCACTTGTCAACAAGTGATGGTCAAGCATCGGTTCCAGCAGGCTCAGCTCATCCACTAGAGGTGCTGGAGTGGATGTGGGATGAGATATCCATGGAATTTGTGATAATTCTTCCACATACGTCTAGGGGACATGATTCCATATGGGTGATCGTTGACCAACTCACCAGGTTGGACCACTTCTTACCTAACCGATAATAGGGATCAGTAGAGGGCTTGGGACGCCTCTACGTATAAGAGATCATGTGACTTCATGGTGTGCCATAGATTATCATCTCTAACCGTGACACAAATTTTACATCTTGGTTGTGGAAAGGATTTTAGGAGGTGTTCGGGACCCATCTCCATTTGAGCACCTCCTTTCATCCTCAAACGGATGGTCAGACAGAGTGAACTATTTAGACATATGAGAACGTGCTTCGTGCATGCGTCCTAGATTTTAGTTGTAGTTGGGAGGATCACTTTCACTTGGTGGAGTTCTCATACAATAAAATTTATCACTCCACCATCGGTATGGCACCATTTGAGGCCCGATATGGCCGACCCTACTGATCACCTATATGCTGGACAGACCCACGGGAGTCAGCACTTATGGGTTCAGAGATGGTACGGACTACCACTGGGAAGGTGAAGATCATCCAGGAGTGGATGAAGACTGCACAGAGCAAAAAAAAGTCATATTCTGACAAAAGAAAAATACCTTTAGAGTTCTTGGAGGGGGACCACATTTTCTTGCAAGTCTCTCCTCGACGGGGATGATAGATATTTGGCCGAGGCGGCAAGTTATCACTAAGGTTTATCATTCCATTTTTATAATTCAGAGGATATGAGAGGTGTAATACCCCCTGGGACTTCCACGGTAGTAGGAGAAGGTGCACAAGGTCTTCCAAGTATCCCAGATGAGGAGATACATACTTGACCCATCTCACTTCATCGACCATGGAAAGTTAGACTTAGATGCTGGAGCGACGTTTACATAGGTTCCAATACAGATTGAGGATCGACAGTAGTGGGCCCATCATGGGTGATAGATACCTCTAGTGAACATTAGCTGGTATCATGGGAACCATCAAGAGAGCACATGGGAGTGGGAGGCTCAGATTCGTGCTTAGTACCCCCTTTTCTTTCCATGGTCTGTGTTTTGGATTTCAGGGAAAAAATCCCTAATGAAAGGATAATGTAATGTCATTGAATTTCCATATATATTTTTTAATATATGGAATTCCTTTGAGACTGAAAAATCTGACAGTGCATGATTCCTAGGCCTGGAGTGCCCGGAATGATCTGTCGAAGTTTTGTTAAACTTTAAATAGCACACATAATTAGTTTTCCTAAAAAAGTGGAATAACTCTTAAATGGTTGCTTGGATCTGAAATCTGATTTCACCGTTGTGCTCATAATGGTGGGATTATTCTAGGCATGACATAAGTTTAGTCGATGTGAGACTCCTCTGAGAAAACCCAAAAATGGAATAACCGTAAATAAAATTATTTTATTTTTCATGTGCTTATAACTCTCGAATGGTAACTTGGATTAAAAATTTGAGACCACCGCTGAACTCATGAGGGCATGATATCTTTAGGCATATAATAACTTTGGTAGTCATGGGCCACCAGTGAAAGTTAGTTTTCGGCCATAAATAAAATAATTAAGTGAAAATTATTTTATTGTAAAATCCATACCTTTTAAACGGTAACTAGGATTGGAAATTTGAGAGTACCATTGGGTTAGTTGGGGTGTGTTTCACTTAGGCAGATCCTAACGTCAACAGGCGCAAGTCGAGGGTAACCTTAAAAAAATTTCTGAACATTTTTTCGGTTAAGTACTGTAAACCTGTGAGCGGCGTTTTCAAGATTTTGAACCATTGTTCGGATTAAAAATCTCAGTGCACTATTGAATCTGCAACGCCTAGATTCGCTTAAGGGAGGATTTAATTTGATAGTAGTAGGTCTGTAGAAAAAGTTATGTTTTGTGACTTTTTTAAATGAAATTAAATAAAATATTTATTTTATTTTATTTCATAAACATCCAGTGGACCAATTAAAGGGTGGGGCCGGTGGTGTATCAAGCCATTAAATGGCATGACCTGCCAACCTTAGGTAACGATGACGTTGGGGAAAATTAGGAATATTCTTAACAAATGAGCCCCATTATTTCCACACATCGTTACTTACTCTCCCCCTCTTCGATATATATGGACGACACCGAACCAAAGGGCGACGTGCTTGTGGCGTCTTTGGGAACCGATCATGGGAATGAAGAACAAGATCCACCTTCAAGCACGGACATTTCATCGACGTTTCGTGGTAGGGGTTATTTTCGTTTAAGCTTTTTAAATAATTTTTCCTATTCCTCATTCTTATATAATATGAAGAACATGGTTCAACCAACTAATGGGTTGACCCGAATACCTTGATATTGAGGGCTATCAAGGATAGGAAGATAGAGTTGCCGACTACCTTGAATTTGAGGGCTTCTTTACTGAGGAAGACAGAGGTACCAACTACCTTGAAGTTGAGAGCTTGCAAGGATAGAAAGAATGACTACGATTTTCGTATCGAGAGCTTACCCTGGTGTGGGTAAGACAAACTTTCTTGAAAGTACAAATCAAGGGACCTTTATCCAAGGTTGTTGGATACCCTTCTCTTTAGGTTAAAAGATTTACTACTTGTTACTTTTTTTGTTACAAGTTTTCCGCTGCATTTTTATTGTTGAGGAAAGTATAACTATCTTATACTTCCTTATATTTGTACTCTGATTTAGTTAGATTCTATACGCTTTAAGGTAGAATCTTCATCTTTGTAAACTTTCATTAAGTTTCAAGCACGGACATTTCTTAGAAGTTTCAAGGTAGGGGTTATTTTTGTTTTTTCTTTTTAAATAATTTTTCCTCTTCCACATTCTTATATAATATGAAGAACATGGTTCAACCAAATAACGGGTTGACCCGCGATTCATTCGTCTTTACGGGAGGTCGTTGCGGGGTATTAGGTGGGGTTTATCTTGTTGATAATTTAATTGTTATTAAAAACATAACCACCCTCATGTTTACGAGCTAACAGGGAGGGTGCATGCCTAAAGAACCCAGCCCGAACCCTCCTCAATCTTTGCTACAACCATGCGCTCCTTGGAAGACCGTGAGAATGTTGATGGACACCAAAAGAGGAAGGTCGTGGATCATCAGCCGCAACAAATAGAGGAGGTGGCCAACAAGACGATAGGATGTGGGAAGGGGGACGACACGATTTCTATGCTGCTGGTGAACGAAAGTGGCGGCGAAGGCCGAACCCGCCTCTGGGGGGTTCTGTGGTGACTGAGTGTCACCCTTGCGGAGTCTCCGCCTCGCCAACCAAATGGCCTTTAGGCCATTTGGGAATCCAAGAGACCGGGGGGTTACACCCCCCGGGTCAGACCAAACCGGGTCTTCGCCCTCAGGCTGGGCCACCGCCCTCAGAGTGGGACACAACCCTAGGAGTAGGCCGCAGACCTCAGAGTGGGCCACTGCCCTAGATCTGGGTTTCCACCCTCGGACCGGAACACAGCCCTCAGACCGGGCGGTCACCCCTGCGGGCCGCCGCCCCACATGGGCCAGGCAACCCCTTATGGGCCATCCTATTCTGACCGGGATTACCTTACAGGCCACCCCTCTTGAGGGCCTAACCTAACATCATCCTAGTGGGTTAAGACCACCTCGGCCTAACCCGAACCGGGTCGGGTTGGATCGATATGACCGGGTTGGACCGGACCCGGGCCCATAAACACTCACAGAACATTATATTGGGAACCGGACGCCCGTTTAATGAACTGTCTATGGAATTGGGACCCTTGGAGAGAGATTTTTTATTTGACTTACTTAATTATAGTTTCAATGAAACCTGGAGTTTGGCGGGTTTGGATCGCAATCGAATCCAATCGGGCCCTTCTCAGCATAGAAATTTTAATAACGCACAGATCGGGCGTCCGACAGACACGTAGTATATTGAATTGGAACCCTTATGACATGGAATATCATCAGGTTAATTCTTTGTGAGACTCCATGCTAGTTCAGATACGACTGATGGCTTGGGGATTGGTTCTCCCAAATGCACTACGTACGGAACCCTGTGACTGACTGAGACCTGACGACTGCTGACTTTTTGACACGGAGTGACTCGATGGTCATGGTATGCGATGGGGAGGAGTACCTTCACAGACCACGATAGAGGTGGGTGGTTCTGTGTGACCTTGTGGGATACGGTGGGGAGCAGCAGTGGTATGCGATGGGGAAGAGTACCTTAGAAGACCACGATTTGGGTGGGTGGCTTTGTGTGACCTGACAAACCCACAATATGCAATGGGGATGATTACCTCAGTAGTTCAAGGTTAGTGGGAAGCAGCTTGGAGTGACCTGGTAGGCCCACTGTACTTGATATAGGAGGAGTTCTCCAGCAGCCAAGGCGTTCAACGTTGTGACTGGGACTACTGATCGTGAGTTGTACCTACACTTCAGGTAGGATATGTGGTGGACAATCCATGATATGCTTTTCAGCTTTTCAGCTATTTTTTACTTTTCAGTTGAACTTTTACTCTTCCATTTGGGCTTGTATTCCGGCCCCTTTATTTTTAGCACACTTTTTCTATAGTAGTTTACTTCACAGTTTCTTCTCGTTGTGTTCTCAGACCGTGTTTTTGTATATTTTTAAAGGCAATGCCTTCCCGTTTTAGGGAATACGCCATTTGGTGCTAATCTCTAACCCGTTTCGTATGGAAGGAGGGCTTGGTGTAGTAACGACATGGGCCCCAGGGTATAGGTCATGACAAGAAGATCCACATCTGGTGGAGTTTTCTTTATGATGGTGAGATATGTAAGTTTAAATATAAATAAGAAAGGTCCATTGACTCTCAGAACTACTTAAGATAATTAAGTAGCTACCACTCATGCTAAAACTCAATTAATGTGGATGATGACACGTTTGGAAGATTTTTTTCATTGATGTAAAGTTTCAACTTCTCTTGGGTTTTAATAATCGAAGTGTTTTCAATCTCACCAAGAATCCAGTGCAACATTCATGATCTAAGAACAATGATATTAAATATCAGTTTATCAAAGAGAATGTGTAAAGAAATTAAATATATATATATTTTGTACCTATAAATAAGAAGGTAGATTATATTATTAGTAATCTATTACCAAAGGAAACATTTCAGAATCTGAGGTTTACTATGGGTGTTCGGCCTCACTTTCCTCAAGGATAAGGTATGTGATATCTGTCCCCACTCTCTTATTCAATTTGGATATTGTTGAAAAAGGGGGAGAAATATACAAAAATAAAATCCACTAATATTTGGTTTAACTATTTTAGTTAGATAATATATTTAGGGGTTTTATTAAAAGGGGAAATCTATTATGTCCACATGTTTGAACTATTTTAACTATTTTCTGAAGTTAATGTAGGAATAAAGTTACAGATTGAAGTCTATTTTGGATTATGTTGAAAAAAATTTATGTTTAGAAAGAAGTTAGAAACAATTTATATTCATTGTTCATCACCTGGTACAATATATAAGGGTTTCATCACATAAATTAATTTATTAAAAACCATAGTATTATATAGTGGAAGTGATGGACATAAAACTTTTATATATTTCATGAACCACTTAGTGAAATTTTTAATTTTTTCATGCTCCTACAAGGATAATTTTTTACTTATGCTGCTTCTACATGATCCTCTTATGTCCCGATTCTACAATATGTGTTAGAGTTTCCTAAAGTGGTCCAATACCTAGTGAAGATAATACTCTTCCAAGTTCAACACTAGACTCTCCATAGATTCTCAACACTTAATATATGTTGAATATGATCATCTGGATTTAAATTATCATCTTCTTTCTCATAAAGGGCCTCTAAATCATGATGTTAACAAGATATATGAGATATTTAGTGATATAAGAGATATTAAAATTTTAAATTTGTAGAATAATACGTAAAAAAAATATTTCTTCACTTAATTAATAGTACTCCCATATTTTTTCTTTCTTCTCGAGCAAAACAATTTTCATGAGTTACATGCCATTTAATGTTCAATGATGATCACTATAAATGATAATAAATATATGAAAACATTATTGAGTGATACTATATTTCTAAAAACTTTATCAAATGCAACTTCAAATGAAACCTAAAATTCTTTATTCATTTCAAATAAACTCCTAAAAACACAAATAAACTCAGTTGTATACTAAAAATAAATGTTTTATCTCATATTCATGTATATTTGTTTTCACCAAAGTGTATACATGCTTCATATCACCTTTATTTTTATTTATTTATCAATAATACTTAAGAATAAAATTCACTAATAAAAACAAATTATTGATACAAATCATAATCATTCTCAATGAATAGTCATTAAATTTAAAAATAACTTAAAATCCTTACTCTTTCAATAAGAAATCATTTACTGATTATATGGAACTAGATAGTCATAAAGGGTTGTTATACACTTTAACTTAGTGTTTTGGCTATTTTTCCATCCAATATATAACCCATGATTATATACTCTCTAGAGTTCCTCTAACTCCATCAACAGTGGAACCCCTGCATATTAACAATCAGAAAATTTAAAGTGAATCTGTGAGAGAAATATTAATTCATATAAATAAAATAATATTATGGATTTTAATTTAATAAATTTTCATACCTATATCTCATACCATGTATTTTCCTTGATTTTTTCATCGTATTGACTCTTTGAGATCTATTAAATATGAATGATGTTGCAATATTTTTCACGATATTCCTTAAAACTTTAACATTGTATATCATATTTACCTATCAATTTTTTATCTTCATTGTATGCTATAATAATTTATGCATGGTGGTTCCAAAATTAACACATAAATTTACTCCCATAATTCATATTAGAATATCCAATTGAAAAATAAAAATATTAGACACATTATGACTGAAATAAAATTAATTTTATATAATTTAATGCAGTTGAAAAAATATACCTAATTTTGGATGATTATAGGGCTATCATGGATCAATAGGTTGTGGAAAATCAGTAACTGATGAAGTATAGGTATTATCTGATACATGCACTAGTTAATTAGAAACTTTTGGACCATTAGTCATATGATACCTTGCATAAAATCCTAGATATATAAAATAAGTGGAAAATATATGTGGCATAGAAGTGGGTAGAAAGGGACTAAAGAGATAAGGTGTCACTATGGGATATGAAAAAGTATCTGAGAAGCATAGCATGTTTGAAATGATGGTGAATCCATGTATGGGAATATCCCAAGTACCTTAAGTGTAATAGTGGGATGAGAAAGCATGGTAAATGGGATATGTGGTGGAGGATATAGGTGTGGTTAGGTATGGTGTGCTCTAAGTACCTCTAGTACCAACCCAACTTAATTGGAAATTCTATATACCACTATTAGTAAATTGACTAGAGAATAGTTTTCTCTAAGATTATTTTTCCTAAAAGAAATTTAAAATTGAACAATAAAATAAAATTTAATGTATTCTAATATATATATTAGAATTATTATAATCACTATGTGAATCGGTGGAGGCAGTCACATCTCTTGCATCCATCGATCATTCTCAAACAATATTTTACTATTTATTTCATTAATATCTTTCCTATTATACATAGGAATAAAATATGCATTTTTTATATTTCAACTACTAATGGGAAATAAAAATAATGCATAAAAGGTATCAAGAAATAATTAAGTCATGTTAATTATAAATCACAACAATGAAAAAGAGGTAGAATATCATAACTAAAGAATACTAATTTTCAAGGAAAACAAGGCATAACAAAATAATGACATATAAATTACCATGTTTAACAATTGGATTATTTTGTTCATTTTAGTTTATCTTGGTTATTAAATTTGGTCATTTTTATTCATTTGGTTCATTCTGATCATTCGGTTAGGTTATTTGGTCATTTTTGGTCATTTGGTCATTTTTTGTCACTCAATAAGGACATTTGGTCATTTTTGAGTTAATACTTTTGATACATTTTTTATGTTATTTGGTTCATTTTTTGGGTTAGGATGTTTAGTCATATAGTCATTCGGTTATTTAGTCATTTGGGTTAGGACATTTGGTTAATTTTTGAGTTACATCATTTAGTCATTTAGGTTAGGTAATTTGGATCTTTTTTGGGTTGAGTCATTTTGTCAATTGGTCATTTTGTCATTAGTTCAATGGTTCATTTAATCATTTGGTCATTTGGTCATTTTTTTCATTTGGTTAAGTCATTTAGTTCATTTGGTTTGATGCCATTTGGTTCATTTTTTGCTTAATTTATTTAGTCATTTGGTCATTTGGTCATATCGTATAATTATTTTCTTTAGTATGGTTTGGTCATTTGGTTTATTTTTGGGTTAGATCATTCAGTTTATTATCATCATTTGGTTAATTTGGGCCTAATATTGATCAAAAAAACATGAAATCAATGGAACCAAACCAAAGAAACATAAATGAAATTAAATTCAACGAATTGAAATGAAATGAAACAAATAAAACAAATTGAATAGACATAATTAAAATATAAATAAATTCAACAAAAACAAACAAATCTAAACCAAAATTACCCTTCCAAACTAAAACCAACATGACAAAATAATTAATTTGTCTTAGGTTTAGTTAGGTTGGGTATTATTTGTTTATGTTAGTCCATATAACTTTGACAGTACTGATTCAGATTCATTGTTAGGTTAAGCCTTGATATATGGACTAACTTATTATATGATAGAAACTTTATATTATTCTATTAGTAAAAATATATTTATTTATTTTTATGTACATACTACTAAACCTGATATTTGAATAATCTTTTAGGTGATACACTATGTAATCATTAAAATTTAAATAACTAAGATTATGATTTTTAATGGTAAATGTCAAAACAATTTTTAACATTATTTTCTAATTTTTAGTGAATTAATATTGAATTTATTTGGGTTATTTTGAAATTTTGTATGAGATTGTTTGATTGATTTGGGGAAATAATTATAAAATTATAAAAAATAAATTTGAATTATGGTTTGGGTTGTGCCTACTTTTAGTAAAATTTAAATATGTTTCAATCTATTTTTTGAAATTATATAAAAGTTAATATATTTAAACCTATTCAAGTGAATTTTAAATCTGTTTAAATCTGTTTAAATCTATTTTATTTAAGCTCAAACCTATTTAAATATATTTTAAGATAATTTAATAAAGTTTAAATATATTTTAGAAATGGATCTCCATGAACTTTTTCTGGATTATATTTAGATGTGTTTTTTGTTCATGAACCCTGGGTTCATTTATGATAATTTTCTCATACAATAAAATTTAAGTGAAATGAAATTAATAGTGATAATTTCACATATTTTATATTTTTCATGATAACAACCCCATAATATATTAAATTATTGGTAATTGATACATTTTTATAAATTGAGGTTATTTGGATATAAATTATTAATTTAAGATAATTTTCAAAATGTAATTTATTAAATTAATAAATTTATTTTTAATGCTAAAAATGAAATAATGTTTTTAATAAATATTTGAAATATAATTTCCATGCTTTTGTTAATGCATGGTTTAGTTTATTAAGCCATGGTTTAATTTATTTTATTATTTCAATGTTATTATTTGCCTAATTAAGATTATTATAGTAAATAAGATATCAAAAAACAACTTCAAAATGACATATGTGTGTGTGTGTTTCATTTTATATGTCAATAAACTAATAAAATTTCATTCATCCATAGAAATTTAAAAAATTAAATATGTTACATGTCAATGGTGGAAAACAATATTCATTACAGATATAGTTTAACATTATTCCATAATAGTAAAAACTAAACTGAATAAATGGTGATGACACCGAAATTTGTTTGGAAAAATTATAATTAAATTACTTGGAAGAATATATAACATGAAGGACAAGTAAAATGATGAAAATGATAGTGTTAAAAACAAAAAAAAAATCTAAAAAAATGAAATTCTGATAAAGGTACATATAATTTATTAAGTTATTATAAAATGAAAATGTTTAAATTGTTTAAATTATAATAAAATAATGAAACTTTAAATTAATTTTAATATTTAATTTTAATATCATATAAAATTTGAAATGAACGATGTTTATCATGAAAATTTAGCACATATTTATGATGAAAATAAATACCATATATTTATATAAGGACAATATTTATAGTTAATAGATTCAATCAATACATATTTTAATATGGAACATTTTTGTTTAACAACTTCACATATTTTGGTTTTTAGTATAGAACAATACAATTTAAAATATTCTAACATTATAGTTTTAAACCATATTATAGAAATATGGAATAAAAAACTGACTAAAGTGTGTCCTTCAAATGTTCATTTTAAAAATATATTACTTATATATATTGCAAATGAATATAAGAAAATAGGATTTATTATATACATAGTATGACAGTAGTTCTTTAGAATTAAAAATTATAATATGTATAAATGTAACTGTAGAAGAAGTTCAAGAAATGTTGTGACAATAGATAAGAGACTATAAAAATTAGTGTGGATAGATATTTTTATAAAAAATATGAAGTATTGAAATAAAATAATATAAACCATAGTTATGAAACATTTTTCTTAAACTAAAACATACCTATTGGATTTTTTTACAAGTAAATAATAGAAAACAAAC
This sequence comes from Viscum album, assembly GCA_963277665.1. Lineage (NCBI taxonomy): Eukaryota > Viridiplantae > Streptophyta > Magnoliopsida > Santalales > Viscaceae > Viscum > Viscum album. The sequence continues at coordinate 896,529,346 of OY728126.1, forward strand.
ATTGTGATAATTATTATAAGATAAGGTTATAAATTTATAATCAGCTAACTATAAAATTGAAACTCCATAAATAGTACATTATTGTTATACCATATTTTTGAAAATATTATAAACAACTATTCATCTTAAATAATGCTCATAAATCCTCAATTATCATTTAAGTGTTTTGAAAAAAATGAGAATTAACAATGAAATGCTAAGTCATGTACACACTACAACAAAAACATTAAAAATTTCTGTTGTGAAATATATATATACCCTTTTGTCTTATCTTTTCATCAACAAATATATCCCCCTTGATTCATATGATTAATACAATTAATAATGAAAGATGAAAGTTTGATCGGTATACCTCATATTCCAGTTTTATAAATCTTTTCATAAATCCCACATTCAATGTGTGGTGAATATTTTAACACCATTATCATCATCAATTATCACCATAAATAGATGTATATGTCTCCTTAAATTATGTTAGTACAAAATCATATATATATATAAGGGAATAACTAGGAACATATTTGTTTTTTAGAAACAATATTCAAAATGAGAGATTTCTCTCAATCTTAGATTCTTCTTCTTCTTAGATTTTTTAGAAGGTATGATTGATTTTTCTTCATCAGTTGACATTTCGTATATGGTTTCTTTTCCTCTTTAGTTTCACAACCACTAATTTTTTCTCGCATCCTCTTCATCATGATCTCTTCTTGAGCTAATAGTATTTTTATACAATCTTTTGTACCATGAAAAGTTTATTAATCCCTTTAACACTTATAAATATTCAATTCATTATTTGTAGAAGAATTATAATAAATTTTTACTTCTTTAACAATCACCACTTTCTTTCCTTTAGGCTTATAAATCTCTTAATCTTTCCTTATTTTTTTAGCTTCTCACACAATTCACTGGTAACCATAGAAATCTTGACTATCTTAATTATATTTTTATTTACATTGTGCGGAATCTCACAATATTTTCTATCTTTGTATTTATCAAATTTTTGAACTAAATGATGATATCTACCAAAAACATCATTTAGTCATTCAAATTTTTTATGTGTTGGCAGTTTAGATGATTTCTTGGTCATAGGATTCTCCTTATGATAATCTATTCTCATCTGTTTAACACTACCCTCCATTATTTGTGCCTCATTACTAGTAGTGTCATGTTATACCATCATGAATAATCTCTATGGTCAAACAATCCACATCACCAGTTTTATCCTCTAAGACTTCATCTTCCAGATTGATAGTGGTTTTTCTCTACATATTTGTGTTGCTTTTTTAAAAATATTTTGGTTGTTTCTAATTGGAAGGAAACCTTTTGGAATAATTAGTCTACCCTTCCTTTATGAAAGATGTATTATAATTTATTTAATTAGTCATATTTTCTTCAAATATTACCTCTTAAACCTACCCTATTAGATATGATAGGTGTACATTGAGAATTATTAAGATTATTAATAATATGTCTCAGTTAACCCTTCTTCTCGAAATTTTATGATGATTCACCTTTAAATTCAACTACTATGGTGAAGTATTATCTCAACTTATTTAACATATTTTGAGCAGTAATACATATTTACTATGTCCCAAATAACTCAATATATTTCTCTATGATATTTTCACTTTGATAATTCACCATCTTCTCAAATTAAGCTATCTTCAATTTATATTATTTATTTTCTTCAAAAGGTACTCATTATTTCCGATCAATATCTTAATTTTTAGCTGGGTTTTCTTCAATAGTTTTTATCTTGCCTTCTAAATCAACTAAATTCTTGTTATATGTCCTTATTTCTTTATTATGTGTCTCTTATTTCATAATATGTTCATTATTTTAAAATATTATCTTATCAACATCTTTATTTGGCCTTTTCATTTACTTATTGAGTTTCATATTGGCCAGTAGTTTATCTTTAAGATTTTACTTTAACATCCATCCTATTTTAGTTATCTCATCAAGTTCATCATATTAAAATTGGTATTTGTATTTATTGTCTTTATCCATAATATGGATAAGATTTTTAGAAGATCTTACATCTTCTAACACACTACTTGTTTATGAAAATTCACCCATTTATTTGATTACAATATTTCTCTCCTTGGATGTAAACCACTTCTTATGATTATTCTACTTCCTTAAATATGACTTCTTATCTTCTTCATCTGATTTATTTTAAATAGAATTCTTATTTGGATAGTCTCTAGCAAAATGACCACTTCTTTGGTGATTCCAACATCAAATTAATTATTTTCTTTTACCTTTCCATCATCCCCTTTTTAAAAATTCTTGAAAATAAGGATAACATTTTTTTTGAATTCATGTTTAGCTTTCTCAACCTCATAATCACTAGATTATGGTTCCTCTTTGATTTTGGATTTAACTTTTATCATGGATTCATATTCCATATTGTCCTTTTCCTTCTTATTTAATGATCACGCTTTTATCATTTCATATATTTCGAGAGTATTATTAATTTTATCCAATTATAGATCTTATCAGCTTCTAAAGCTAAAACATTTCGATAAAATCTATCTAGAAATTTTCTCATCAGCTTCTTTCATAATGGTTCATGAATATAGTTTCTCCCCAATACTTCTGATGCTATTAAAAATATCATTTAATCTTATAAATTAGTCATAGACAGCATCATCATCACCCATTTTAATATCATCATACCTTTTTCTCAATATTTTCAACTTGGATTATTTTAATTTAAGATTTTCTTCATAGTTTCCTTTAATTTATCCCAAACCTCCTTAGCAGTTTAGATACCCATCACTTTAGTGTATCCCTTTTATAATAGAGCCATCGATATTTAATTTTGATACTTTTTGACAGTCTTCAAGTTCCACTTATCTACAAATGTTTTAGTATCATTATCATCATAGATTGGAAATCCCACTATAGATGCATATTTTATTTCTATCCTAAGTGATAGGATATATGGTATCATCATATTCCTACAACAATGATAGTTCTCACTATTGAAAATGGAAAAACCCCTATTGTTCACTAAATTCATGTTATATATCCTCAATAGTATTTTGGATCTTTTATAGGCAACCTTTACTATGATACCAATCATAGATCCTGTATCTTTGAGATCACTGAGAGGGGGATGGGGTGAAATATTAACCCCTTTTCTTTTTAAAAAATCATTTTTCAATTCAACCTACATGTCTAGATAAATCCTCGATCCACTATTTTTATTTCTCTAATCTTTACCTCAAATAATGTTTTAAATCAAAGTCACAGAACAAAAGGATTTGTAAGGTTTAGTACAATGACCTACTCCTTACTATGTTGATTATTCCCTCCAACCTGGATTCTACACTATATCAAAATGTGATTACAAAAAAAAATTATTTATACCTCCACCCCCCCAATTACAAGTTGTTATACCCCCCCCCCCCACTCAAATCAATCTTTAGAAGTTGGTTATACACCCCATTAAACCTTCTTCTCCTATGACTAGTTATACCGCCCAATCGTAATCTTCTAATAATTGGTTATACCCCCAAGCTATAAACTCCCTATTTATATGGAAATACCCACTATAGAGAAATATTAATATGATCCTCCTCTATGAGCTTGTTGGATCACACTTTCTCGTATAAAATTCAAGTATCTTTTCATAGATAGTAGTCTTGCTCAAATATCTTTTATCACCTATATATGATCAGTTTCCTCAGTGAAACTCAGATCAATCTATTATTTCTTATTTAGATGAAGTCCCAACCTCACTTAATTTCATCACTAAGTGCACATAATATTAATTAATATTTTATGTAAGAATAAATTTCTAGATCTCAATCTTCCTCAAGTACACTTCATGCATGAATTTCATGGGGTTCTCTTGTAAAACCCTAACCTATATAATACTCATTTTTTGTTTTTATGTTCTTTATTTCACTATATTTCCTCAAGTTCCCCACTTCGTTAAAGTGTATGAGGTTTGGGTATATCAATGATTTTGTTAATCTCTTTCAGGTATTTCCTTAGAATTTTCACATGTGCATGAGCCTATAAGAAACATTGTATACTTTCTTCTCAAGATTTCATTGTACAAGTACACTACCCAATTATTTTATCTATATATAATTTCATGTATTGCGTGCACTATCTCTTTCTAAACATTGAACATAGGTGGTACTTCCCCATCATGAAAAATAGTGTGGGTGAAAATGTCTCACAATATCTCAAAGATCTTGGGAAAACTCAAAGGGATTCTCATAACTCTTATAGTACTTAATGTAATAGGTTGTATATGTGAGACTATTATTTATTCATGATACCCTTGAGTGCGAGGTTCTCAAGTCAAAATTTTGCAGCTTCTTCCCTTTCATTCAAACTAAGAGATTCATGGGTTACCTCTACCCTTCAAGAAATAGATGTTCTGGGTGATTTTTTTTCTTTGGGAAAAATGTGATCCTCTCAAGTATCATAGCAACACATGATGTCTTCATCCCTTATCCATTTATAGATATTTTTCACCACCTCAATAATAAGAATAATTTCACATCTAGGACTCCATAAGATATGTCATGACATGGATTTTATATCTCCCAAATATCTCATCATTTCTCAAACAAACTTATATGTAAAATCATGGAGTCATATCTTTCCTAATTTTGTGATGTATCCTTGCATTAATGTGATGATAATTGCATGATAATCCTTATTATTAAACCTAGAACACATACATGCTCACCAATAGCCTCAAAAACATTGTTTACATTCATAAAAGGTACCCATTTGAGTTTTCTACATGTATGAAAGATAGATATTGCATGCATGTGGGTAAAAATCCTCATATCCTCATATTTTTTTACCTTATAACACCCATATTAGGCTCGGGCTCAATCATTGTAAGTTCAACACGAACTCCAATGCACTAGAGCACCGTTGAGGATTAGGGAGGTTGAAGATGACATACAAGCCTAATCAGATGGCACATATGGATTTGATCAGATGAGTTTGGTTTTATCTATATCATTTAAGTGATGGATGAGAAATTATCTTGTCTCACATGTATTACATCATTTTTATCATGGTTGAGAACTTCCTTAATTAACAATATCTTTTTGTAACACTTTAGTGCCAACTGTGGGGGATTAGCACCAGCTTACACTTCAGTACATGCTACATGGGTCATGTTGACATGCACGATCCCACCAACATTGTCCCAAACGCATACATGCCTACAGGAGAACGCTCCTATGATCCTTATAAATGGGTCCATTCAGAAATGTTTCTTCATGCTTGGCCTGAAATCTAGATCATACTTGGTGAGTTTTTCTCTCATAGGTGGGGTCAAGTTGTACTACTTACCACCTTAGGGCTGGCATAATATTTTTGTTGAAGGGTATTTAATATACTTAATAATATACTATTTATTACTATAATACCAATCCCTAACCAAAAAATTAAATTCATTCCTCATCATGAAATTATATAAGAATAATTTTCATAGCCTTCATAATGTAATACTCCTCGTGAATGGCCAACTTCAATTATTCTTCACTTCATGAAAATAAATATTTTCATGGTCTTCCATTATTATAAGCATTTTTAATTTCTTCAAAATTGATTTCTATATATATATGAAAATTAAGACCAGTTCAATAAATCGTCACTTTTACTTGGAGAATTTATCAAGTATGAAATCCAATATCATCAATGGAATATATAACAATTCTCAATGAATTTCCACTTCATATAAACTCACCAAAAGTATATTGACACATCATTGAAAAAAATTGAAATAATGGGCCCAATATATGTGTTCCATATAAGTAAAATGGACTGTACATAAATAATACGCATGATAAATCCCATGAGAAGTAAATGGGTTACATATTCTTGTCTCATAGAATAACCAAATGATGTATCATGGATTTTAATAAGAGAAGAATGAGTTAATAAATTTTAGATTTTAATATTTAGATAAAAATAAAAGGTCTTAAATATGGATTTCAAAATAGGAAAAATCATGAGAAATCTTTAGAGAAGTAGGTATAGAGAGGAAACTCATATGCTTTATTTTAAGAAAGGGTAAACGATATTTAAAGAAGGTAATAAACATGTGTGTTACTTAAGACCAGATTGAAAATATAATATTTTCCCATAAAATAATGACTATTTTTAGATAACATGGAATATTAAAAACTTTTTATAGAGTGACACATGATATGAAATATAAAATATGAAAGTTCCATTTTTATCAGGATTTATTAAATGAATGAAATTTAAAGGGGGGCTTAAAATATTGTATATCCCTAGAAAATAAAGGTACTATAAACCTGGTATATGTGAGGAACATATATATATATATATATATATATATTATGAAATAAATAAATTAGAATAATAGTGAATATGTGAGGGTTAAGAAGATAAATCTTAACCTTAAATAGAATAGGGTGGTTTGAAGTTCCATTACCTTAGGTTTCTAATCACTTGATGTCTGAATCTAGATTTTTGAATAATAAAATTAAGTTTATTAAATACATGATTCAAAATATTTTATAAGTATATTTAATTTTATTAGTTTTATTTATTATTATATGTCCTTCATTTATTGCATAGTATTTTGGTTGTGTCACCTTTTAAAGGTTGTTTGGTCAACTTCTCCAAAACTGCTTCATCATTTTAATTATGGTGAAAGGTATTATCAAATAGTTATATAATACCTAGAATTGTAGAGTTATCTATTCTTTATAATTATTGTATTAAAAAATCATATACTTTTATGGGATGTGAAAAATAGTTTCAAACTAATTAAGGTATCTTAGTATGCTTATTTGAATGGTAAAAATTATTATAGCCATTATTCGTTGTTATCATTAATATAAAACCAAATTTGTATTTAAAAATATTTATAATGTTATAAATTTTTAATTTATCCATTGAAATCATTTTTAAATCCATTCATGGATTGAGGTAATGTAAAATGAAACAGATTATCCACGGAGGCAGTGAACAATCCATAATATTGGTGATGATTTCATTTTAGAATTATATATAGGAAGAGAGTAGGATAATTTATATTACATTGATATAATAAAATTTAAGTATAAATATGAAACTAATTAATTATATAATTATGTATTTAAAAGATTTATAGGATCTATAAGAAGAAAGAAACTTGAAAGAATCCAGTTAAGTCAATTACCTTTTCCTTGGATATCCTCCTTCAGATCATGCCTTAAGAATTCTTAGATCAACCTTTTGGTGATAACAAAACCTCTATGACATGGGGAATAGGGTTGGGGGATCTTGGGGAAGATCTTGTTTGTGCTAAGGGGCTTACATTGTTTGGGGAAATAGAGTGGTGAAGGGTTATATTTATAAGGGGTGAGAGGGGTGTTTTAAAATAAAACATTGGAATAAAATATTATATCACCAAATAGTGACCCAACATGTTATTCAATATTAAGGGTATGGAAAGTCAATAGTAAATGGGCCAATAAAATATTCATCTAATTTAAGGAATACTTAAAACTCATTCATATAAACTATTACAAAATAAAGCACCTATACAATACTTAAAAAATATTTCATTATTCACCTATGTATTTTATTTTTATAAAAAGTACACAAACTTCGCCTGAACTATTTTTAGATTTTTTGATTCCAAAAATGACATCTATTTTATCAAAATAAATTATAAATATGAGAAATTTAATTCCTAAATAAAATCCTTATTTATTGAAAAATACTAATTTTTATTATGCAATGAATTTTTCAACCCTTTAAAAAAATTTATGGTTTCATAAAATTATGTTATCATTTTTATACAAATATATGTGGTTTCCTCAAACACTTTTATGAAAATTTATTTTAATAATATATTTATATTTTACTAAAAATAGGATTCTTATATATTTATTCCAATCATTTATTTTATTATATTTAACACCTTAAAATAAGTTCCTTTTATATCAATTTATTAAGATATCAAAATATTGTATTAATATTTCGACCTATAAATGCCAAATTTCACCCTTAGATAATGTCAACCACTTGATTTCAAATGTGAAATAAAAATCATCTCTATGTTAAAAAATATGTTATTTGGCTAAGTGCCATTTCATTTTTAAAATAATTTACACTAATACTACCTATCCTTTAAATATATAACCCCTAATCACACCCAAATAATCCATCAAGGTAAGGTGTGCAAGGGTGGTACTTTCATGGGGTAGTTTGGAAAGAATTGATCAAGTGGTGGTTTTAAGTAACTTTTACTTCCCTTATAGATGATTCCACTCAATCCGCAATTATTAATGATCATATTAAGATTCTTCAAGGGAGAACCCCAATAATGAAAAATCAATCCCAATATCAGATAAATGAGATTCATAAGGAATAATACTAATAGTTGAGTCCATAATTTCTCTCTTATTCATATATTATCTCTTATCATTACCCTTAATATATAGTAATTCTAACGGTCACTTTATAATGGCTACATCACTGATGATCATAATTATTAATGGTCATAATGTCCAGAGGCTATATTATGACCATATTTATTCTCTAAAAGTAATGTTCCAAATTAATAATAATGTTTTATTGATATTTATTATCTGGTGAAAGTATTTTATATTATATTATTGGTCATGACACACACATGTTAATTTAGATAAAAATTTCTATATATAATAGCCCGGGTCGTTAAACTATTCCTCAATTTAAAAATCTCACCCTAAAATTTTCATTTCATAAAATAATATTAAAGTATATGACGGTGTTTCCATTTCATTTCTTCTTTAGGTTACCATGTTTACTCTTTATACTTATGGTTTCTCTATATAATCTTGACCATGTGAGTTGTCTTCTTGCATAGAAATTTGTCTTAATAGTCCATGATCTTCACAATAATAGAGATCATGCACCAATAGTACCACATCTAGATTTAGTACATGTGGGGGATATGATATGTACTTATTTAATATGAATACAAAGAAAACTTCATTCAAATGAGATTAGTTTGGTGAGAGTGCTAGTTGATAGGACACATCTCAAATGCGATCACGAATATCAGAGGGGTTCATGTATCTAGGACTTAGCTTTACCCTCCAACTAAACCTCAAGAATCACTTACATAGAGATATATAAAGTAAAACTTTATCTCTAAACTCAAACATCAAATATCATTGATAATTTTCAATATAGGTCTTATGAAGACTTTATACTACTTTGAGGTCTTATAGAATACCCTTGACCATTTTTACTATTTCTTTGAATAGTTCATGTCCCGAGAGATCGTGTTCTCCAACTTAAACCTAGAACATAGGTTTTCTACATTTATTCCAATAGAGGGATTCATAATAAGCCATAATAATTCTCAAGTGGATGTTTTTGTTTTATGAGAACTTGACTAAAATAATATGTTGATCCGAGCCTATTTTGAAATTCATAGATTAATCTCTCAACATATCCTTAAGAGTGTAGATGGTCTATTCATATTGTTCATCGGTCTGGGGGGGATCGGTTTTATGTATGTTCACGTCTATGTTCAAATCATACTGAAGACTCTTCCAAAACTCTTAATTTAACATCATATCTAAATCAGATACAATGGATACTTGTGTTTCATGTAACATATACACTTATATGATATTGATCATTATAAAATGATCTAGTGATAATTCTTCTCAAATGAAGATAAAGTGATTAATATTTCTAAGGTAGTTCACTACAACAATATGTAATTATTATCTTTAGAGGTATTTAGAAGATTTTTGACAAAATTCATGGTGATGTTAACCCATCTTTATGAAGTTATTAGTAATTTTGGCATCAACCCTTGAACTTTTACCTTTCTCTTTCACTTATTGAAATACAAGGAAAATTTATGTATATTAAATAGTCTACATCTTCATATTTTCCCACTAGCAGTGCTCTTAGAGATCTCTATACATCTTTGTGTTCCCTTTGGGGATAGAGAATGTTGAGCTTTTTGGATTCTTTAATAGCTCATTATTTATCTCGGGTTCTGATGGTACTCATAATCACATCCCATATATAAAAAATCTTTAATTATCAATGATAAAATATGTGGATTTCCCATTTATTATATCATATACCTTATTTTGTATCTCCATATAATCCCTTTGATCTTAATTTATCTTCTCTAGAATTGATTCTTGAGCAATCATTTGAGTATGGTAGGATGTGGTTCCTTTATGATTCTCAAGTCCTTCATTTTAATGTCTATGAAGATAGTATCCTTATTGATCCTCTTAATGGATAATGTTTCATGATATATTATGATTATAGAACCTCCAACATTATTTTTATTTCTAACATAGTAGTGGATTGAGTATTCATAGTACTTGATTAGATCTAACCATATTTTGTTACTTCATATTTCTCTCCTTTTATGTGAATATATAATTCATGCTATTATATTCTATATATATGTCACACTTTTCTCCATTTATATAATGCATCCATATATTAAATGTAAATATTACTAAATCCAGCTTTAGATAATGCATTTGATAATCTTTCTTATCAACCTTCAACTATTGTGAGTCATATTCAATCACTTTATTGTTTTACATGAGTAAATACACAATACCTTCTTTGAAGCATCACTAAATATCATAAATATTTCAAAAATTGTGGGTAGTATGAGTATAGGTGTGGTGATTATCATTTTATTCAATTAATTGAAGCACTCTTCACATTCATTAGTCTAGAAAAAATATTACTCCCATCTAAATTTATCTTAGTTAGTGGGTTTGAAAATCATTATAAGTTCCCCAAAAATCATTATTAATACCCACATAATAATGAAAAATATAGATCTATATTACATATATTTTTCTAATACATTATTTAATCACCTTTATCTTTGAAGGATCCATAGATATCCCTTTAATTGTGAAACATTCCCCAAGAATGATACTTACTCAATCCAAAACATAAATTTGTTGTACTTTTTTTATAACTTATCCTTTCTTAGAGTCTTTATCAAATACTCTAATTCTCCTTACGTTCCTCTTTAATATTTGAGTATATGATAATATCATATATAAATATTACCACAAATATTTAAATTTAATATCTAAAGAATCGATTCATCAGGTTTGTGAAAATTACAAGAGCATTGTTAATGTTGTAGGGAATTACTATGAAATCATAGTTTATTCACCTTATACAAAATCAAATATTGGTAATATCTTAATTTTCTTCATTTAAATGATGATATCATAAATAAAGGTCCATTTTAGTAAATTACTAGACCCATGTAGTTTAACAAATAATTCAGAGATCTATTGTATAATATACTTGTACTTTTTTAGGATTTTGTTAAGTTTATTATAATCAATATAGAGGTGCATTGACACATCCTTATTAACAAAGAGAAATGGTGCACCCTATGGGAATGCACTTGTGTGTATGAATCCCTTATTTAGATTCTATTACAGTTTCTTCTTTAGTTATTTCAATTCAATAGGGGTCATTCTATAGAGATTCATGGATATGGTTAAAGATCTAGGTATAAGTTCAATCGAGAACTCAACCTCTCAATTGGGAGGATGACTATGAAACACATTGGGAAATACGTCAGAATATTCCCTTACAATGGGAATGTCCTCAATGATGATCCTATCCATTATCTTTCTCATTTTAGATAAATGTTTTTTCTCACAAGAAAATAGTTTCATGTTTGAGAAGAAGTTTCCAAAGGAGATTTATCCTCCTCCCCAAACTTATATAAAATCAAAGGATTATTTGGGAAATGGAAAGTGATTTCATTATTTGTATAGTTAATGTTGGCTCTATATAAAAATAGCCAATACATGTCTTTTATTTTATTAAATTCCACTAAATAGAGTATAAAAAGGTTTTTTGGAAGATTCATTACACCAATGCTAAATGGAAAATAATTATACACTTGAGATGCAATAATTTCCCCGTATAGTATTTTCAGTGATAATCCAAATTTCATGTCTTGAGGTGGTGTTATAATATTTATAATAAACTTTCATGATATGAATGAATACATAGGAAAAATAATCAAATAAAACATTTAATATTATTGAATGAATAATAAGTTTACTTTAAACTACTCCATTTTCATGATCAACATTAGTAGTAGTGATAGTATAATATCTTATTTTTTTCTTATCCTTATAAGTTTTTTCTGTTGGTTATCCTCAATGAACCTTGGCTAAGATAATTAACTTCAAAAGTTTCTATTTTTACAACCCAAATTATTGTTGATTGTTAATTTCTAAGGAAATTTGAATTTTTAGTTTTGTGATGGGTTACTTTTTGAAACCAATACTCATATTGGGATTCCATGTGTTTAGTGGTCATTAAAACATGTTTTTATACATGTATTGAGGCCTAGTATGTGTATAGCGTGTTCAAGGGGATATTTTAAAATTGGTTGGTTATCTAGGCTGCTGAAAAGTGAAGCAATAGTCCATTCATGACATGATAGGTGGTGTTCATTCCATTAAAACCTTTTATGGGGTGAATTCAGGATGTGAGTGGGATCGATGATAAAGGATATACTAATCACGAGGATTCACTATGTGAACCTATAGTTCATTCCACCAGTGTGTTAAGTATAGGTGTTTCCCTCAAACTGGGAGGGAATTCATGGTGATAACCCCTTATTAATGTAGTGAATTGTGCTAGGCACCCTATTTTTTGAGGGGCCTTCTAGTAATTGGTTCTTGGTTTATTTTTTGTAACCCCCTTGGGTTCCCACATTTTTTGTTGGATGAAGGAAGAGGGATATCATACTTTTACTCTCATCTTCTCCTACGTTGTTTCGATTTTAGCCTAGGTTATTTTGAGGAGTTTCATCACATGGATTTGAGGTAAGACCCTTCACTTCTTCTATCTTATTCTACTTATTCCCTCTTTTTAGATTTTGGATTGTTTGGTTAGGATTTTAGGAGGATGATTTCTCTAAATCCTTTAAAAATCATCACACTTGAGGGGGATTTCATGTCATCTTGTAGAGGAGGTCCCACTATGATGTATTTTAATCATCATTCATCATTTAACATAAGATATTTTATGTTTTTTTATGTTTTATAGTGAATTTGAGTTAAATTAGCCATTTAGTTGGAATTATTATTTGTGTATTTTTAGTGGATTAGCTTCTGGTGCATATTAGGAGTGGACCACACCTCGTTGCAAGTGGATCTGGAACTAAGAGTTTACTCAGTGAGTTTGGAATCAATTATGTCAATTTGGTTTTCTTGATTTAAAGATTTAATTAATTAATTTGATAGTGTCTACTAATTAGATAGTTTTTCATGGAATCGAATGGGGTTAAAATGAATCTGAGGATGATTATTAGAAAATCAATTGTGGTAGGTGACCTTTACAAAAAATTTCTCTTAGTATTTTGGTGATTTTTTGTTTTTATACCTTCATTAGTGTTATTATATGTATATTTCGAATCTTGGGTGAGTTTACCCATAATTTTATTAAGGGATTAAACTGATAAAACATTTAAAATAGACCATATATATTTCTAAATGGTTTGATAGTGGTGCCTTGGTTGAATGAGTTTTTTTTAAAAGGTTGGGGCCGAAGCCTCATTTATTATTTAAAGCAAAGACCTCTTCCAAACTGGGTAAAGGGGGACCCATTACATAGCTCGAAGGACCAAGACCAAGTGGTCTGAATAGAAGGCCTGAAAGCCCATGTTTTTGGCCCAAAGGGCCCTTCGGTGAATAGCACTGCTATAGTACCCTGTGCTGCTACAGTAACGCCGCCCCTAAAGTCTTAGCTACAGTGCCTCCAACCCTACAGTACTATCGCTACTACAGTTCCACGGCTGCTACAGTGACATGCTACAGTGACCTGCAACAGTGATGCTACAGTGCCCGAAAATTAGTCCCTACTCATATTTGATCCTGGGTCTTTTGGATGCCAAGTAGGAGCCTTTGCCACTTGGGTACAAGCTCATTGGCACCTTGGTTGAATGAGTATCAATACCACTTCTTATGAATTGTTTGGAGGTGTGTTTTGGATTTTGAAAAGTAAAACAGATTTTCATTTTTGGAAGTATTTTTAAAATGGGTTTGTCTAAATGTAATTTCAAAGGAAAATAGGTGATTTTGGAATGGGTTTTGAAATGTTATTTCAAAACATATGAGGTGTTTTCTAAGAAAATATTTGATAGGATTCTAGACAAGGTCCATCTGTGAGTAAATTAATATGTGGTGAAATTTTAAAATAATTTAAAAAAGGGTTTTTTAATTGGTTTCCAACAGAAATACTAAGTAGATTGGTATTTTTATGTTTTACCTCATGTGGGAGATGCCCTATTTTTTAAAGTTTTTGTCTTCTTAACTATGGTTTCCTATTGTGTATGATGATACATGATTATTCATGTTATGTGTATAGTCACATGAGAACATTATTTTAGTATTAAAGTGGTTCGTTGGACTGAGTGGATATTAAATTAATCTTAAAGGGTTGGGATGATTTGAGACATGAAGCTAGGTGCCAAGTGAATAACACCATGTTGGTGTGTTAGTGAGCCATGAGATGGGATACATTCTTTATTTGTCATTTCATGTTTCTGTTGACTAGGTGCTTCTAATAGATAACAAATACTAATGTTGTGAGGATATTGAGGCATATACTTGCTATGAGTGATATTGTGTTGGTAGTATCACCATGGGAGATATGGGATTCTAGCACACATGATTTCAGGCCATACCTTGAGTGATAGGGTAGTGGTTATAGAAGTGGATTTGTTTGAGTGAGATGTCTTGATCAACCACACCTTGAGTGAGAAGATGTGGGTTGATAGATAGATATTGGGTTATTCATGTGTTAGATGAATAGACTAGGATGTGGGGTTGGATAGTGGAACTACCATGAATGATATTGGGTCAAAATTTTTATGTTTTATGGGTCATGGATGGATTTCCTTACATTAAGTGTAAAGGTAGTGGTTGGTTGGTGATGTACCCTCCCTTGAGTGAGAATGGATGGTCGAACACTTGATGTGAGACCAGATATGGTATGACACCCTACCCTACACCCTCAAGTGTGGGTTAGTAACCTGGTTTGACACCCTACCCAGCATTACTGGGTATAGGTCTATATTGTGGTACACGGTGAATTCCTTCAATCATGGAACTGAAGCGGGAATATTTTGGTGTTGTGGTGGCCTGGATGGAACATGATGATCTAACATATATGAATATATGTGAATTATGTGTCATGACTTTAAGAGGTTCTTTAATATCGGAATGACAACACTATATATGTTTTTCATGAACATCCAATTGATCATAGTATAAATTAGTATCATTGAGGCATTGGGGATTCCCATTGGGTCATTAGACTCACCCCTTACTCTTATACACAACATGGGTTTTGATGTTCATATCCAGACTTTCCTAGTTTCTCTCATGAAACAAGTATCACTTGTGGATGGACTCTTGGTTATGGTCTATTATTTTATGAAGGTTGGGGATTCAGCAGATTGATTCATGTGAGTTTGGCAGGAGGTCATGTATTTATTTTTTAGTTTTTGTTCATCATGTACTAACATGTGTGTTGTTTATTATTTCTGATTAATTTTTTACAATTTATTTATTATTTCTACTCTATTATGTATTTTTTCATTATATAAATAGATTTTTTTTCTATTCTGTACTGTGGGGGCCCATGCAGCTTTTGTAGAATCTCTTAATGACCCTTGGGATTATTTTTAGGCAATAGTCTCTCCATGACTATGATAGTCTATCCTTAACAATTAAAAGAATATTTCATATGGGGAGTCATTGATAAGGTCGTATAGTAACCTCATTTGGGGGACCATTTAAGAAATATAGGGTGAGGAATTAAAAATTAGTGTACATTTATATTTTGGGATTGGATAATATAGTAATACATGGATGTTGGATGTTAGGACTCTATTGGTAGATTGATCACATGTCTAGATAACATGATGTCATTTGAAACCCATGTTGACTAGGGATTTTTGGTTTTGGGAATATGAAATCAAGGATTATTGAGGTGTTGGTTTGGAATGAGAATCCCAATTTGGGATAGATGAGACTTAGGATGAGTCAATATGATCGATCGGGAAAAAGTGAATTGTTTATACAACATGATAGTGGCATGCTTAGGGCATGATTCATGTGCTTATGGGTAGTGTTATTTTATTTGATGCCTTTCCAAAATCCATTATTAAAAAATTAATCTTATAATATAATCAATTTTATACTCGATTACGTTATAATGGGTTACAATATTAATAAGGATTTGAGGGTCCTGATTGATTGATTATGATTATGGTTTGTTTATTTAGTCTCCATAGAGAAATGTTTTTTCAGACGTATGAATTTTTTAGAAAAAGAATTGTTTTTAAAGGAAACTCGTGTGGTGGAATGAGGTGTGCATAAAATGGTTCTAAAAATTAGTTTTGTTTAAAAGGGGCCTATGGGTCTGGTGTCTTTGAAATGTATTGGGATTTTTTGGTTTTTTAAAAATGTAAGTAAATGGTTTTTGAATTTCAAATTCAAGGTAGTTTTGGAAGTGGGAATAGTTTTTAAGAAATGTTCTATCTCAATTAGCAGTTTTCAGATTTAGGTTGTGAAAAAACCCTTGGATTCTAAGGGTTATTATGGAAAATTGAGTGAGTTTTAGGGTGTACAATAATGAATCAGTTTTAAAATAAGTAACTAATGTTTGTGTAAACCAATATTCTTGGATTTTTTTTTGTTATGAGTGACCAAGATGTTTGAATTGTGTTCTCAGATCATGTGTCATATTTTTTTAAAGATAGGAGTTTAGACTGGTTTTCTATATTTTTTTCTCATATTTTTTCTACTGGACGAAACTGGTGCCTCTGTAGACTGGTTTTCTATATTTTTAGTATTTGTTTAAGAGTGGCCCAAGTGTTTGTCTTGTGTGTTTAGCTAGTGTTCCATGGGGGTTTTAAGATAGTCAGTCGTGGAGGGCTCATGGGATGGAGGTGGATTTTTTCATGAGTCTTGAGTGTCCATATGTGTGTTTTGATGAGTTTATGTGTTGGTCTGCTTAATGGGTATTTTATGAATCCATGTTATTCGTCACTTGAGTTGTGCTTTTTGTTTATTTAAGCCTTATAGTAGGGAGTGAATAATCCTTGAGATAAAACTATTATTAACACTTTGATGTTTGATATTGATGGGTTTTGTTGGTCATCATACTGGCACTTGGTGATTAGTATCTCATGTTTGGAACCCAAGTTTGAGGGAAGTGGATATGTATAGTTTTTATATGTATTAATGGGTGGTACATAGGTTATAGAGATCAAGTATTTGGTTCATTGGGATGATTAAAAGGATACTCCTATGGTGGGGATAATTGTATCATTTGTGGGTATAACACCCTCATATTTGAAGGGTTATGGGTGTAGTGGAACCTATAATTTCCTTAGTTTTTATCCAAGTGGAACTTATCTTGATTTTGATTTTTAGAATCTATAGAACTTCACAAGGGTAAAATTTATTTCTAACTTATCATAAAATCTTTTAGGAAATTTATGATTGTTACATTGGATATGTAATATGTGGTTTACCCCTAAGTAAATCTAGTGTGTGAAATTGAGGGCCATTGAGCATTGAAAATAAAATAATGAAAATATTATATTATATAAAGGCACACACATTCACTTTTAATTAAATTATAATATCTCATAAATAGAGTCTCGGATGGGGAAAGTAATATTATAGTTTAATTTATATCATGGGTTTTACCACATGCCTGATATAAGTCTTTTTATCATTGGGTTTTATGGTGATGCGTAGCTATTAATGGTTGTAAATGGTTAAATAAATTGAATTAATTTTATATTTCACCTAATTTATGACTACATAAACCTCTCTTTGATGATTTTATAGGGTCATCCATGTAACCCCCAATAATTGTGAGGAATAGAGAGGTATATCTCATTGGAAGACATGGAGTTGAGGATCTCTACTAATAAAGAAAATTACATGAGATTCTCTTCTCCAATTAATAATTGTAGACAATCCTGGAATATATGTTGAACACAATGGAATTATCAACAGCATTGATTGATAATTATTTATCCACCAATTATGAATCCATTAGTGAGGAAGGGATTTATGTTATAGATTTTCCATGTTTCATATTTTATTGTGATTTTGAATTAATCTAGAATCAATGATCACCAGGCCCATTAAATTATGATTTTATTTGGAATTTTTGTGTGTTATAATCTTCTTTTTTGGATTTATTATTTTATTATTGTTTTACCTCTTCTCCTGAAATTCCTTCAATGAACAGTGACAAAAAAACATGTTTCTTGTTCACTTATCACTTTTGTGTTTAATGTATTTCTCATTTTGTTCTATGTGTGTTCATCACCAATATTCATTTAATTGGTGATATGAAAAAATCTAGAAAACCAATTCGTTACATGATCGGTCATGGGTTTCATATATTGTTGTTACTTATTTGGAATAATGGGTTGAAACATAGAAGAGGTATGATGTAGATAACTAGAATCTGAAGAGGGAATAGGAGATTGTGGCTTCGTGAGTTATGGAGTGCGGGATGAAAAATCTTCCACATGAAGCACTGGTAGATTTTTTCCAATGTATAATCATTAGAATATAGTATCTAACCAATATTTGAAGATGTTTAACTCTGTTATGAGTGTTATGGATGTATTTCATGGTGAAACCAATGTAATGGGGAAGAAATATCTAAAGACACATTGTGGATCTGATCTTCTAGAAATTTCCTGACTATGGGTCATGTATTTTTGAAGAACAAAAGTCATGTGGTACCTTATTATGTCTTGATAGGGTTTCAATTGTAGCTAAGGATCACATGTTCATGTGAATAAAGAACACTCTATGTTACCCCTACCCAACCGGGGAATCATATACTAGGAGTACATACACTATGACTTATGTGGCCCCACACTTTGAGTATATTGGGCCACACCCTATGTACCCTTACAAGTAGATGACATGGTAAGATGGAGTGAACATAGAGAAACCATATAGACATGTCACATTGTGTGTACCCTCTACATACCATGTAGTCAAACTAAGACATTCTATGTGGTATTGAAGAACGTGGATAAGTGGTTGGCATAGGAAAATACACCATGTACCCCTAGAAAATGTTGTTTGGTTTACATTGGCTTGATATATTACGGTAAAATGTGAGTATTTCCTCTCATTATTCCCAGGTGTAGTTGTTATCTCACCCGTTGGGATTGGTATCCTCTTGGGGAGTCAATATTTTACCCATGTGAATAGAGAGTTGGGATCTTCTACCTATAGAATCGGATAGAGTTTCTATTTCACCCACATTTACAAGGCATGGATCCTATATTTTCATAGTTGTATTTTTTCCATCTATTTCAATTATATTGGATAAGGATCCTCCACTGGATTCATTATTTCACTCATAAACATGGGGAAACGATCCTCTAGAGTCTACTGAGGTAATGACCTTGTCGATTATTTGAGACTTCTGGAATTGTTATTTCACCTATAATCATGGGGTAGGTATCCTTTAGCATTATATAAATGAATAACCATATAGGATTATTGAGGATATACTCTAGGAATTTAATACCCCCTATGACCATATCTAGGGATATTCCTTACCCTTATGAAGCATGTGCTACTTGAAAGTGAGTGAGATTTATAATTGTGCAGGACCCCTTTTGGATTCTAGATGTCATGTGGCTACGGGAAATATATGTAGTGATTAATTCTGTGATAATTTATAATACTTAAAATTATAGGGTTTTCCTTTGATACATTATGTTTTGGTTCGATATTGACTTCATGCTTCGTGGACTCTTTAGTGCTTCCAACACCACCATCTTCCCATGGGTGCTGACTTTTTAGGACTAGATCTATTATGACCAGAACTTCTCATCATCCTTTAGTCCCTTGGTGTTTGAGAATATCTGGATTACTCTTTTTAACTTCCTTTCAGTGATTCCTTAGTGTCATGAATATTTAGTTGACTTGGTTTTCTATTTTTACCATATTGATCTCTTTCTAGACACCTTTAGTTCTAGGAGTTGAGTTGATTGTTACTTCATGCTCTATTTATGGTTTTCAATATGTCTTTATAATTATGTTTATACTCACTCATTCATGATCCTTGGTCCCACCCATGTTGTGTTGGTTCATATGATGAACAAGTTAGCTATTTATTTGTGGGTGTCAATTTGACATAGTTTATTTAGAGTTGAAACTTGATGAATTTGGAGGATAGAGAGTTAATAGAGATTTAGTTCTACCATGATCTGATGAAAAAAAGATTCATTCATGTAAATATTCGTCTTATAGTGAGGGCCTCTTTGCCTTGGATAGTTTCCAGTTTCCCTTTTTGGGATTTTGAGCATGTATTTTTTCCTTTTTACCTTATTTCATTCATGCTAGTTATCTTTCACAGTTAAATAGATTTCACATTCATGTGATACATTTAGTTCAATTGATCATTTATATGAATATATATATATATATATATCATGTTTTCATTTACATTGTTAATTTATTGGATATATGTATATGTTTTAGGTTATGATAGGCTAAGGCCTCCCATTTGTCTGATATTCTTACTTGATTCTAGTCACTGGCATGTGCTCTATTTGAGGAAGGCTTGGGATGGAACCCTTGGATTACTACAGGACCCGGCGGGGCCCAAGTGGGTCATGCCATGTTTGGGTAGAATAAAATGGGGTCTTTCCTAGGTATTTTTATTGGAGTTAGTATTCATGTGAGGATTGGATTAGGATCTATGGAAATGTTCTTAAGGGGTTCTTTAGTATTGTTAAAAGACCAAGGAAACCACTATAGCTGCAGCAACTGATGTATCCTTTCTCTAAGACTCTGGTAAGCTATTACATGAACTAGATCCCCAAGGAATTGATTTTGGGGTTAAAGTGAGTCAGTACATGAAACATATAGTGTTCAGTTATGATCTAGAAATTCCTTCTTGTGTCATCTCATCCAAAAAAGATCAAACCTTAAGGGTGAAACATATTTATTGCTAATAGATAACTTTTTTTTGGAGGTACTTTTGTAAAAAAATTGATCCTATGGTTGAACCTTCCACCAATAAATATTGAGTTATAAGGTCTTATTTCTTATGAATTGGTGAAAAGGTGTTCCTGTATCTATGATTTTAGGTGGAATATCTTTCCATATTCTTAATGTATATCTTTATCATAAAGTAGATGGTTTTTATTGGGTTAAAAAATACTACTAGTAGATTGATTATACTGTATGCATTCGATGATAGTGGCCTTGTGAGTTTGTGATGTGATCATGGCCCTTGTATGATAGGGGATTATCTAGAGTATGGGACTCTCTATATCATCTATTTTAAAACTTATACCTCTATATTTCAATTCATGTATTGAACTTCCTTTACGACACTACAAGATTTTAGTGGATGATGTACTCCTCAAAAAAGTGATGGGACTTCTCTACCATGGTAGGAGTTTGAGACCTTGTTTGGGATAGAGTTATCATCAAAGGATATTGAACCTTTCTTGAGGAGGCACAACTGTGTTAGGTACAAATCAGAGTAATTAGGATTTTCAAGGTGTTTCCTAGGAATTTTATTTGGCATACTTGTTTAAACTTGGTGATTTGGGAAGACTTTGGATGATGATTATTTTGGTTTTTGTTGAGATTTATTATGATGAAACCTAAGCCAGAGTCACCTGAGTGAGACTAAGTAGATTAAAAATCACAGAAGGAGAGCACCCTAGTTGTGGGAATAAGTAAGATTTCCATGTAAAGATATCCAGAGTGGTGTTGTGGATGGGTTATCCATGTCATGGTTGGTAGATCTAGAAAACTCCTTATTATAGATCCATATGCTTATTAAGAGGTTTTTGGTGGAGACTAATGTGGATTGTTGAGCATTATCCACCCTTCCTTCTAGTGGAGTTAGTTAAAATCTAGTGGAGGATGTATCCTTTTGAGAGTTACTTTATGTTATGGTGGTAATATGATGATAACCATCTCATTATAAATTGGTTTCCCTCTATGGGTTTCATGAGGTGTTTTAATTTTAATGGATGGGGTGGTTTCTGTCTATAGTGGTGACAATGACTGTAACATCCCATGTAAGTAATGAATAATATATATTTTTATCTATGTCTATTAATGAATTATATAGTCTTTTAGAGACTTAAAATGAGAATAAATCCAATCTTAAGCATGGAATACACTAATATTTTTATAAGATTGTTTTACCGCCTTTTGATGGAAAACCATTTTTAAATCAAACTTTTGACAATTTTATAAGCTCTACTTTTCAAAATAAACTTATTATTTATGATTCGGACATTGAAATTTACATTGGATAATTTTTTGGTATTTTTCTGACAATGTTCATTTTTTAATGAATAGTGAAACATACTGCATTTTACATCAAAACTGCTTTTTCATATAATTTAATTATAGGGTTAGATTATCTTTTGAATTGGTTTTAAAGTTCAATTAGAATATATTTTTACCATTTAATCCAATATTGGTCGTTGGAATTAAATTCAATTTGAAATTGGACTTAAACTAGTGTCAATCTTTTGATACTTATTGTTTCATAAAAACACGCTATTTGTTTTGACAGTGGGAATTAATTATTAAATTAATTAATGCTACTTATATGTTTTGAATTTTTTAAAATAGACATCATTTTTAAATTCCAAATATAAAATATATCTTAGGGTGAAGTTTTAGTATTTTTCTGAAAAACTTCAATTTTTGAAGAATAGTGAAACCACTAAGTGGTACTTAAAAAACTGATTTTTCGTTTAAATGAAATTTTACCAGCTCTGTGTTTGGAATTTCAAAAATCCGACATACGTGGTTTTCAATACGAATTAAAATGTGTTTCAATGGGTTTAAAATAATTTTTTGGTGAATAGTAACTTTTAATTTTTTAATCGCGATTAGAGGTAATTAGTGTAATTTAAGGTACGAATAATGTTTTAATAATATGAAATGAACTTGACACATGTCCTACAATTATTAGATGTGTCATGTCCGACCAATAAAATCCATGGGTCAACTTGGGGACCCCATGGAGCCACTTTGGAAGGAAAATGACATTAATATCTTTTTATTTGATGTTAAAGTAAAAATATCACAAACATGAGTTGTTTTACTAAAACAATTTTAAAATGGGGTTATACAAGTCATATTTTTTACTATAAATATTCATTAGAAATCTAAAAATATTTCATACATCATGATATATTTTCTATAATTTGTATACATTAAATAAATTAAATTATTTATGACACCATGATGATGCAGCGATGACCTCATTATTTAACGATTTAAATAAAATGAAAAGATAATGTAAAATATATGACCTACACATGTAAAAAACCTATTGGATGGGTGGATTTCGAACTATTATTACCTTATCCTAGAAATATATAATTTTGGGACCTTTTAAATCCAAAAAGCATTTTATAATAAATTATCTTTTCTTAACATTCCAAGAGTGCCCCTCCTCTTCTCTTATAAAAGGCCCCCACCTCTACCTCCTTACCCACACCTCTAAAGCCTTTGGTTCGGCCAAGATCTGAACTTTTTGTCTCTCCACATCCCTATACTACTCCTAGAAGCCTCACGTTGGGCATAAGTCTTCCCTAGGAAGCCTTTGAGCTCAAATCAAAAAGAGTTACCCGTTTTAAAGGTAGTGTCTTCTCTTGTGTTCTTTTGTTTTATTTTGTTTCTCCAACCCCCTAAACTATTTTTATTCATTTTTTTTGTAACAAATACAGTATCGTAAATATACTAGGATGTTTTTATAAGAATTATTCTAGCTACACTTACACACAACTACATCTAACGGTTAAAGAACATACTGTTTCTGTGGATGGTGAATTTCTGCCTCACGAAACGATGATTGTTCAATATTCATTTAACACCTTAAAAGGTGTACATTAAGATGTAAATATATTTATATATGATATATAATATGTTTATGTTTTCCTTAAGATTCTTTATTTTTCATTTATGGCATACCTTTACAGTTTCCATTATGGGTATACGTGATATCTTCATTTTAGGAAGTGCGGACTACCGCCCCCTCAAAGTGATTTGATTTGTTAATGCCAAACGTGGGACGTATAAAGGACGGATTTAATAATATTATATATGATATTATACTAGAATTATAATATAACTTTTTATCATTATGATTTCACTCCATTAATGTATGAGATAGAAATGAAAGTAGCGTTCATGCGTACGTACGGCTTACTGTCTCCATGAACGGTGCATTTCATTTCTTATCCCCAAATGTAATGTACTATTATAAGTACATATATATAATGGATATATATGATGTATGTTACATATAAATGATTAATATAATTCTGGAATTAAAATATACATACCTATCATTTAGTTTGAATTCCATTAATATGACATAGAAATGAAAGTAGAGTTCATGCGTACGTACGGCTTACCGTCTCCATGAACGGTGCATTTCATTTCTTACCTCTAAATGATTATTTAATATTATAAATACATGTATATTATGGATATATATGATATATATTATATCCAAATCATGAATATCATTCTGGATATAATGAACATTTGACCACACGAACAACATGTAATTGTAAGAAGTCCACTTTCGACTTAAGAACCATGTATCGACAAAACAAAGATTATTAACTTAAATGATTACATAATGTTTATAACATGGTAATAAGTGATATAAACATAATAATGAACTTGAAAAAGGTTCTAAAGAAAGTATAAATTAACCCAAGTTTATTATTCAGGGCATTAAAGAACGATTGAGTCAAGTCCGACCCGATGTAAGGGACTTCATCTCAATCTCCTTTCATTGAGGCATATTTCGTTTTATACACAACTTTCTTTTGTATGGTGTATAAACCCCATTCACTTTTACTTTTATACAAAAGGAATCTTTTTCTGCAAAGCGTTTTACTAAATGACAAAAAGGAATTTTTCTTTTAACGTATGCGGTGACAACGATCTTTTCGCCGCCGTGAGTATTATTTGGTCTTCGGCTTCCTCAACAAGCCGTAATGTTTTTAAAATTAAATAAATACCATATACTCTTTTATGTATTTTGGTATTGAAAATGGTTTTTATAATGGATTTTTTGTGTCAATATATTTATGTGATATATTGTGATCAAAGTGTGGAAATGTTTTCTTTCCATTATATTTGTTTTATGTTTTATGATTTTATAATGGTACTTGGAAATTTCAAAGGTGGTTACGTGATAAACCATATGACGGGTGGTACCGTGAATACCAGGACGGGTGGTTACGTTATGACCTCCAATGCATTGGGTACGGAAGTCAGCCGTATGGCTATTCCATTAATTGATATGTGTGGAAGTCGACCGTATGGTTATTCCATTTAAGTATGTCTATATCCCAAGTTACCTATATATGTTATGTGATATTTATATTGGTTTTATTGTAATATTTTGGTTACAAAAGGGTAAGTAATGATCTTTTATTCAGTGAAGAGTTTTTACTACTTCATAAAGGTGAAAATTATTACTTTGATAAAGTATATATGGTTTACTTGTTGTTTTGATAAACTAACAGTTTTCATTCTTTGTGTATCCCTTACTGAGCTTTTTATGCTCACCCCAAGTTTTTTTGAAATGTTTTTCACAGGACTTAATGTGGAATAGTGTCGAGGATAGGATCAAGGGAAATTCATGCAATATAAAACATTGAACTAGACATGTCTCTTTTAAGAGTTTTTATTTTATGGAAACTTAGTATAAGTTTCTACTTTGTAATCTTTTGAGATGTAATAGTTATTTCTTAATTCTATAAAACTCTAAACCTGAAAAGATCCTCAATGTGAATTATTATTTTAATTCAATATTAAGTAAGGTTTAAGTTCGGGGCCTTATAGTTGGTATCAGAGGTCAGTTTAGACAACTTTAGGAGTTAGAAAATTGTTATATTATAAATTAATTTATGGTATGACTGAAATTATATAGCATTGAAATATTACCATGTTGCTTCACCTAAGATATTTCTGTATTCAGAATGGCTTTCCGCAGAGTAAACAAGGCAGCTATGTTGGGATGACATCAGGAGGAAGACAACCTTCCAAATCAGCAACTTGAGATGGTCGGAATTGTAACTGAACAGTTTGTTGCAGTGATGGAACAGTTGACATAGGCTATAAATGGTGGTGGTATCCATGCACGAGATCAGCCAGATCAACCGCAGAGGAACATGTCAGTGGTGGAACATTTCATGAGGCAACATCCCCCATCATTTAGAGGATCATCTGACCCTGTGCAAGTTGAAGGGTGGATTAAATCACTGGATAAGATTTTTGATGTCATGGGGTGTTCATAACATCAAAAGGTTAGTCTTTCTGTTTACCGTTTTGAAGTTGAAGCTGATCAGTGGTGGTCGATGGTGAAAAATATCAGGGATAGTGATGAGATTGATGATCTTCACTGGGATTAATTCAAAGGTATGTTTCTTGAAAAAATATTTTCCTAAGGTGCTTCATCTTAGGATGGAAAAACAGTTCCTAGAATTGAGGGAGGAGGATGAATCAGCGGCTGCTTATGAAGCAAAGTTCACTCGATTGGCAATGTATGCTTCAAACTTTATACGAGATCTTGATAGTAAAATAAACCATTTTTACTCAGGGTTAAAGCCAAGGTATCGAAGGGATTTAGCTTCTCGTGAGTTCAAAAGTTATGATAAACTTGTTCGATGTGCAGAGAAGGTGGAAATGGAGTTTTCCGATTATCAGGTGTTATTTGACCAACAACATAATAAGAGGTCTAGTTAGCAGGCAAAGGGGAAGAATTCATCAAATAAGCAAGGAGGTAAGAAAACCAAATATCCATTATGTGAGAAGTGGTGTAAAATGCATCCTGGAGAATGTTTATCCTAGTCTGGAAAGTTCTTTCGGTGTGGTAAGTCAGGTCATATTTCTCGAAACTGTAGGTAATATGATCAAGCAGGCAATGAAAAGCCAGTAGTAAGATGTTTTAAGTGTAATGAAATGGGTCATTATACAAATGAGTGTCTAACTAAGAACTCAAATGTGGGAAAGAAGCCAGACTACAAGTAGAAAGGGGTGGTGAAATCCTTTGCAACTACTTCAGAAGATGTTGGTCCATCGAATGAAGTAGTATCAGGTACACTATTTGTTTGTTCAGATTATGCCAATGTGTTGTTTGATTCAGGATCTGCACATTCTTTCATTTCTGAGAAGTTTTCTAGTAAATTTGAAATTCCATCTCAATATATGAATCCTAAAATTTTGGTAAAAACACCCGGAGGGAACGTTGAGACAAAAAGGAGTTATAAGAACCTTCCTATCCTTGTGTGCGGAAAAACTCTATCGGCAAACCTTATTGTTTTTCCTCTAGTAGAGTTTGATATTATTTTGGGCATGGATTGGCTTTCTGTTTATCATACTAAGATTGACTGCAGAGCTAAAATGGTTTCTTTTCAGAAATATTTTTAGTTTGTGTACAAGAATGAACCCTTGATTTTGATAACATATCAGGAAGTTGAGAAACTAGTAAAAGATGGAAATGAATGTTACCTTGCACATATTGTTGAAAATAAAGGAACTTTTCAGATTAATGATGTGGTAGTGGTAAATGAGTATCTTAATTTTTTTCTTGATGAGTTTCCTGGTATAATTCATGATCGGGAAGTTGAATTTACTGTTGACTTAGTTCCTGATTCTAAGCCAATTTCAAAACCCCCTTATCGAATGGCTCAATTTGAAATTTTAGAGTTAAAGAAGCAGTTGCAGGAGTTATTAGATAAAGGTTTCATTCAACTTAGCACATCACCATGGGGTTCTCTTTTCTTGTTTGTTAAAAAGAAAGATGGCTCATTGAGACTTTGCATTAATTATAGAGCCTTAAATAACATTACTATTAAGAACAAGTATCCTTTTCCTCATATCGATGATTTGTTTGATCAGCTCCAGGGAACTCAGTATTTTTCGAAGATTGACTTGAGGTCGGGGTACCATCAGTTGAAAGTAAAAGAAGCAGATGTTCCGAAGACTGCGTTCTGTACTAGATATGGCCATTATGAATTTGTAGTTATGCCTTTTGGGTTAACCAATGCACCTGCTGTATTCATGGACCTTATGAATAGAATTTTCCATGAGTTCCTGGATAAGTTTGTGGTTGTTTTCATTGATGATATTTTGGTGTTTTATAAAAGTAAATAGGAGCATGAAAGTCATTTAAGGGTTATTTTTCAAACCTTAAAAAAAAGAAACTGTATGGAAAGTTCAGAAAGTGTGAGTTTTGGTTAAAAAAAATTTCAATCCTGGGTCACATTTTTTCAAAAGATGGCATAACTGTAGATCCTACTAAAACAAAAGTTGTTGAAGAATGGCCAAGACCCACAAATGTATCCGAGATCTGTAGTTTTCTTGGTTTGGCAGGTTACTACCGAAGGTTTGTTCAAAAAATTTCACGATTATCTAGTCCAATGACTAAGCTAACTCGAAAGGGTGTTATGTTTATCTGGACAAAAGAATGTGATGATTGTTTTCGGGAGTTGAAAAGAAGATTGGTGAATGATCTAGTTTTGGCACTTCCTTCCAGGAATGTTGAGTTTGTTATCTACAGTGATGCTTTGTTGAAGGGACTTGGTTGTTTCCTTATGCAGAATGATTAGGTAATTTCTAATGCTTCACGTCAGTTGAAAACTCATGAGGTAAATTACCCTACACATGATTTGGAAATTAGCTGCTATTGTTTTCACTTTAAAAATTTGGAGGCATCATTTGTATGGAGTAAAGTGTGAAATATATACTGATCACAAAAGTTTAAAGTATATATTCACTCAGAAAGAATTGAACATGAGACAGAGGAGATGGCTATAATTAATCAAGGATTATGATTTTACAATTCATTACCATCCAGGAAAAGCAAATAAAGTGGTTGATGCTTTGAGTTGAAAAAGTAATGCTTCATTAACAATGTTGTGTTTGGAATGTGATCCTTTGATTAAGTATTTGATGAGCTTTGGCATGGAAGTTGTTTGTGCAGGATGTCCTTCTATTTTGTTTCAGGTATCAGTGAAATCTTCTCTATCAGACAGAATTAAGCAATCACAGAAGCAAGACAGCGAGTTGGAGAAAAAGGTAGAGCTGGTTCAGAAGGGTAAGTTTCTAGAATTTAACATTGATAATGATTGTGTTTTGAGGTTTGGGAAGAGATTATGTGTTCCTGGTAATTCACAGTTGAAGAATGAGTTGTTATGTGAGGCTCATAGTTCCCCGTTTTCAGTTCATCCTCACAGTACTAAGATGTACAGAGATCTGCGAGAGTATTACTGGTGGGATGGAATGAAAAGAGATATTGCTGATTTTACTATGAAGTGTTTGACTTGTCAGTAGGTTAAAGAAGAGCGGTAGTTACCGAAAAGGATGCTTCAGCCATTACCAGTGCTAGAGTGGAAATGGGAAAATATATCCATGGACTTTGTTGTGGGATTACCGAGGACATCTCGAGGTAATAATGCAATCTGGGTTATTGTTGATCGATTGACTAAATCTGCTCATTTCCTTCCTATTCGAGATACATTCTATCTAGATCAACTTTATCGATTGTATCTTAAAGAGATAGTCAGGTTTCATGGAGTTCCCCTCTCCATTGTATCTGATTGTGATCCTCGGTTTACTTCTACCTTTTGGAAAGGCCTTCAGAAGTCATTGGGTATTGAATTAAATTTTAGTACAGCTTTTCATCCTCAATCAGATGGGCAGTCAGAACAAAAAATTCAAGCTTTGGAGGATATGCTATGTTCTTGTTTGATGGATTATCAGGGAAGTTGGGACCAACATCTTTCTTTGGTTTAATTTTCATATAATAATAGTTTTCATTCTAGTATATAGATGGCACCGTTTGAGGCATTATATGGGAAGCGGTGTCGAACTCCAGCTTATTGGGATGAAGTGGGTGAAAGGAAGCTGATGGGACCAGAATTGTTAGACGAGATGGAAGAAAAGGTTCAGTTTATTCAGAAACACTTGAGAACAGCTCAGAGGAGGCAGAAGAGTTATGCGGATAACCATAGGAAGGATCTATCTTTCGAAGTAGGTGATCATGTTTTTCTCAAAGTTTCACCGTGGAAAAGTGTGATGTGATTTGGTAAGAAAGGAAAGATGATTCCAAGGTTAATTGGACCATATGAAATTCTGGAAAGAGTTGGATCAGTTGCATACCAAGTGGATTTACCTCCGAGTTTATCTAAGGTACCCAATTTTTTTTCATGTTTTGATGTTGGGAAATTATATGCCAGATCCATCTCATGTTTTGAGTCCAGAGGTAGTTTAGCTAGAAGAGAACCTATCTTATGAGGTACAACCAGTCCAGATTCTTGACCATAGGGAAAAATTGTTACGGAATAAGTTGAATCATCAGGTAAAGGTTTTGTGGAAAAACCACATGACTGAAGAGGCAACATGGGAATCTGAAAATGTATTGAGGGCTAAATACCCCCACTTATTCGATAAGTAAATAAATTGCGGGGAAACAATTTTCTAAAGGGGGGAAGGATGTAACATCCCAATTAAGTAATGAATAATAGGTATTTTTATCTATGTCTATTAATGAATTAGATAGTGTTTTAGAGGCTTAAAATGAGAATAAATCCAATCTTAAGCATGGAATACACTAATATTTTTAAAACATTGTATTACTTCCTTTTGATGGCAAACCATTTTTAAATCAAAATTTTCACAATTTTATAAGCTCTATTTGTCAAAATAGACTTATTATCTATGATTGGGACATTGAAATTTACATTGGATAATTTTTTGGTATTTTTCTAACAATGTTCATTTTTTAATAAATAGTGAAAAATACTGCATTTTACATCAAAACTGCTTTTCATCTAATTTAATTATATGGTTAGATTATATTTTTAATTGGTTTTAAAGTTCAATTAGAATATATTTTTACCATTTAATCTAATAGTGGTCGTTGGAATTAAATTCACGTTGAAATTGGATTTAAACAAATGTCAATCTTTTGATGCTTATTGTTTCATAAAAACACGCTATTTGTTTTGACAGTGGGAATTAATTATTAATTAATTAATGAAACATATATGTTTTGAATTTTGTAAAATAGACATAATTTTTGAATTTGTAATATCAAATATAGCTTAGGGTGAAGTTTCGGTATTTTTCTGAAAAACATCAATTTTTGGTGACTAGTGAAACCACTAAGTAGTACTTAAAGAACTGATTTTTCGTTTAAATGAAATTTTACCACCTCTGTGTTTTGAATTTCAAAAATCCGACATAAATGGTTTTCATTAAGAAGTAAAATGTGGTTTAATGGGTTTAAAATAATTTTTTGGTAAATAGTAACTTTTAAGTTTTTAATCGCGATTAGAGGTAATTAGTGTAATTTAAGGTGAGAATAATGTTTTAATAATATGAAATGAACTTGACACATGTCCTAACCTTATTGTATGTGTCATGGCCGACCAAAAAAATCCATGGGTCAACTTGGGGACCCCATGGAGCCACTTTGGAAGGAAAATGACATTTATATCTTTTTATTTAATGTTAAAGTAAAAATGTCACAAACATGAGTTGTTTTGCTAAAACAGTTTTTAAATGGGGTTATACAAGTCGTATTTTTTACTATAAATATTCATTAGAAATTTAAAATTATTTCCTACATCATGATATATTTTTTATAATTTTTAAACATTAAATAAATTAAATTATTTATGACACCATGATGATGCAGTGATGACCTCATTATTTAATGATTTAAATAAAATAAAAAGATAATGTAAACTCTAAGACCTACACATGTCAGAAACCTATTGGATGTGTGGATTTAGAACTATTATCACCTTACCCTCTAAATATATAATTTTGGGACCTTTTAAATCTGAAAATCATTTTATAATAATGTATCTTTTTTTAACTTTCCAAGAGTGCCCCTCCTCTCCTCTTATCAAAGGCCCCCACCTCTACCTCCTTACCAATACCTCTCAAGCCTTTTTTTCGTCCAAGATCTTCTCTTTTTGTCTCTCCACATCCCTCTATTACTCCTATAAGCCTCACTTTGGGCAGAAGTCTTCCCTAGGAATCCTTTGAGCTCAAATCAAAAAGAGTTACCCGTTTTAAAGGTAGTGTCTTCTCTTGTGTTCTTTTGTTTTATTTTGCTTCTCCAACCCCCTAAACTCTTTTTATTAATTTCTTTTGTAACAACTCCAGTATCTTCAATATACTAGGATGTTTTTATAAGAATTATTCGAGCTAAACATACACACAACTACATCTCATGGTTAAAGAACATACTGTTTCTGTGGATGGTGAATTTCTGCCTCACGAAATGATGATTGTTCAATATTCTTTTAACACCTTCAAAGGTGGCCATTAAGATGTCACTATATTTATATATGATATATAATATGTTTAGTGTTTCCTTAAGATTCTGTATTTTTCATTTATGGCATACCTTTATGGTTTCCATTATGGGTATACACGATATCTTCATTTTAGGAAGTGCGGACTACCGCCCCGTCAAAGTGATTTGATTCGTTAGTGCCATACGTGGGACGTATAAAGGATGGATTTAATAATATTATATATTATATTATACTGGAATTATAATATAACTTTTTATCATTATTATTTCACTCCATTAAAGTATGAGATAGAAATTAAAGTAGCGTTCATGCATACATACGGCTTACCGTCTCCATGAACGGTGCATTTCATTTCTTATCCCCAAATGTAATGTAATATTATAAGTACATATATATAATGGATATATATGATTTATGTTACATCTAAATGATGAATATAATTCTGGAATTAAAATATACATACCTCTAATTTAGTTTGAATTCCATTAATATGACATAGAAATGAAAGTAGCGTTCAAGCGTACGTACGGCTTACCGTCTCCATGAACGGTGAATTTCATTTCTTACCTCAAAATGATTATGTAATATTATAAATACATGTATATGATGGATATATATGATATATATGATATCAAAATCATGAATATCATTCTGGATATAATGAACCTTTGACCACACGAACAACATGTAATTTTAAGAAGTCCACTTTCGACTTAAGAACCAAGTATCGACAAAACAAACATTATTAACATAAATGATTAAATAATGTTTATAACATGGTAATAAGTGATATAAAAGAAATAATGAACTTGAAAAAGGTTCTTAATAAAGTAGAAATTAACTCAATTTTATTATTCAGGATGTTAAAGAATGATCGAGTCAAGTCGGACTGAGGTAAGGGACTTCGTCTCAATCTCCTTTCATTGAGGCATATTTCATTTTATACACAACTTTCTTTTATACGGTGTATAAACCCCTTTGAATTTTAATTTTATACAAAATGAATCTTTTTCTACAAAGCGTTTTACTAAACGAAAAAAAGGAATGTTTCTTTTAACGTACGCGGTGACAATGACCTTTTCGCCGCCATGAGTGTTATTTGGTCTTTGGCTTCCTCAACAAGCCGTAATGTTTTTAAAATGAAATAAATACCATATACTCTTTTATGCATTTTGGTATTGAAAACGGTTTTTATAATGGATTTGTTATGTAAATATATTTATGTGATATATTGTGATCAATGTGTGGAAATGTTTTCTTTCCATTATATTTTTTTTTATGTTTTATGATTTTATAATGGTACTTGGACATTTGATGGGTGGTTACGTGATAAACCATATGACGGGTGGTGCCGTGAATACTAGGATGGGTGGTTACGTTATAACCTCCAATGCATTGGGTATGGAAGTCGGCCGTATGGCTATTCCATTAAGTGATATGTGTGGAAGTCGACCGTATGGTTATTCCATTTAAGTATGTTTATGTCCCATGTTACCTATATATCTTATGTGATATTTATATGGGTTTTATGGTAATCTTTTGGTTACAAAAGTGTAAGTAATGATCTTTTATTCAGTGAAGAGTTTTTACTACTTCATAATGGTGAAAATTATTACTTTGATAAAGTATACATGGTTTACTTGTTGTTTTGATAAACTAACAGTTTTCATTCTTTGTGTATCTCTTACTGAGCTTTTTATGCTCACCCCAAGTTTTTTTGAAATGTTTTTCACAAGACTTAATGTGGAATAGTATCAAGGATGGGATCAACGGAAATTCATGCTATCTAAAACGTGTAACTAGGCATGTCTCTTTTAAGAGTTTTTATTTTATGGAAACTTAGTAGAAGCGTCTACTTTGTAATCTTTTGAGACGTAATAGTTATGTATTAATTCTCTAAAACTCTAAACCTGAAAAGATTCTCAATGTGAATTATTCTTTTAATTCAATATTAAGTAAGGTTTAAGGGCGAGGCCTTATAATGACCCCTCATATGTTTCAAGTAGAGTAAACCATTTTGATATTGAGTTTCATTATTCTCATTTGTTGTGCATGGTTTAATGATCTATGTGCACCAAAAAGACATTACCTATCTTTGAATATTGATTAATGTGGGAATTATTTAGTGGTATGACCTTTGATAGAACCATGTCATGAAACTAGTTTATGCATCGACTAGTATACCAGGAATGGTGAGCACCTCTATAGAGTGGCTATGTAGTAAACTCAGTCTCTCCTTGAGATGATTAATGATAGTTTCTTTAAAACATTTAGATTCTAGTGGTATGAAACCCAAATTCATGGAGTGGATTGAGCCTCTATGAACTGAGACTGTAGAGGCTGAGGAGATTAGAGTAGCACATATCAGATGTGGTGGTTGATTTTCTTTGGAAAATAAATCTATATATGAGGAATGATAGGAGAATGCGAGCAATTTTTTTAGGAGTTTAATTATACCCTAAATGGGGAAATACTTCTTTACTTAGGTCAATGGTGGTGTCCACACACCATCTCTTTGTATGAAGGATTTTATGGGTATGATTTGAATAAGTTCTCTTATGTAACCTAATATTCTTAAATAACAAAATCAGAAGGATTTTCCTAGAAATTAGGAATCATGTTATCCACTTCCTTGGGTCGATATAGATTATTTCCTGGTGAATTTGGTGGGCATTGAGGTGGGAATCATGTTCTTAGATTGTTCTTTTTAGGTGAGTTATTAGATGATTTGTGTCTAGTGGTTATGTTTAGACATACCCATCCATTTATGAACCCGGTTTGTGTAGAGTAAGGAATTATCTGAGAGGTTTATTAATTTTTGTCTCTTAGTTAGTTTCTTTCCCAGGGCTTGGAGTTTATATAGTAGAGTGATCTAAATGTTTAGGATCGTCCACATCAAATAGTGGTAGATTGGGTCACTTGATGAGTAGTGTAGTAGTTTTAATCAGTCTTTTGGGGTAGTTATCTATATTAATGTGACCATTGATAGCTTTTGTAAACAAGTGAGAATAACCCTATTAGGATAAATAAAAATGAGGATGTGAGTTAGGTAGATATTGCGAAGTGAAAAGGGTAAAACCTCATAAATTCTAGTGTTAGGGCTTGAGTGGAAGACTCATGTTTTTCCCTAGAAAACAGGCTAATGATGATGGATACTATGCCTTGTCGATAGATTTTTTCCATGGTTTTTATCATGAATCATGAGAATATTATGGACTTACAATTTTTTGATGCCATTATTGAAATTTTTTAAATTTCCTAGTAATTTTATGTAGTGTAGAAAGGTTACCCTCTATTGTGAGTATATATAATTATCTTTTAATGGTAGGGATCAAGGAACTCCCATGAGGTTTGATCTTTTTATGATCATTTAGGGGTGACAGTCATAGAATTGTTGGATTTACCTTATCCTATGAGTTGGTATGGATATCAATGAAATTCACGGGCTGAGTATATTCTGCCTTCGATGGGATTATTCCTCTATTTATTCTTTCTTTGATATGGATAGAGGCTACTAGTATCTTCAAATATGAGGGGGAGTTTTCTTATTCATAAGTGGTGATTTAATGAGCTTTCTTAGAGCTCGCATCACAAAGGTGAAGGTATTACATATAATGGTGTATAGATTTCACCTGATTTTTATCTATATCCTTGTTTCTATTTATCCCCAGTTAATTATTTGTTCATGTGTGAGAATTTTTATGATGGGGGAATGTAATTACCTTGGATTTTTAACTGAGTGGGACTTGGTTTGATTTTTATTTTTAATTTCCTAGGTCATTAACAAGATTAAATGGTAATTTTACCATAGAATATAGTTTTAGAAAAAAATTTAAGATGATTTTTTTGGATTTAGAATATTTTCTTAACCCTAGGAAAATTTTACATGTGAAAGTGAGTGTCAAAGAGTGTTAAAAATAACTAAATAAAAATAATATATTATTTTAAGGCATGTGTGTATGTTTTTAATGAAATTATAGTATGAATTAAATGGAGTCTTATATCAGGAATCCAAGACTATTGTTGAATTTTTATCATGGTTTTTTCTTTAGGTGTCACGTAAGTCCTATTCTTATTGGGTTCCACAGTGATATGTAGTCACTGAGGGTTGCAAATAGTTAAATGAATAAAATTTATAAATTTAATTAATTTAATATTTGACCTAATTTATGATTCTAAAAACTTGTATTTGATGATTCTATAGATTTATCTATATAAAACTAGATAATTTAAAAAAATTAAGAGGTATATCTCATTGGTGGAAATGGAGTCTAGGATCCTTGTTAATGATGAATATAATAAGAGATTCTATTCTCCAAAAATTGATTGTGGATATCTAGGAGATAATGTTGAATAAAGTAAAATTTTCTATAAAATATATTATGAAAACTATACCTATAAACAATTGATCCATTTTTTAGGTTGGTATTTGGTTTATTGATTTATCCCCACTTTGGATTTTGGTTCGATTTTGTATTAGTCTCGAATCTAATCAATAATCAACGATCACTAAGCTAGTTAAATTATGATTTTATCAAGAATTTTGTATTTGGTAATCTCTATTTTTTAATTAATTATTTTATTATTATTTCACCCCATATACTCATATTTCATCAATAAAAATTGGACATATTGGACATGGCTATTGTTCGTTTCTCACTTTTGTTTTTAATGGATTTCTCCCTCTGATCTACATGAACTCATCACCAATATACATTTATTTGATGGTTTGATAAATTTTGATTTCTCAATTCATTTTTTGATCAATCATGGGTTTCAGGGATCATTGTTATGGGTTCAGAATAATGGATTGTAGTGTGAAGGAGGTAATATGTTATTGATTAGAATCAAAAGAGGGACCAGATCATGGTCGATTCAAAATATGTGGAGTGAGGGATGATGAAAATTCTATAATAGGCACTGATATCTTGTTTTTTTATGAATCATGATAGAAATCCAACTTGCAACCAAGATTTGATGATATAAAACCTAGTTATAGGGGTTAGAAATGGATTATATGGAGAAATTGAAGGAAAAGGGAGATGGAATTGGAAGAAGCTTCGTTGATCTAATATTCTTGAAATTTCATGAATACAATTCATGTGTTTCAAAAAAACACATGATGTGTAGTCCCTTTTTATATAGTTATAGGTTTTTATTTAGAGTTAAGGATCACACGGCTATGTGACTGAGGCACACACAGCATTACACCTACCCAAATAGGTCAACAAGTATTGAGAGTACATGCTTAGGGACCCTTGTGGCCCAAAACATCATGTGTTCTAGGCCATGACTCATGTACCATCATAGGTACAAAATAGGTATATGGGGTACGATTTGAGTTCCCCCCATATACATAAAACACCATATAGAACTTTTACACATTGTGTAGTACAAATGAAACATTCCATGTGGGATAGTAGAACACTTCCAAGTGGCCAACACAGGACAACACATCATGTAACCCTTAGAAACACCATGCAATTTCACTTGAATTGATATATTAAATTTTGACCTGAGTTTTTTCTATCATAATTTCATAGTGGAGTTGGTATCTCACCCATTTGGATTGGGTTCCTCATAGGGAGTTAGTATATCTCCCACATGAGAACGGGGTTGGGATCCTATTCCTTTGGAATCATATAGAGTTATTATTTCACCTATATTTATGAGGCAGGTATCCTCTTTCTATGGAATAGTATTTCTCCCATATATAGAGCTCAGGCAGGATAGGGATCCTCCACCGGAGTCATTATTTAAATAGTACCCTCAGTTTCAAGTATGTAACCCTTTATTTTTTTTCTTTTAAAGTTTGTAATGTTTTTGTGTGAATTTTGGGAGGGTTTGGAGGACTTCTCTAATGTTTTGCAGCTTTTATGGAGGTTCATGGTTTGATCATGGTTAGTAGAAACTGTGAAAACCCTATAGGAACCCGTGCAAAGTGAGGTAGTGGGATCTAGGTAGGTGCATAGTTCGGGAAAACCATGAGGCCAACTAGAAGTAACTATGAAAAGTGGAAGATATTGAAAACGTGATTGGACCATGGTTGGTCTAATCGTGTGATCCAACCATGCGAAGGGTATTGGAAAATAGTAGTTGGCACACAGTTTTCCTAATAGTGCAACCCAACCATGAATAGTTAATTTTTTTACATCCTAAAAAGGTGGATTTTACTTTTGATTATAACTAAACAAATAATTTTTCCTCTATTTTGACCCTAACTCAATTTTATATCTTCCCAAATGATATGGAGACCCTCCCATGTCAATCCAGGAGGGATCCATTGGAGAATCTTTGTGCGTTGGAGGCCGAAGTTCTTAGTAAACCTCCATCCTTGATGTTTTTTCTTTGGTATACTCTTCTTACATCTATTGGATTCATAGATATACGAAATTTGATGCCAATAATGATGTTATTTGGTTGTTTTTATGTTAGGGAATGATATCTAAGGTGGTTTTTTGGAGTTTCAACCTAGTTTTGTTGAATATTTCATGCCATTCTTCATTTTTTCCATAATTTCCAAGGTAGGTGGCTTCACTATCGACTCCTCTTCTTAGAACTTCATGGATTATTTTAAAATTGTTTTAATTTCTTATTTTGAATAATGAAATTGATGTGAAAATCTTGGTATAAACCCCCTTTAGTGATGGCTATGAAATTGTAGTAAATTGGTTGTTGTGAAAAGATCTTTGTTTCATTATTTTAAAATGATTGTTTTAAAATATAATTTTTTTATTTGTCGAATTAGTTTGATATAACTTTTTTCAATAAAACATATATATATTTTGGAATGGTTTGAAATGGTTGATTTGGCATGTTTTTTGGCATAAATGGTTGGTGTGTGTTCATGTGAATTTGGTATGGATAAGGGTGTTAAGTTATCCCAACAAAAGAATCGGATGAATAAGGGTGTGAAGTTCCTTAGTAAAAAAGGATCACTATGTGATGGATTATTGAAAGGATTAATCACCAGTCATAAGTATAGGGAGGTCCAAGTTTTCATGCATGGTTGGATGTTTGGATATTTGGAATGGAAGGGATTATTCCAAAATAGTATTTGAGAAATGGTTTTTAATGATTTGTTTGGTTGATTTTATTTGACAAGGTTTTTGTTTAGAAATTGTTTTGATCTAAGAACTATTTGTATTTAAAGTGGTTTGGATTTTATATAAACTATTTTAAAGTTTTTTATATAAAACAATTTATATAAATATTCTAACATGTTCTATCCTAGTGGCATGAGTGGAGAAGACATTTGGGAAAAACCTACCAAGTAGAAATTCAACCTCGACTCAAGCAAATGATGAGGGGTGGGTTGTTACAAGTTGTATCAGTTAATTAGATCCTTGAGTATTAGTTGTGTTAGTATTGGAGTTGAAAATTAATTCTTAATTAGTCCTTCAGGTGGGATGGTAGAAGGGACTAGGATTGTTGGTACATGAAATTTAGAGCATAAAAAGACATATCTAACCTATTTATGATGAACTTCAAGTTTCCAGATAATTGGGTCCATATATGTTTTGGAGACACTTATATGAGTGTTATCTCATTTCCATGAGTTTAACCAATGAGGATATCAAGACATGCATTAATAGAAATTACTTCCAACTATATGTGCATATTTCATTTTTAAGTAATGATTGATGATTTAGAGTGTGTTGATTTTTGAAAAATGTTGAAATCATTTTCAAATGTGAGATTTTGAAAATGTTCATGGTTGTGGTATTTTGAAAATGGTTTAATTTTCAAAAATCTTGGTGGAATTTTAAAAAAAGCTTGGACATTGAACATTTTTAATTCTAAAAAGAATTTTTTATATATATGATGTCGTAGAATTTGTAATTGTTAATATTTTAGGTGATAGAGAGTGGAACTTATGGCATTTGTTGTGTTTATAGAAAATGGAACCCCATAGAAATTGTAGAAACCAACCAGAATAGGTTGTTGAGAATGTGGTTGCACCAGAGCCACTGGTGAACCAATAGCTTGTTCAGAGTATTTTCCAAGATTTTAAAGATATGGATAAGGGGAAATGAGGGGATAAACCAAGGAATGAGGATCATTACATTCAGTTCCATGAGCATAATCCTACCATCTTATAGGGTAATTCGAAACCAGATAAGGTAGAGGTGTGACTAAATAGGATGAATCGAATATTCAACTTCCTAGGAACACCATTAGATCTAAAAGTAATGTTGGTGACATATATTTTGGAGTATCTTTTATTCTAGTGGGGGGATTTATCACATTAGGATAAATTGGACAAAAAAATTTCATGGGAGTATTTTGAATAATTATTTAATAAATATTTCTATACTCACAAATTTAGGATTTCTAGAATGAAATTATTTTTAGATCAAAGTAGGATAATATCTCATTGATAGAGTATGTGGAAAAATTTATGTATTTAGTCTACTTTACAGCTGAATTTTTTGTAATTGTATCCTTGGAAGAATGTATTTCTGAATCAGGTATGAGGTAGGATATTCTCTTGAAAATTTTCATGCTCTATATAACGGATTATGTTGAAATGGTCAATAGAGTGATACTGGTAGAAAAGAACATCTCAAAAGATACAGGTGGAGGAATCATATTGATACGTATGGGAAATGGTGGTAACTCTAATGTTGGGAACAAGCGAAAGAGGGGAACCTATTTCCAAGGTAGTGGGTTGACTCAGAACCAAATGGCTAGACTAGTGAATCATCCTCCAAGACCAAAGATCAAGACATGATGTTTCCAATGTGTTTCTTTAGACCACATGAAGCAATATTATACAACACCTCCTAGATCATGTTGCAATTGCAACTAGATGGGGAATATTCATCATTATTGTTGTAGTGCTCCAAGGACGGGTGTTCAGGACACTTCTCTTGTGTCGCAAATGTTGTATGCTTCGATGGGATATGGGTAGTAGAATACCTCTTGTCAGCATAACTAAGATTTCCATGGTCACTTCAAGAATAACATGACTCCTCTATAATGGATATCTCAATAAGGAAATAAATTAAAAAGTGCAGTGAGTAAATAGTTATATAGAGCTGATAAAGTTATTATGGATGATCAATCTGTACCATTAATGATGAGAGGTATGATTATTTTGAATTTTACCATTATGAACTAATTTTTTGATACATTTTCATTTTGTTCTTTTATTTATTATCATTTTTTTGATCTTTTGGGTTTAAATGTTGAGATGATGTCTTCTATTGTTAAACTTCAAACTCCTCTAAGTCAAAGAGATTGTCGTGCCTTTACGTGTAAAGAATGTTCTATAACTGTTAATACATATGCGATGACATTGTATTTCTCTATGATTAATATGGTTCTATATGACATAATCTTGGGTATGTATTGGTAAAAATGTTAAATACTCACAATGATTGTTATACCTGAAGTGTTAGTTTTACAATTGATGTTGGAATCAATGATATCTTTAAAAGAGACTATAATGTAAATGTAGGTGAAACATTATTGTTGGAACCAGTATTTGGCATAATCACATATTAGTTGGTATCTTTTAATTTGGAATCAATTGAATAGATTGAGAAAATAATTTTTCCAGTAGTTTTTAATCAGTTTCTAGATGTTTTTCTTAAAAATTTATTAGGGTTTCCACCCATAAGAGAAGTGGCATTTATATTTAATCCCCTCATGGTGACCAATCCTAGCCCACTTTAATCTTATCAAATCGAACCAATAGAATTAATGTAATAGAAAGTCCATTTGGAATAGTTGTACAGAAAAGGTTTCATTCATCCTAGTACATCTTTATGGGATGCACTGGTCTTGTTTGTAAAAAAAATAATGAAACTCTTTGGATTTATGTTGATTATTGTAAGTCTAACCAATTTAGGATAAATAATATATATCAAATTCCATGCATTGATGATATATTCGATTAATTTAGGGGAGCCTAGTTATTTTCAAAAATTGACTTGGAATTAAGATATCACCAATTGTGGTTTTAGAAGGAGTATATTACAAAGACCCCTTTTATA
Source organism: Viscum album (assembly GCA_963277665.1). Taxonomy (NCBI): domain Eukaryota; kingdom Viridiplantae; phylum Streptophyta; class Magnoliopsida; order Santalales; family Viscaceae; genus Viscum; species Viscum album. The sequence goes on from OY728126.1 coordinate 896,571,781, forward strand.
AGTTGATATAGCCATTACAAGTACATGGTTATGCCTTTCAGTCTTACAGATTCCCCATAAACCTTTATGGAACTAATGTAATTGGATATCTAAAATATATCCAGATTCTTTTTTGGTGGTTTACATGAATGACATATTAGTGTATTTAAGGACAAGGGTTTATCATGTGAAACACTTGGTGAAGGGGTTGGGAATTTTTCAGGATCATTGTTTGTATGGAAAATTATCAAAGTGTGTTTTTTAGTTATAAGAGGTTTGTTTTCCTGGCCTTGTTATCTCATAAATATATTTTTTTATCTAGAAAATATATAGGCTATTGTCTCTCTACAACCTTCAAATAATTTCTTTGAGATACACAGTTTCCTTGGCCTAGCTAGTTATTTACATTATTTTATTCATGATTTTTCAAGACTAAATTCACCTATAATAGATTTGAAAAGGAAAAAATTTCCATTTCAATGGAATGATGAATTTAATAAGTCTTTTTAATAGCTTAAAGTTCACCTTACATCATCACCAATCTAGATATTACTAAAATTGGGATAAGGGTATGTGGTGTATTGTAATGCTTCGGGATCTAGGTTGGGATGTGTTCTCATGTAGGGAGATCATATTATTTCCTATGGCTCACGAAAGTTACAATTGTATGAGAAAAACTACCCAACACATGATTTGAAGACTTGGCATCATTACCTTTTTGGTGAAAAATTTATTGTGTTTATGAATCATAAGAGTTCGAAACAAATTTTATCAAAAAGGTATTTGAACTGAGAAATATAAGATATATGGAGTACCTCCAAAGGTTTTAATTTGACTTAACATGTACATCAGGTAAAGGAAATTTAGTAGTAGAAGCATTAATCATAAATATATATGATCAATTGGAAAAAAGGTGCTTATGATCAATGGCAGTTGATTTTGGTGGTAGAATGCATGTACATAGATTGTGAATATAAAGTTAATGTTGTAGTTTTCATTCCAGCTTCTTTTATTCATTATTTGGTTGAAGTAGTTAAAGAGTCACAAAATTTGGATTTAGAATACATTGTTAGGAGAAAAAAATCAATGCTGGGGAGACCATTGAGGGATGGAAGCTATATGGGAGTTTAGTTTTGTGGTTTTGAAATTGGATGTTCATACCTATGGATTATTGGGAAAATATTCTTCATGCATTCCTTCATTAAATATGGGGTGTTCATCTAGGGATATATAATATGTATAAATTGACAAAAGCAAAGTTTTGGTGGGCCGGTATGAAAAGTAAGGTGTTAAGTTTGTTTCATGATCCAAAACTTGTCACAAGGTTAAGGAAGAGCATTAGTGACCAATGGGTATGTTATAATCTTTACTTATTCCTTTGGGAAATGGAATCAGATGTCCATGGATTTTGTAACATGTCTCCCAATAATGGTTAAAAAACATGATTCTATATGGGTGATAGTGGATCATCTCATGAATTCGGATCATTTTATCCCAACTTGTGAATCCCATATGATATAGTACATAACAAAAATCTATATATGATAAGTGGTAAAGAGGAATTGCATAAATGTTTCGATTGTATCGGATAGAGACATAATATTTACATATATTTTCTATAAATCCTTAGAGTAATCCCATGTTAATTAGTTAAATATGAGTACAGTGTATCATCCTCAGATGGATGTGAAATTATAACAGGTGATAAAAACGTTAGAAGACATGTTTCAGACTTGTGTGATAGATTTAGATGGCTTATGGGAGGATCAATTACTGTTAGTAAAGATATCATATAACAACAGTTATCATACCTCAATACATATGGCTCTTTTTGAATCATTGTATGGTCATCCTTATCATTCTTCACTTTGTTGGATGGAAACATGTGAGAATTCACTGGTTAGACTGATCCTTATATAAGATAAAATGGAGAAGATTCATTTAATCAAGAAGAAAATAGAGATGGATCAGATTCATCAGAAATCGTATGCAATTCATCATCGATAGCCATTTTCATTCGAGGTGATTAATCATGTGTTCTTAATAGTATCTCCAAGGTTTGGCATCATCATTTTTGGAATCAGGGTAATTTATCTCATAGATACGTAGTCCCTTTTTGAGATACTTGAATTTTTTGGTGAGGTGTCATGTTGATTATATTTTATACCATGGTTCAATTTAGTGCATATTTTATTTCATGTATATCAATTGAAAATGTAGCATCCTGATCCTGACCATGTGATTTGATGGTATCACATTGACCTAGATTTGGATGCTTCATTGGTGCATGAGCTATTATGAATTATGGATATGTATGAGAAAGTATTGTGTGAAAAAATAATCAGTCTAATATGGTTTTTGTGGAAACATGGTCAGATTGATGAATAAAACTTGGATCGGGATAAATAAATGGTTGAACAATGGCCCAAACTCTTTCTGAATAGAAATGGTTTTCTACTTTTTAAGGATATAATGTTTAATGGTGGGGATAATTTAACATCCTGGTTTTCAAGTTAGTAACCCTTTATTTTTGATTTTTAAGTATGTAAAGTGTTTGGGTGATGTTTGGGGGGGTTTGTAGGACTTTTAGAATGTTTTGGGGGCTTTCTGGTGGATTATAGTTTGATAACAGTTACTAGAAACCATGATAATAATACATGAAACCATGATAAGTGAGACTATGGGATCTAGGTTGGCAGACGGTTAGGCACACAGTTTTTCCAAACCATGCAACCGCCTAAGAGTAACCATGAAAAGTGGAACAAATGTAAAAAATGATTGGTGCACAATTTTTCTGACCATGTGATCCAAACATGGGAAGGTTGTTTAGAGGTAGTGGCTGGCACACAATTAGCACATGGTTTTCCTCATAGTGAGACCCAACTATGAACGATTAATTTTTTAGATCCAAAAAAGTTGATATCACTTGTTATTATCACTAAACCACTCATTTTTCCTCTATCTCAACCCTAATGCGATTCTCTCTCCTCCCAAACATTGTGGAGACACTCCCCTTAAATCTAGGAGTGATATGTTGGAAAATATTGTTGTGTTGGAGGCTGGATTGCTTGGTAAGTCTTCGTTCTTGATGTTTTTCCTTAGATCTACTCTTCTTCCCTCTCTTTTATTCATAGATATAATAATTTGGGGATATATATATATATATGGTATTTTATGCTTATCATGATGATATTTGGTTGTTTTGATTTTAGGGGATGATATTTAAGGTGGGTTTTGGAGTTTCAACCTGGTTTTGTTGAATATTTCTTATCATTCTTTGTTTTCACCATTATTTCCAAGGTAGATGGCTTTAATATCAACTCCTCTTATAATAATTTGAAGGATTAGTTTCAAATTGTTTGAATTGATTGTTTTTAATTGTGAAATTTATCTTCAATCATAGTAGAAATCCTCTTTAGTGATGGTGCTGAAATTGTGGAAAATTGGTTGTTATGAAAAGTGCTTTGTTTCAAGATTTTAAAATGATGACTTTAAAATATTACTTTGTTTGATTTGTGGAATTTTTTTAATAGAAATGTTTTAAATAAATGAATTTTTTATTAGAATTGTTTAAAATGGTTTACTTGGTATGGTTTTTGGCACAAATTGTTGGTGTGTGTTCATGTTCATCTGGGATGGATATGGGCATGATGTTCCCCGATAAAAATAATGGGACGGATAAGGGCCTGAAGTTCCCCAGTCAAAATGGTTCACTAAGTGATGTCTTAGATAAAGGATGACTCACCACTCACAAGTATAGGGATTTATATTTTTTAAAACATGGTCGGAAGTGTGGATATGTGTAATGGAATGGATTATGCCAAAATAGGATTCAAGAAATAGTTTTTAATGTTTTATTTGGTTGATTTCCTTTGAAATGGTTTTGGTTTGGAAATTTTTTTTATGAGAACTATTGTTCTTAGAAGTGGATTGGATTTGATATAAAATGTTTTAATGTTTTTTATATAAATTGTTTTATATAAATTTGATAACACATTCTATCTGAGTGGCATGAGTTGGGAAGTCATTTGGGGAAAACCTACTGAGTTTCATCACTTACCCCTAGATTTGGAACTTTGGTGGTTTTTCATATATCATTTATCAAGATATAGGTAAAGGAAAAGTATCGTATTTATTTAGTAGTTCTTCATGATACCTGGGTTATATTGTAGATTTATAGAATTGATCATGTTGGGAGTTGTGTATTTATGCCTTTGGAGTCTTTAAGGTTTGTGGTTTAGTCTTTCTATTTGGTACACTAATTGTTGGTTATGATATATTTTGGGTGTAGTTGGGTTTTGGTATTAGTTGGTATTATTTTTAGTTATATTACATTGTTTTCATGTAACATATATTTTGTTTGGTTATTGTATGTTTGGTTTTGGTTGTTTTTATTCTCAAATCTAAAATCATCCCCCAATTATATTGAATCCATTTGGAATTTATTCCGAGAATTTGGCATCTTGGGGATGTCAGCTAAGGCCAAGTAGAAATTCTTCCTTGACTCAATCTAATGAGGAGGGGTGGGATGTTACAATCTCACCCATATACGAGGTTCAGTGATCCTCTATCATCTTCTGAGGGAATGTCTATGGATATTGTTTAATACCTCTAGAATTATTATTTAACCCACAATCATGCGGTAGGGATCCACCAACATCATCAGAGGGCATGAACATATAGGCTACCAAAGACTATACTTTAGGACTTGAGTACCTCCTATGTCCACATCTGGGGATATTTCTAACCCTTAGGTAAAATTTACTACCTTCAAAGGCGAGTGAGTCTCTTTGTTGAGATAAATCCCCTTATTATATTATAGTTTTGTCATGAATACTTTAAGCCTATGCAGTTCTGAATTATATGTGATGTATTATTCCTCATAATACTAGGAATTTCTATTGAGGCATGATGTTCCATCTGGATAACTACTTTAGTTTTTGTGGACTGTTTGGTGATCCAAGAATCTCCATCTACCCATTAATATTGGATTTTGAAGATTTTAGATATGATAACTCATAATTTTTATGATGACTAAGTCTCATAGTGTTTGAACATATCTACATTACCCTTCCTGACTTCCTTTTCGTGACTCCTTAGTGCTGGGAATCTTGATTTGACTTGGTTTTCTATTTTTCCCATATCATCCTCCTCCTAGAAAACTTCATTGCTAAGAGTTTAGTTGATTTTATCCTTGTATGATATTATGGTTTTCTAGGGAGTCCTACTAATCATGTTTATACTAAACCCTACATGATCCTTGGGAACACATGTGTTATGTTGGAGTAGATAACTCATAGGTTGGATATGTATTTGTGATCATGGAGTTGATGTAGCCTGTTCGGAGCTGATTTCTAGTGACTGTGTAGGATACGTTGTTAGTAAATATTTAGTTGTACAATGAGCTGGTGGTAGTAGAATCTATTCATGTAAAGGGGAAGCTTATAGTGAGGGACTCTTCACCTTGGTTGGATATTAATTTTTATGGGCTAGTGGGTGTCTATTTTTCCTTTTTTTAATTTATATCATTTTCACTGGTTATCTTACAGAATTCCATAGATGTATCATAAATGAGTTAAATTTAGTTTAGTTTATCATTTATGTATATAATGTTTTCAATTATGGTTTTTTGTATTGGAGATATATATCCATTGCATGTTATAATAGTCTAAGGCATCACATGAATGTTATATGCTTACAAGGTGCTAGTCATCATCCCTTAGCTTATTAGAGGTGGTCTTGGGGTGGTATACTCTGCTTACATCCAATCTAGGTGGGCCCTAATAGGTTAGATCATGTTAGAACCAGTTGGTGGATGGTTGAGGAAATGTTTCAATACTAGTGTATAAGTAGACCTAATTAATCTGGTCCTATATATAATACCTTATTGAAAATTCAAGAATGGTATTAGATATAGTCTGTGTATTGTAAATAGTCCTAGGATGGTAGATGTGGGATCTAAGAGTGAGTTGTATTGTTGTTGTTTTAGTGTTTAGGGGTATAAAATCATAGATGAATGGGTTGTTTTAGGATTCAACCATGTAATTAGATTCCCTATGAGATTCTACAACTAGGAACATTATTATGAATTCAAGTCTTGAACTACAATCAAAATTATCATCAAAATAAACTCCTATAACCTATAACAATACCTTATATATAGGTAAATACTTATTTCATGAGACTTAACCTTTATCATTTAGCTTATTTCTAAATATCCACTTAGTCTCAATCATATTCTTCCATTGTATTCTAGGGACAAGATCCCAAGTTTAATATCTCTCAATATGTTATAGATTATCATTCATAGAATCTATCTATTATTTTTATTCAAATTCCTCAAAAACTAAATGTTGTTTAATTTGAGAAATAATATTTTTCTAATTATCAAACCTCAACTTTCTTCTAGTCTGGATATATTCATTATGGTTGTCAAATATAAATCTTCTCCAAGTCTAAACTGGTTTATCCTAATTTCCTATTATATTTTCTAGTTATAAATGTTTATGAATATTTTTAAATTACTAGTTTTCATCTTCAGAGTCCCCTTCTTCATCACTTTTTTAATCAGAATCAATATCAATATTATATGGTTCATTTACATCTTTTTCCTCACTACACTTTTCATTAATCTATTTGTTTTCTTCATTTAAATATTTATTATATGATTCATTTGGCCAAGCAATTTTGTGTTTATTTTCAATGATATTTACATAATAATATTTAATTAACTTGTAAATTCTTTTATTCCATCACAAATAGCCTCTTTTATTGGATAGATATCACATGAATACATCTTCCTCAACATTTTCATCAAACTTTCCTAGTTTTAAATTTTTAATCTTCATCAAACATAGACTTTAAAAATATATGAAATAATTTAGAATATGATTATTCTTATATAAAATATAATAAGAAGTAATGTTTGATTTTGGATTCATAAGGAATCTATTTTGAATGTGGGAAACTATGCTTACAACTTATCTCCAAAAGAAAATTAATATTTTGAATTTGGATAGCTTTGTTCTCCCCAAATAGACCAGGTTTCTATTATTTATTTATATTGTACCATTTTTGTGATGTGTATAAGTATAATTATACAAATTTTTTACCCCATGATTTTAAATATGGGATTAAAATTCTTTTCTTGTGAACTACCTGCTATTATCATCTCTTATCTTCATGATACAAACCCCTAATTCTTTCTCAACTCTTATCATGAAAATTTTTAACATCTCCACCGCTTCAGATTTTGGATTTTGGAATATAACAAAAGTTATCCTTGTAAAATAATCAGTTAATGTGATGAAGTAAAGATCACATTTAGTAGACTGATGTTTTATTGGCCCACTGAAATATGAATGTATTAAATCAAGTGGTCTGGTGGACTAAACTTCCACCCTTCTCTGACATCATTTAGCCACTTTTTCATTTTAAAAAGATTAATAAATGTATTCTATTTCTATATTCATATAATTAAATTATATAACCACATATCCCTTGGAAATATTTCTTAAATTAATTTTAAAATGGTGGAATAATATTCTCTGTTATATTTTGTTATCATCTTTTGAGATTAATTAGAAAAAAAATTATGGATTCTCACTTTTAGAAATAGATTTCCATTGTTTCATTCACCCATAGTGATTATTCATCTCTCATTTACCTTATTTATAAGCAAAGTAATAATTTTTAAAATAAATTCATTAACTTCATCACAAATAAAAATTACACTCAAAAATTTTGTTTAAGACCATTAACATGAAAACATATTTATATATCATCTTTTGGGATTCAATGTCAATTATACAAATTCCTTTGATCATAAAATTGATTTCATTCCCAAATGTCACTACACCACCATCATGCTCTAAAATTTTCTTAGAGTTCTTGGTATCTTTAGTTATATGTTATAATAGTCCACTATAAAGAATCCATACCTTTATTTTCTTTCTAATTTCAAGAGCCACCTCAATACTAAGTGAATTTTCCATCTTATCACTACTCTTACCCTTAGTATCTTATGTACCCTGATAATATTGACATTTAAAGTGTGGTTAGACACTCTTTACCATAATAAAATTATTGGTCACATCTTACACACATTTAATCTAAGAATAAATATTTTTTGTGAGTATACAAACCCAATAGAATTAAACTCACTATTTGATTCAAATCATCATTGTTTTTCTTTATCATAGGACATATCCCCTTTAATTATCATATTATTTAACTCTATGCGAGAAACATGTTGTACTATAAAACATAGTTTCTATTTACAAAGTCTCTATAAATCCAATGGTAGATTTTAAAAAAATCTATAAAACTATTTAGTCCATCCATGAAAAAAATTCTATCTTGGTAAATTATTAGACTCCACTTATTTTTTCATTGTAAAAACGTCCCTTATTAAGCTATCTTCAACATTCCTTTTTATATAAGTGATCTTCTTAGGATTTTTCTCAACACAATATTTCTTAAATTTTCTTTTCTAGACTACATTTTTTAAAAGATAGATTTAATATTTTTAAGAATTTTAGCACTACTGGAAAAGGGATCTTTCCCAACAGTTGTGTACCAACGGTTCAAAGAACCGTTGGTATATCATATCTTTCCCAACGGTTTCTATAAACCATTGGGAAAAACCCCTCAATGCATAGTTTTCCCAACGGTTGTATGAAACCGTTGGGAAAGATAGGTTTTTCCCAACGGTTCTTAAGAACCGTTGGGAAAAGTGGTGAAGGACCCTTGTTTTCCCAACGGTTATATGGAAACCGTTGGGAAAGATGGTTTTTCCCAACGGTTCTTAGAACCGTTGGGAAAAGTGGTGAAGAAATTGGGAAAGGTTGGTCTTTCCCAACGGTTATTAAAAACCGTTGGAAAAAAAAAAGCCCCAAATACCAAATCGAGCCAGCGGCCTCCCCACATTACAGAAGCATTCACCTCGTGTCCTCCTGGAGCGATTTCTTGCGGAAGGACCTCCCAATCCCCACATCGTCGATCAGATCAGCACCTACCAGGTTAGACTCCTATATTTTATCAACGATATAGTTCGAGGTCTTATAAATCATATACTTCTATTCTTGATTTTGTTATTCCCAATTATTAGGGTTTTTGTAAAAATTTATGATTGTTTCATGGTGGTCATGTGCACCACTATAGGTACATTGATTCACTAATTTATTTTGGTATTTCCATAAAATTCGAATACAATTTATTAATGAATAAATGTTGGGTGTTAACATGAAATTCATGTTCTTGATTTTTGTTGAACACCTTATTTATGGTATGGGGTAAGATTATTTAAAGTGTAAACAAATACTTATATAGAATTTCCTTGTAAAACCTGATGGTTTAATTCTAGTTAAATGGAATCATAATTTTTTATGTTATTAATATTTAGTAATTGGTGAGGTGAATCATATATGTATATGAAAAATAGATCAAGATCATTTAGTATTGGATAGAATTATTCCCTAGTAATGTGAGACCCTTATGTTGTTGGGTGAGTATGGAGTAGTGAGATATATTGCTTGTTACTTACCTTTTTTCAATTCTATGAGCTAATGATGTCATGCACTAATTTTTTGAGATCTTTCAATGTTTTTATGGTTTTGATAGTGATCCATGATGTGTATCCTAGTATGTAAGATCCTGTTGGGTATTAGACCCTAGATTGGGTGAATTTGTATGCGGTAGGGTGCTTTCTAGGATGGGTTGTAGTGATGTGATGGTAACATATGAGAGGGGTGGGTCTTACTAATGTGGATTCATTCTATATCATAAGCATGTAAATATAATTTGTATTATGATAACTAAATGTGAATGATGTGTGATCAAATATTGTCTTATCCTGGAGAATTCCTTGTGATATATTGATATGGTGGCATGAGTGATGATGCATGTGGTGACATGACCAACATACATGTGTTTCATGGTTAGTGATCAATTAGGCTAATGATCCTATGATCATTGGGATGTGACTCTCAATGATTCTAGAAGAGTTATTAATATGATAACATGAGGGTGTGTTCCTATTTGGTTTTGTCATTCGGTCAGTTTGGACCCCCCCACGCGCGTTTATCAAGCGCGCGCAACGCTTAAAGAACGCATAATGAGACCTCCCGCGCAGACCGCACGTCCGATTGACGTTCCGTCTGTGTGTGCACGTCGCGAATAATAATGGGATTGTTGTCCTGTGATTTCAGGTCAATCTGATGTCGTCCGCTATGAGTTTGAACGTTAGACGCCCATTTTGGCCGTTTATGACACCAGAACGGCGTTACCGGTCACCGCGGGCACACGGCATGTCCGATTGACGTGCCTTCTGCTCGCCCACATCACAATTCACTCAACCTTTGATGTCGTCCGATTTCACGCCATTCGGAATTCATTCGGCCAGTTTGGACCCCCCCACGCGCGTTTCTCAAGCGCGCGCAACGCTTAAAGAACGCATAATGAGCCCTCCCGCGCAGACCGAACGTCTGATTGATGTGCCTTCTGCGCGTGCACGTCGCGAATAATAATGGTATTGTTGTCCTGTAATTTCAGGGCAATCCGATGTCGTCCTCTATGAGTTTTACCGTTAGACGCCCGTTTTGGCCGTTTATGACACCAGAACGGTGTTCCCGGTCACCGCGGGCACACGACACATCCGATTGATGTGTCGTTTGCTCGACCACATCACAATTCACTCACCCTTTGATGTCGTCCGATTTCAGGCCATTCGGACTTCTTTCGGCCAGTTTGGACCCCCCACGCGCTTTTATCAAGCGCGCGCAACGCTAAAAGAACGCATAATGAGTCCTCCCGCGCAGACCGCACGTCTGATTGACGTGCCGTCTACGCGTGCACGTCGCAAATAATAATGGGATTTTTGTCCTGTGATTTCAGTTCAATCCGATGTCGTCCGCTATGAGTTTGACCGTTAGACGCCCGTTTTGGCCGTTTTTGACACCAGAACGGCGTTCCCGGTCACCGCGGGCACACGGCACGTCCGATTGATGTGTCGTCTACTCGACCACATCACAATTAACTCACCCTTTGATGTCGTCCGATTTCAGGCCATTCGGACATCGTTCGTCCAGTTTGGACCCCCCCCCCCCCCACCCCCACGCGCGTTTATCAAGCGCGTGCAACGCTTAAAGAACGCATAATGAGCCCTCCCATGCAGAACACACGTCCGATTGATGTTTCGTCTATGAGTGCATGTCGAGAATAATAATGGGATTGTTGCCCTGTGATTTCAGGTCAATCTGTTGTCGTTCGCTATGAGTTTGACCGTTAGACGCCTGTTTTGGCCGTTTGTGACACCAGAACGGCGTTCCCGGTCACCGCGGGCACACGGCACGTCCGATTGACATTCCCTCTGCTCGACCACATCACAATTTACTCACCCTTTGATGTCGTCCGATTTCAGGCCACTCGGACATCGTTCGGCCAGTTTGGACCCCCCCACGCGCGTTTATCAAGCACGCGCAACGCTTAAAGAACGCATAATGAGCCCTACCGCACAGACCGCACATCCGATTGACATGTCGTCTGCGCGTGCACGTCACGAATAATAATTGTATTGTTGTACTGTGATATCAGGTCAATCCGATGTTGTCCGCTATGATTTTGACCATTAGACGCCCGTTTTGGCCCTTTATGACACCAGAACGGCGTTCCCGGTCACCGCGGGAACACGGCACGTCCGATTGATGTGCCGTCTGCTCGACCACATCACAATTCATTCACCCTTTGATGTCGTCCGATTTCAGGCCATTCGGACTTCGTTCGGTCAGTTTGGACCCCCCCACGCCCGTTTATCAAGCGCGCGCAACGCTTAAAGAACGCATAATGAGCCCTCCCGTGCAGACCGCACGTCCGATTGATGTGCTGTCTGTGCGTGCATGTCGAGAATAATAATGGGATTGTTGTCCTTTGATTTCAGGTCAATCTGTTGTCGTACGCTATGAGTTTGACCGTTAGACACCTGTTTTGGCCGTTTATGACACCAGAACGGCGTTCCCGGTCACCGCGGGCACACGGCACGTCCGATTGACATGCCCTCTGCTCGACCACATCACAATTTACTCACCCTTTGATGTCGTCGGATTTCAGGTCATTCGGACATCGTTCGGCCAGTTTGGACCCCCCCACGCGCGTTTATCAAGCGCGTGCAACGCTTAAAGAACGCATAATGAGCCCTACCGCACAGACCGCACATCCGATTGACGTGCCGTCTACGCGTACACACCACTAATAATAATTAGAATGTTTCACGGTGGTTTCAGCACAATCTGAGGTTGTCCGCTATGAATTTGCCCGTTGGACGCCCGTTTTGGCCGTTTATAACACCAGAACTGCGTTGTCGGTCACCGCGGGCACACGGCACGTCCGACAGACATTCCGTCTGCTCGACCACTTCATAAATCACTCACCCGTATTTATCGTCTGATTTCAGGTCATTCCGACATCGTTAGGCCCGTTTGGACCCCCCTCACGCGCGTTTACGAAGCGCGCGCATCACTTAAAACACGAATATTGAGCCGTACCGCGCAAACCACACGTCCGATTGACGTGAGGTCTGCGCGTACACGTCACGAATAATAATTAGAATATTTCACGGTGGTTTCAGGTGAATTTAATGTCGTCTGCTATGAATTTGACCGTTTGACGCCCGTTTTGGCCGTTTATGACACCCGAACTGCGTTCTCGGTCACCGCGGGCACACGACACGTCCGATTGACGTGCCGTCTGCTCGACCACTTCATAAATCACTCACCCGTATTTTTTTCTGATTTCAGGCCATTCTGACTTTGTTCGGCCTGTTTGGACCCCCTCGCGCGCGTTTACGAAGCACGCTCATCACTTAATACACGAATATTGAGCTGTACCGCGCAAACCGCACGTCCGATTGACGTGACCTATGCGCGTACACGTCACGAATAATAATTAGAATGTCTCACGGTGGTTTCAGCTCAATCTGGAGACGCGGTGTGGCCGACACCACTCAAAGTGTCCGTCTTTTGTTTCAAAAGGACGTCATTTTAAGTGAAAAGCATCAACTGGCATACGGAAAACCGACCAAACGCATTCTGAATCTGTTGATAATTTATCCCAACAATCCATGGGTCATATGTGACGTGTACGAGCCAACCTGGGAAGAATCCAAGTCGCGGTGTGGCCGGGATAAGTCTAAGTGGCTCTCTTTTGTTTAAAATGGACACCATTTTAAGTACATACTGAAAAATGACCAAACGGATTCGGTTTCCATTGAAAATTTATGAGAACGATCCATGTGTAATATGTGACGTGTACGAATCAACCCCGCCACAATCGGAGACGCGGTGTGGCTGACACCACTCAAAGTGTCGGTCTTTTGTTTCAAAAAGACGTCATTTTAAGTGAAAAGCATCAAGTGACATACGAAAAACCAACCAAAGGCATTCGGACTGTGTCGATACTTTAGCACAAGGATCCATGGGTCGTATGTGACGTGTACGAGTCAATCCCGCCTCAATCCGAGGAGCGGTGTGGCCGACACCGTTCTAACTGTGTCTCTTTTGTTTAAAATGGACAGGATTATAAGTGAAAAGAACAACTGACATATGCAAAACTGACCAAACGCATTCCGAATCTGTTGATAATTTATCACAATGATCCATCGGTCATATGTGACCTGTACGAGCCAACCCGGGCTCAATCCGAGTTGCGGTGTGGCCGAGATCAGTCTAAGTGGCTCTCTTTTGTTTAAAATGGACATCATTTTAAGTACATACGGAAAACCAACCAAATTCATTCGGTTTCCATTGAAACTTTAGGAGAACGATCCATGGGTCCTATGTGACATGTAAGAATCATCCCCGCCTCAATCCGACATGCGGTGCGGCTGACACCACTCAAAGTGTCCGTCTTTTGTTTCAAAAGGACATCATTTTAAGTGAAAAGCATCAACTGACATACGCCAAACTGATCAAACACCTACGAGTTCTATTAAAACTTTAGTAAAATGATCCATGGGTCATATGTGACGTGTACGGGTCAACCCCTCCACAAACCGAGCCACGATGTGGCCGATACCACTCAAACTCTCTCTCTTTTGTTCAAAATGGACTAAATTGTAAGTGAAATCAACAACTGACATACGGGAAACGGACCAAACGCCTTAGGATTATATTGAAACATTAGTAAAACAATCCATTGGTCATATGTGACGTGTATGAGTCAACTCTACCTCAATATGAGGCACCGTGGGGCCGGGACCATCCAAACTGCCTCTCTTTTGTTAAAAATGGACAATAGTTTACGTACATACGCCAAACCGATCAAACGGATTCTGATTGTGTTTTAACTTTATGAAAATGATACCTGGCTCATATGTGATGTGTACGAGTAAACCCCGTCTCAATCCGAGGCCCGGTGTGGCCGACACAACTCAAAGTGCCTCTCTTTTTTTTAAATGTATTTAATTTTAAGTGAAAACAACAACTGACATACGAGAAACCGACCAAACGCCTATTAATTATGTCTAAACTTTAGGACAACAATCCATGTGTCATATGTGACATGTACAAGTCAACGCCGCCAAAAAATGAGCCACGGTGTGGCCAGGACTACTCAAAATGTATCTCTTTTGTTAAAAATGGACTAAATTGTAAGTGAAATCAACAACTGACATACAGGAAACGGACCAAACTCCTTCATATTCTATCAAAACTTTAGGACAAAGATCCATGGGTCATATGTGATGTTTAAAAGTCAATATCGCCTCAATCCGAGCTGCGGTGTGGTCGGAACTACTCAAACTATCTCTCTTTTGTTTAAAATGGACATAATTTTAAGTGAAAACAACAACTGACATACGCCAAACCAACCAAACGACTTCTAATTCTATTAAAATGTTACTAAAATGATCCATAGATCAAATTTGACGTGTACGAGTCAACTCTGCCACAATCTAAGCCGCGGTGTGACCGCGACCACTCAAACTGTCTCTCTTTTGTTCAAAATGGACTAAATTGTAAGTGAAATCAACAACTGACATACGGGAAACTGACCAAACACCTTCGGATTCTATTTATATTTTAGTAAAACGATCCATGGGTCATATGTGATGTGTACGAGTCAACCCCAACTCAATCCGAGGCACCGTGGGGCCGGGACCACCCAAACTGCCTCTCTTTTGTTCCAAAGGGACAATATTTTATGTACATACGCCAAACCGATCAAACAGATTATGATTGTGTTTAAACTTTAGGAAAATGATTCATGCCTCATATGTGACGTGTATGAGTCAACCCCGCCTCAATCCGAGGCCCGGTGTGGCCGACACCACTGAAAGTGGCTCTTTTTTTAAAAATGTACTTAATTTTAAGTGAAAACAAAAATTGAAATACGGAAAACTGACCAAATGCCTACGGATTCTGTATAAACTTTAGGAAAAAAATTCATGGGTCATATGTGATGTTTACGAGTCAACCCCACCTCAATCCGAGCCATGGTGTGGCTGGGACCACTAAAACATTCTCTCTTTTGTTGAAAATGGACTAAATTGTAAGTGAAATCAACAACTGTCATACGGGATACCGACCAAACGCCTTCGTAATCTATTTACACTTTAGGAAAACAATCCATGGGTCATATTTGATGTGTAAGAGTCAATACCACCTCAATCCGAGGCATGGTGAGGCCGACACCACCCAAACCGTCTCTCATATGTTAAAAATGGACAACATTTTACATACATACGCCAAAATGATCAAACAAATTCTGATTGTGTTGAAACATTAGGATAGCAATCCATGGCTCATATGTGACATGTACGAGTCAACGCCGCCTCAATCCGAGGTCCGTTGGGGCCGACACCACTCCAAGTGTCTCTCTTTTGTTTAAAATGGACATAACTTTAAGTGAAAACAACTGTTGACAAACGCCAAACCAACCAAACGCATTAGGATTCTATTGAAACTTTAGAAAAACGATCCATGGGTCATATTTGACTTTTACGAATCAAACCTACCTCAATCCAAGCCACGGTGTGGCCAGGACCACTCAAATTGTCTCTCTTTTCTTGAAAAGGGACTAAATTGTAAGTGATATCAACAACTGACATACGAGAAAGAGACCAAATACCTTCTAATTCTTTTGACACTTTAGTAAAACAATCCATGGGTCATATGTGGAATGTACGAGTCAATCCCACCTCAATAAGAGTCACCGTGGGGAGGGGACCACCCAAACTACCTCTCATTTGTTCAAAATGGATTAATATTTTACGTACATATGCCAAACCGATCAAACGGATTTTGATTGTGTTGAAACTTAAGGACAATGATCCATGGATCATATTTGATGTGTACCAGTCAACCCAGCCTCAATTTGAGGCATGGTGTGGCACTTACTGAGTTACAAGTGATGAGACTCCTATGAAAATACCTTTTCACTATATATTATAAAAGTGGTTGTCGTATGAAGATTGAAATGGGTGTAAATAATATTTGACTTATTGAAACTCTGATTCAACTATACTGGATGATTTTTGTCATATGAAGATTCAAATGGGGAATTATTCACCATGACTCTATTCAAAGAGGTGGTGTTCTTTTTTGTTGTTTTAAGTGTGTTAGTGTTTTTGTCATATGAAGATTCAAATGGGGAATTATTCAGCATGATTCTATTCAAAGAGGTGGTGTTTTTTTCAGTGTTGTTTTTTATGCAGGTGCACTGGAGGGGCCACTGGAGGAGCTGCTGACAATTCTGAAAATACTGAATACCAACGGTTGTAAACCATTGGTATACTTTTCCATACTTAAACATATTCCAATGGTTTCCATGAAACCGTTGGGAAAAAATATATACCAACGGTTTACAACCATTGGTATAAAATAAAAACCATTGAATTCCCAACGGTTTCATGAAAACCGTTGGGAAAAATACTATACCAACGGTTGTGAACCGTTGGTATAAGATGAGAATATAGTATTCCCAAACCGTTGGGTAAACCTATACCAACGGTTCAGCAAGAACCGTTGGCAAATCCACACCTACAGTGGGCTACCCCAACGGTTTACTTCAAACCGTTGGTATATATCTTTCCCCACGCCTTACTTCCCTACGGTTTGGACAACCGTTGGTATAGAATATACCAACGGTTCTCCAGCCTATACCAACGGTTCTAAACCGTTGGTATATCCTTTATTTCCAGTAGTGTAGGTGTAGGTATTACCTGATATTTTATATAAATTTTCCCAGTAGTTTGTGATGAATCGGGCTTCATTTTCATAGACTCATCGTAGTCATTTCTCATTTTTTATGCTCTTATATAATTTAAGTCACCTTTGCTATTTCATGTCTAATTACACTCCTTCTACAATAATATTTTTATAAATATCCTTCAACATCTTATCGTGTTCATTAACTTTTACTTTGAGAAGTTTTAGTTCCTCAACAAATAATCATTCTCATTGTTGAGAAAAAAAATATATTTTACTTTCTTCATCTTCTCAACCTATTTCGCTAGGTATTTAGTTTCCCTGTTATATTGGAAATTTATTTCAATATAAGCTTCAAGTTCAACCTTTATCATGTTCTCAATTTAATTTTCTTCTACTTATCCATAATTTCCTGATCTTTCTTCTTATTTTCCAAAATAATCTATAAAATTATAAAAACAATTGTCACATTATTATAAAAAATAACCACTTGAGATATAGTAGTCATACTCCTTCTTACATAACATTCTAATTTTTTATTATTTGTAACTTATCATTTTTCTCACTAGTTTTCTTTAATTCCTTATAGTTTCTCCTCCATTTCTTCATCTGACTCATTTTTTTATGTTTATCATATTCCTTGGAAAAATGATAGAAAACGTATAATTTCAAAACACTTAAATCGATTTATTATAAATTTTAATTTATAAATTATATCCCCATTTTTTATATTTTTTGATAGAAACTCTTTTATACTATTCATCTTTGTCCTTGTCATCTTCTAATTCACTAGAAAATTCAACATCCACCACCAAGATCTTGAGTCTATTTATAACTTTGAATTCCATTTCCACCTTGAATTTATTCTTAAAAATAAGATATTTTCTCATATCATTGTTGAGTAGTGTGTTATGTAACTCATCAAAGACAAGACACCCTTTTCCTAAAAATTTGAAATATTTGTATCAAACATATTGGGATAATTTCTCATGAGCTTTTTAATAAACGTTGAATATTATAGAGTATCTCTAAAACACCTGATGTGACTAACTATCTCGTTTACTCTTATAAATTAGTTTCCAATTGTCCCATAATCATCCCTCCCAATATCTTAAAATTTTTCTCTCTAAATTTATAGATTTTATTCTTTAACCTTGATATTTCCTTTATAATTATTCTCAGGATTATCTTATATCGCATTAGTTATCTTTATTCCCATTAATTTTATATACAATTTATCATATAAACACATAAAAAAATATTTATGGATTTTATATCTACCCAGATATTTATTTTATCAGCTAATATCATAGGATCATCTATCCTATGTGGTGTAAATCCGATTGTGACCACGTCATACACTTCAATGTATTGAGAAAAAATGTAGGGGATCATCCTATTCTTACAACCAAGACATTTCTTCCAATGAAATGTGGGAACACCATTATTGTTAATTAAATTTAGTTTATATACCTATAAATCCATATGATTTTAGATGTTTTATATGGAATATGGTTAGCTCTGATACCAATTGAAGTGCACAGATCAGTTTGTTTATCACTAAGAATAGGGGTGAACTAATGATATCACTTTATACAACTTAGTAATTTTAAATTAACCATTGTGGATAATTTATATTTTTAATATAATATTATTTAATTATCAACCATACTCATATGTAATCAATAGAAATAATAGTAAATCATACATAAAGTTTTTACAAAGCTTAGTCTCAATATACCAAATAATTTCTAGGTTTGGATCAAGATCCAAGTCCTAGATATTCACTATAATTGTTCAAGTTGATAAAAGACAAGGGAAGTGTTCTTACATGACTTCTATGGAGTATTTAATCTAGTAAAAGATAAATTTAGTGTTCATACATGAATATTTATATGAAAATGATAGTATTTGGCTAAGATTTTCTTAGACCCACTAGCCTTCATGATTCTCCTTCTTATCTTGTGTGAAAAAGATCTTAAATTAACCCTTAGATGTCTTCACATAATATTTAAATATATTTTTCCTTTATTTCCATGTATTCAATTTCTAGAATAATATCAACAGAAAAGAATATCTATAAAAATTACTTCCCATGTTTTTAGAAAGATCAAAATATACATCAGTTCATGAATACACATCTCAGTTTTATTCTTCCTTGATATAAAATCTTCAAATAAATATAAAATAGTTTTTCCTTTGGTGGAATTATTATTATAATATAATTGAAATAATTTCATTCAAAAACTGTTAATCTCAAGAAAGAAAATAAGAAACTGAGGAAATAATATCTATAAGAAAACAATTTATAGATAGAAGTTGAATAAAAATATAGGTTTTTAAAAGAGATCATAAATATGAAGAAACTTCTTGATTAAGAGAAAAATATTAATAATACATTATAATAATAATTGATTGTAAAGGTGAAATAAATTGACCATATGCAATATAAAGTGGTTGAAACTGATTGAGTAATATCTAACTTTCAGAATTAATATTAATAAGTTAGAGAATTATATAATATAGGTAAAGATTAGGTGGTTTAGAAACAAATATCAACAAATATTGATTAAAAGTCTTAAAGTATTGATAAGAAGTCTGAGAAGAGGAATCAAGTCAAAAGGATCAAGTTTTTAGCTAAAATAGGTGAATTCAAGGATTCTAAAAATTATGAAAAATATAACATTGATAAAAAATATGCTACAACTGGAGACTCTATTAAGGCTAAGAAGAAGTATAATATGAATATAATGATTTTTAAGTCCTACAAATAATCAATTCATAAAAAGAAACTAATGATGATGATCAAAAGGATGATGGAAAACCTATTCATAGTTCTGGATAACATACTACTTTCAAAGGTAAATATGCTTTCTATAGATACTTATAGCACTATGAAGGATATGGATATATATGAAAGATTTGTTGGTTTAGTAATGAAAACTTAAGTAAATCAAGAATTTATTGGAATCTGAGTTTGAGGGGGAGTCAACCCACTCAAATAAGACAACTTGAAAAATCTATTTTAAAAATTAAAAATAGATTTCAACCATTGGAAAATGTTTTTAAAAGATATGATTAGAATACACATCTTAATAATGGATTCATTGTAATGATTCTAGATCAATAAGTTTTATATGGAAAATATCAAAACCATTAAAAGAAGAAGATAAGAGGTAAAGAAAATTACTTAGTTGTTGAAACTTCTCTCAAATACACAAAAGTAGAATGACCCTACAAATTGGATAGTGAATGTTCTTTAAAGATTACCAAAGATTTGGAATTGTTAAAAAATTTAATGACTAAAAATAAGGGATAGATATTTTTATAAATGATGATTCAATAAAAATGAAAGGTATTATATCTTATGACATTGGAAAAGAAAAATTGAAATCCAGGAGTGACTTATTTATTTATTTATTGAAACATGGTTTTTTGAGTATGTAATAGTTTTGTGGTGAAGGGAAAAAATTATTTTTTAGAAAATATGGAATTTTATTAAAAGGATTAAAGATGGGAAAGTTATAATAAGATCATAATGAACCAGTAGAAATCTATTTCAGGTTGGAGATTCACATAGTTTATGTAATCTGAGCATGATAGTAGAAAATTAGATATGGAATAAAAGGCTTAGACGTATGTTCTAGAGGAATATGAATAAGATGAAGAGGATATAAATTATTCATGATATTACTAACATGATAATAATAATATATCTGTGTTTTTAGACATTCCTAAAAGGGTATATTCTAAATTTATTACATGATAGGGGTGAGATACATACAACTCAACCCTTATAGATTATTCATTTTGAAATGTGTGGACCCATGAGATAAAAATTGAAAAATGGAGATAATTATTTTATTTACTTTATTAATGATTGAACTCATATAGCTTGTATTATGTTTTTAAAACAAAAATCATAGGCTCTAAAGATGGTTAATAATTTTAGGATAAGTGCAAAATAGGAATGTGGGTACTCCATGAAAAATATTCAAACTAGTAATAGTATTTAATATACAAATGTGAAGTTTAAATATTATCTGGAAAATCCTTCGATTCATTATGAAATTAGTGCACCATACAGACAAAAATAGAGTGGAGTTTTAGATAAAATGAATATAATTTTTGTTGAGATGGCTCAAACAATAATGATTTAACATAATAATTCTCAGTTATTTTAGAGGAATGATATTATAGCTATATTTCACATTTATAATCATTGTTTCTATAGGTAAAACTCTAATATGACTCCATAATATATTATTACAAATATAAACAGAGTTTTAAATATATAAGGTTATTTTTTATCCCCTTCATTATCAATGTCAAATGTGAGAATCTTGGAAATTATGATTTAAGAGGTGTTTATGGTATCTTACATAGATACCTTCCAAATTGTAGAGGATATAGGTATTATAACAAGTGAAATAGAAGGATTTTTGACTTTTTATATGTGAATGTGTTGGAACATTTTGGTATAAAGCTTTCACACTAAGTTTTAGATATAAGAGGAAGTGAAGAGGATGTTATTTCAGTTAAACTACGTGATAAATTTTATGAAAGAGGTGATGATAAAGAAACTATATAGGATCAAGATATTTGTTCAACCATTTCAAGTGATGATGGATAATTGTGTTCATCTCATGCAAGGATGAAGAATAAAGTGGAGGTCCAAAATATAACTGGAGATCAAGGATAGAATATTCAAACCATATGCATATAGAGGATAGTTCCACATACCTCTTTGTTTTCATAGGTTGGGTCAAGAGATATTTAATAATATCTAGAGTATTAATAATGGATTGATGCTATGAATGAGTAACTGTATCATGTTGAGAATAATAAAACATGAGATATGTTCCCAAACCTAAAGAATTTTTTTTTAAAAACAAAGTGTATTTTTTGAAACAAGATGAATAAAATAGGTGAAGTGTTAAGAAACAAGGAAGGACTAGTTTGTAAGGGCTATTCATAAGTTAAAGACGTTGATATTAATGATAACTTCATCCTAGTTTCAAGACTCAAAACCATCAAAAAATTTATTATTATTTCTACACAAATGATATATAAGATATTCCAAAAGTATTTCAAGTATGATTTTCTCAATAGAGAGATGTAAGGATAAGTATATATTGAAAATACAAGTCATTTATTTCTTGTGAAATAAGATAACTTTTTATATAAATTTAAAAATGATTTATATGGGATTAATTAATCGCTAAAATCTTGGTATTCCAAGATGGATTCATGTTTAAAGAATATTAACTTCAATAAAGGAAGAGTGGACTTAAACCTATACATAGAAGAAAATAGAGAGGTTTTTTCATTGTGATTGTTTATGTTAATTATAACATAATTTTAGGGAACAATAAAGAATATTGTAATAGATTTACCAACTAAATGAATATGTATGTTGAAATTTATAGGGGGGATGAATGATGTACTTTCTTAGAATGTAAATTTATCAATAGAAGGATCGTATTTACTTATCATAAGAAAAATATTCCAAATAATTACTTAAAAGATTGGTCATGGATGATTAAAAACTTGTTTCCAAACTTATCTAAGTGGTAACTATGGTTTTTAAGGATAATGTTGGAAGGAATATTGATCCTAAATAATTTAGTCAATTGATAGGAAGCCTTCTATATTTAATAACCTCTAGAACAAACATGTTTTATGATATTACCCTATGTAATTGATTTCAAAATACATCAAAAATGTAATATTTTTTAGATGGAAAATTATTTATTAGATACATTAATGGAACTAAAGATAATGGGATAAAGTATGATAGTAAGGGAATGTTAAATCTATTTAGCTATTTAGATATAGACTAGTCAGGTTTTTTGATGATAGAAGTGTAATGTACCAGAATTTCCATATAATTTTTATTATTATATGGAATTATTTTGAGATCGCAAAATATAACGTCGCGTGATTATGAGGCCCGAAGTGCTCAGAATAATCCATCGATGTTTTGTTATACTTTAAATAGCGTGCATAAGCATTTTTCTTAAAAAAGAGAAATAACTCTTAAATAGTTACCTGGATTGGAAATATGGGGGCACCATTGCGTTCAAGATGGCGGGTTTACCCTAGGCACGACTTAAGTTTAGTAGGTATGGGTCTCCTGTGAGAAACCCCAAAATGGCATAACCGTAAATAAAATTATTAAATAAAATTATTTTATTTTTCAAATGCTTACAACTCATGAACGGTAACTCGGATTAAAAATCTGAGACCATCATCGAACTTGTGAGCGTATTCTCTCTTTAGGAAGATACTAACTTTGGCCAGCACAGGCCACCAGTGAGAGTTAGTTTTTGGCAGTAAATAAAATAATTAAGTGAAAATTATTTTATTGTAAAATCCATAACTTTTAAACAGTAACTTGGATTGGAAATCTGAGAGTATTGTTGTGTTTGTTGGGGCATGTTTCACTTAGGCAGAGCCTAACCTCGACTGTTGCAGGTTGAAGGTTACTGTTAATAATTTTCTGAACTTTTTTCCAGGTACGTTCAATAAACGTGTCAGCGGTATTTTCTAGCTTTTGAACCATTTCTCAAATTAAAAATCGGAGGGCACCATTGAATCTATAGCACCAGGATTCACTTAAGGTAGGCTTTACTTTGACCATAGTAGGTCTGATGAAAAACCAAAGTTTTGTAACTTTTTTAAATGATATGAAATAAAATAATTTTGTAATTTTATTTCATAAACCTCCAGCATACCAATTAAAGGGTGGGGTCAGTGGTGTGTCAAGCCATTAAATGGCTTGACCTGCCAACCTTAGGTAACGACGACGTTGGAGAAAATTAGAGAGCTTCCTAACTAATGAGACCCATTATTTCCCCATGCTGTTACTTACTCTCCCCATCTCCTATAGATATGGAGCTAGGGAAGTGGTATCAGAGAGCTTCGCCAAAAAGTGAAGTGCTGAAGGAACACCGCGATGCCATACCCTTAGAGAAGAATCCGACCCAGTGGAAGGTTACGGATGACACCAAACCAAAGGGTGATGTGCATGTGGCATCTTAGGGAATCGGTTGTGGGAATGAAGAACACGATCCACCTTCAAGCACAGACGTTTCTTGGACGTTTCAAGGTTGGGGTTATTTTCATTTATGCTTTTTAAATAATTTTTCCTCTTCCCCGTTCTTGTATAATATGAAGAATGTGGGTCAACCGACTAACGGGTTGACCCATGATTCATTCTTCCTTGTGGGAGGTCATTGTGGGGTATCCTGGGGGGTTTATCTTGTTGATAATTAAATTGTTATTAAACCCTTAACCACCTCATGTTTATGAGCTAACGTGGAGGGCATGGGCCGAAGGAACCTGGCCTGAACCCTCTGCTATCTTTTCTACATCCTTGATCCTCCTTGGAAGTCTACGAGCACGTAGATGCATGCCACAAGAGGAAGGTCGTGGCTCGTTAGCCAAAATGAATGGAGGAGGTGGCTGACACGATGGCCGGCCGCGGGAAGGGAGGCAGCGCGACCACAGCATCGCCGGCGAACAAAAGTCGTGGCCAAAGCCATATCAGAGGCCAGACACACCTCCAGCAGGTTCTAGGCCACCACTACCTCGCCAACCAAATGGTCGTTGGGACGTTTAAAAATCCAAGAGACTAGGGGGTTACACCCCCTGTGTCGGACTGAACTGGGCCACCACCAACGGAGCGGGTTCCCGCCCTCAGAGCTGGCTTCCTCCCTCGGAGTGTCTCATCGCCCTCAGAGCAGGCCGCCGCCCTCAGACCGGTCTGCCACCCTCGGATCGGGTCGTCTTCCTCGCACCAGGTCCCTGCCCTCAGACTGAGCTGCTTCCCTCAGAGCAGGCTTCCGCCCTCGATCTGGTCATCCACCCTCGGATCGGGCCACCACCCTCAGATTGGGCGGCCGCCCCACCGGGCCGCCGCCCCCGGGCAGAGCCACCGCCCCACATGGGTCGGGCCACCCCTTTTGGGCATCTATTGCAGGCCACCCCTCTTGAAGTTTGAACCAAACATCATCCCAACATGATGAGACCACCTCGGCCCAGCCCAAACCAGGTTAGGCCGGGTCGGTCCGAGTAGGTCGGACTAAACCCGGGCCCAACTTGGCTTAGAAACAATCAAAGGACCTTATCTTGAGAACCGGATGTCCATTTGATGAATCTTATGTGTCATTGGGAACCTTGGAGTGAGATGGTCCTTTTGAATAACTCCATTAGAGTTTTGAAGAAACTTGAAGTTCAGCCAGGTTGGATCGCAACCGAATCCAATCGGGCCCTCGACACTGAAATGCCAATAACGCACAGACCGGGCATCCAACTGACGCACCGTCTATAGCGTTGGAACCCTTATGACATGGATGATCATTGGGTTACTTCTTTGTGAGACTTCATGCTGGTTGAGATACAAATGACGTCTTGGGGAGCAGTTCTCCCAAGCGCACTTCGTACGGAACCCTACGACTGGCTGAGACCTGAAAACTGCTGACTTTTCAACTCGGAGAGACTCGACAGCTGTATTATGCGATGGGGGCGAGTACCTTCATAGACCAAAATGGGGGTGGGTGATTTTGTGTGACCTAGAGGGCCATGGTGGGGAGCGGCCGCAATACGCGATGGGGAGGAGTACCTTAGAAGACAACGATGGGGGTGGGTGGCTCTGTGTGACCTTGCAAACCCACAGTAAGTGATGGTGAGGAGTACCTCAGTAGTTCAAGGTTAGTGGGAAGTGCCTCGGAGTGAACCTACATGCATACTATAATTGATAAGGTAGTATTTCCTTAGAAACCAAGGCATTTGATGTTGTGACTGGGGATGTTACTTGTTACTACCCCTAGAATAAATCCTGGTGTTAGCTGTCATTAGTTTGTGCTTGTGATTGAGGTTATGTTATGTGGTACCTTACCTGTGTGGTATTTTACCATCATGGTGTTACCCTGTGGTTTTTCTTTGTATAATTCTAGGAGACCTTAGTGGTCTCGGGGTCCCTACTGAGTATCATTATACTCACCCCTGCACGGGCTTCTCCCGCACCTTGTTATGACTTATGCAGATGATGACCAACTGGACTGAGATTTGAGGGAGCTAGGACCTAGTGGTATGCAGAGGGGACGGATGGACATGGAGTGATGAGGAGGGGAATTGTACTTACCTTTAAGGTAGGTTTTGGGGTGGACCATTTGGTGTGACGTGGCGTAGGGACTACTGATCATGAGTTGTACCTACCCTTCAGGTAGGATCTATGGTGTATGATCCAAGAGCTGCTTTTCACCTTTTTAGTTGTTTTTTACATTTCAGTTGTACTTGTACTCTTTCATTTGGGCTTGTATTCAGGCCCCTTTACATTTAGCACACTTTTTTCTATAGCAGTTTACTTCATAGTTTCTTCTTTTTGTGTTCTCGTACCATATGTTTATACAGGTTTAAAGGAAATTCATTATTGTTTTAGTGAATATGCATTTTGGTGCTAATCGCTAACCCCTGGGCTATGGAAGGTGGGCTTGGCGTAGTCACAGCATGGGCCCCAAGGGACGGGTCGTGACAAAGTTGTATCAGAGGGGATCAGTTCTACCAAAGAACTTGGACTCTGATCTTTTCTATGTGGCAATAGTGTTGAGTGTTATGAGTGTGGTTTTCAGTTTGGGGAATCTAGTATTGGTGCGACATCCAATGTATACATACCCCAAGACCCTGAATTATGATTTCCAACTCATCGCATGAAATCCCTGATTGCATGTGTTTTTGAAAAAAATTTCTTTTGATTTCTTTGGAGTCATCTCACCATGTATAACTTAATAACTATGGTGCACTTGTTCTTTATCAGGATTCCTCCACGAATATATCCATCTTGGTTTCTTGAGAGATTAGGCGATGACGGCCCACCGAGCGATGATGCCTCGGATTAAGTCCCTTTTAAGGCATTAGAACCTTCAGGTGGTGTACCAGTAACACCACTACCCATTGGGAAACCGTTTCCACCATACCACCAGTAGAAGTTGCAAGATGACTAAGCACATTGCATGAGTTTTAGCTATAGAGGCCTCAGAGGATCTGAGGCGATATGGACCCGCATGCAACTGAGGACTGAATGAAGGTTGTGGCTAGAGTTTTCCACCTATTTGAGACACCAGTAGAGTATATGGTGATCTTATCTTCTAGTCTTTTCTAGTGAGTGACCATGAGGATGTTCCACATAGTGATGAGGATTTGGTATGTGGACCGTTGCCCAAGATAGTACCCTCAGGTAGTGTGTCAACTGTATCAATACCCATTGGTCAGTAGTTACAACTGGCGGTACTGATAGAGGACACATATAGGCTTAGTGCCTTACACATGTTTCAGTACCAGATACCCCTCAGGTTCCGAGATGAGCCTGACTCACGAGAAGCTAAGGACTGGCTTGAGGAGGTACTTGAGTTTCCATCTAACTAGGGCACCATTCGATCAAATGGAGATACTAGTAGAGAGTCATCTATGTGGTTCAGTAGGATGACGATGAGGTTTAGATTACCCAGATCTTGTGAATATTTGACTTTTTCTATGGATAAGCTTGACAACCTTCCTCAGATAATGGGGTCCCTTACCATAAAGGGCTAAGGGATGAGAGTTCCCTAGAGATTCTACAACTTTGGCAGGATGACATGTCGGTAGATGAGTATTCATCAAGGCATACCGACCATCCTAGGTACTCAATAAATAAAGTACGGTCAGTGCTTTAGGGATCAGACCTTCGAGCGGGGTGTGTTTAGGGACATCTGAGCCAGCACTTTTCCTCTATGAATTTCTACTTATGTTAGGGTGCTATAGAGATACATTATGGTTGAATGTTCTTTGGCAGAGCAAATGTATCCAGTGAATGAAAACAGTGGGAAAGCATAAAACTGACACCATTCTCAGAGACTTGGGCTTGTAAAATGTTTCAAGAAGTGAAAGTGTTAAGGAAAAATGAATTTTCTAGGCTTTAGACATGGAATCAGATCTAGGAGATCAGCATGAGGTGGTTTACATTTCGACATGTTACAACCATGACCCCAAAGTCCTCCCCACCAAGCTTAGGGAGCCAGAGGACAGGACATGGGAGTAGCTGAATGTGGTCAAAGAGTGCGACCCAAGGACTCTAAGAATGATTCGAGGAACGGTCTATGTCAACTACTAGCTGCCGTATTAATAGAAATAGGTACCAATCATTCTTTCCTTCCACAAATCTTGTCCAAGACCTAGATTTTCTAGTCAAACCATTGACTTGACCCTCACATCTGGAGATACCTTTGGGAGGAGACTCGATAATCACACATTTTGACCTCACCTATTTTGATAATCCTAATTATGATTTCACAGACTTTGATAATCCCAAATAATTTTTTTCTATATATTATTTATTTCAATCTATGACATTCTATTATCAAGCTGATAATTATATTAAAATAATCATTGAAATATGTTAATCAATGTTTATCTATGTTTATATGACTTTTGAAATAATTCTAACCCAATCAGATATGTTTTGCATAAAAAAGATAAGTGTTAAGTCACTGATATGCTTATAGCTACTGCTACAGATCTACCGGTACTTATTCTACCGATAAACATAGTCACCGATAAGCAAAGTTCACTGATACGCAGAGCTACCGGTATGTATAAGTCCAACGGTAAGCACGTCACTAACAGATCTAGTCCACCGATACAGAAAGCTCCCGATAGAAGAAGAGCTACCGATAGAACAAGTCTACCAATATACACAATCACTGGTACAGAACAAAGCTACCGATATGCACAAGCTACCAATACAAATTTTACCGATACAGAGTCACACATACAAACGAGCCACTGATACAAGCGAGCTACCGATAGACCAAGATCTACCGATAGAAGGAGTCATCGTTACATAGAGATACTGATACACAAAGTAACAGCTACCAATACAAGGAGCTACCAGTATAAGGAAAAAGAGCTACCGATAGGAGCTCACTGCTATACAAAGTCCACTGTTACATATCTACCAACAAAAATCTACACTATTTCCTAAACTCTACTTTTGTCAACATTATTTATTTATTAAGAAATGGTCATATTTGATGATTTTAATGCAATAAATGTTATTTAATGATAGTTATTTGCATGTCAAGTAATCTTACCTAGTACCCATAAAAAGTTAATCATTCCCATTACTGGTGCTGAAAGCTATAAAAGGAAGGACAAAGACTGGGAAAAAAGAACAACAAGAAGTTGCGTGAAGGGTGCACAAAAAGGGAAAAAGGATGCTGTAAAGTGGTGCATACAGATAGACTGGAAGAACACAGGACATACATGAAGCAATTCATTCTAGATGAGAACAAAAGATGCACCTTTGACAAGGATAAATACAATGAGGTCTTCATACACTCATGCTGATCAAGCTGAACCTGAAAACCAAGGAATAAAATGACCCTCTGTTTTTTAGAAAAAAATCAGAGAAGGTCTCAGAAGCATTTCTGACAAATCAAAAGGTGTCCATAGTTTCACTTCAAATCACTAGAGATTTCTAAAACTCATATCTATTCTCTTAGTGATTTTTTTATTTACATTTCGAGCAGCGTGTTTATTATGTATTTTTTATACACACACTGTGTCCTGTGCTAAAATGGATCATCTCTAAATCCTCACACAAACCTTCCATAATTCTTTTGTACCCCACTGTGGATAGTGGTAGAGGTCAAGTAAGACCTGGACATCCAGTGTGATGTTGTTTTGTTTTCCCACATAAAACTATGGTAGAGGTCTTAGTACCTGGACAGTCTTCTCACTATTGTTTACCCCGATTCAGGGTGTGGATCAACTTTTATATAAAGTGTTTGAGAGTAATAAGTCTCAGCTTGAGACTGAACCTCTTGTTTTAAATCTTTTGTGCTTACTTATTTTGTTCTTAACTTATATTGAATATTCCACAGATAATTACTTTGAAATATAAAATTATTTTAAAGTTACTTTGATTGTTAATCTAGAAAGTGTTTGTATGTACTTTAAAGCATTATGTTAGCTTCAAAAGTTAATTAATATTCAGATTAGATTAACTGAGAACTAATCAATCTTTTGAGAACCTAACTGACCCTTTATTGTTTTAAAAATTCACTACAGATTATCTTGTTATTCAATTTGGGGGATTTGGATAGAAATATTTTTAACAGAAATTTTAATTGGAACTCAATTCACCCCCCTCTTGTGTGTCATCTCCGACTAACATTTGGTATCATAGGTTGTTTATTTTTAAAGGCTTTCCAAACAATATATTTTTTCAACTGTGATTTTATTTGTATCTCAAAGATCTTAAATTTCTATTAGTTCTACATTTTATCTCTTTAAATACATTTTCTAAAATCTAATTATTGATAATTGACTTGAAGGTGCTACTACCAACAGACCACCTTTCTTTAATGGTACAAATTATTCCCAGTGGAAGCTTAAAATGAAAATTCATTTAGAGATTATGGGATTTGATATCTGGATGGCTATAGAAACTCAATATAAGATTCCAAAAACTGAAAGAAATACTTGGAATGAACCTACTAAAACAGCCTACATTAATAATTATGAAGCAATGAATGCCCTATATTTTGCTTTAGGAGATGAATAATTTAATCACATATCTGCTTGTAAAACTGTCTATGAAATATGGGATACTTTGTCTGTTTCTCATGAGGGAATAACCAATGTTAAAGAAATGAGATGGAATACCTATACTAATAAATATGATAATTTTAAAATGAAGTCTGATGAACCTATTTCTGATATGTATCTCAGGTTCAATGAGATTGTCAACACTATGAGCTCACTAGGAAAAGTTGTTCCTGCAAAGGAGCAGATCATGAGGATACTAAGATGTTTTCCAAAAAGATGGAGATGCACATCTGTCTCCATAAGAGAATCGTGTGATATAAGTTCACTACCTGTTAAGGAATTAATTGGTAAGCTTATAATGTATGAGGAAGAACTCAAAGTAAATAATGAAGAAGATGATGAACTGAAAAGGAAGTCAGTAGCCTTCAAGACATCTGCTTCAAAGAGAAAGGACAAGGAGAAAGTACACATACCTACTGAAAGCTCAACAAGTGAAAGTTCAGATTTTGACGGTGATACTGAGATGGCTCAGATAGCTAGGAGATTCAATAAGTTCTACAGGAAGAAGAAATTCTTCAGAAAATCAAATTACAAAGGAAAATACGACAACAAAGGTCATTGGAAGAAGGATTGGAATAATCCTGATAAAAGTGATGAAATTGTCTATTATGAATGAAAAAGGGACATGTTAAACCAGACTGTCCAAAACTGAAGTTCAAAAAGAAATATGACTACAAGGACAAAAATTATAAGAAAGCTATGAAAGAAACTTGGTGTGTTTCAGAGGACATTTAAACTAATTCTGATTCTACAGAGGATGAAAAATCTCAAAAAACTAACATGTGTTTTATGACAAACACATCTGAGGTAACTTTGGAAACTCCTACTTTAAATTCATATTATTCTGGAGTTGAATCTGATTCTAAATCTGAAAATATGTCTTGTGAAGCCTTATTTGAATATTGTAATATTCTATAATAAACCTATAATGAATTGAAGGACAAGTATAAAGCTTTAAAGAAATAGCATGCTTTAACCAGCTCTGTAAAATCTGCACTTGATGTAGAAAAGGAAAAGAATGCTCAATTACTTTAGGAAAATACTGAACTGAAATTGTCTAATGATAAATTAAGGAAGGACTTATAAAAATTCACAAATGGAAAATATATACTTACTCAAATTCTACGAAAAAAAGTGGCACCAAAATATACCACTGTAATAGGCTATTATCCTGGAAAAAGAAATATTGTTAAAACTAGATTTATTCCTAAATCTGGATAGAATGCTGCTAGTTCTTGTTTTGGGAATTCATATGCTTCAACTATTTATTCATATGGTTATAGATCAAATAAATTTTATCTTTCATGATCTATCAATTCTGAAAAATATTTGAGACCCATAAGAAAAATTTGGGTACCTAAATCTTTACTTGCTAACCTATCTGGACCCAAGAGAATCTGGGTACCAAAATCATTTTCCATTTAAATCTGTTTTGTAGGAAAATTGCTTGAAGAGTTCCCATAAGAATATATGGTACTTGGATAGTGGATGTTCAAGGCATATGATTGGGGATTAATCATGTTTCAAAAGCTTAATCAAAGTTTATGGAGGTCATGTCACCTTTGGTGTTAGTTCTAAAGGAAAGACCATCAGCCTAGGCCAGATTGATGACACCGATTTAGTTTTAATCTTAAAATTTTTATTTGTTGATGGACTTAAATATAAGTTTTCAAGTATATCTCAGTTTTGTGATGATGTTTTCAATGTTAAATTTGAAAATGATTCTTGTAATGTTTTTAATTCTAAAAATGTTTTAGTATTTTCTGCTTTGAGAAATGAAAATGTTTATCCTTTTGATTTGAATTATTTAGCTAAAAAGAATATTAGTTGCTTAAATGATTTTCATAAAGAGTCTTGGATATGGAACAAAAGATAAGGACACTATAATGTTTATTCACATAGAAAACTGACTAGAAAAAACATAGTTAGAGACCTACCTAAACTTGAATTACTAGCTGATAAAGTTTTTAATACCTATCAAAAGGGAAAGCAACATAAAGTTTCTTTTAAATCAAAGAAATAAGTTTCAAATTCTCAACCTCTCGAGTTGGTTCACATGGGATTGTTTGGACCTTCTAGATTTTCTAGTCTAAATGGGAAGCACTATGTCTATGTCTTAGTAGATGACTTCTCTAGATATACTTGGGTATACTTCTTATCTCACAAAGATGAATCTTGTTCTTACTTTATTAAGTACTTCATGTCTGTAGAAAACCTTAGTGTAATTAAGATTAAGAATTTGAGAAGTGACCATGGTCGTTAGTTTGAAAATCATGAGTTTGAATCTTATTTCTCACATAATGGCTATAGTCACAACTTTTCTACCCCTATAACACCTCAATAGAATGATGTAATAGAAAGAAGAAATAGAACCCTTCAAGAAATTGCAAGAACCATGCTTAATGAATATGAATTGCCTATTTATTTTTGGGCTGAATCTGTAAATACATCCTGTTATATTATTAATAAAGTATTGATTAGACCTATTCTCAAGAATACCCCTTATGAGTTATGGAATAATAGGAATCCTAAGGTTAGTTACTTTCATGTTTTTGGTTGCAAAATTTTTATTCTCAATAAAAAGGATAATCTTGACAAGTTTTCTTCTAAAATTGATGAATGAATTTTTCTTGGTTATTATTTAACTAGAAATGCCTTTAGAGTTTTTAATAAAAGAACCAAATGTGTGAAAGAATCTGTTCACATCTAGTTTGATTAAAACTGATTCACATAAACCTAAGTCTTCCATTGAAAATCTTGAAGAAGACTTGTCTTCTCTAGACCTTAATGACAAAAATAGTGACCATGTTGTAAAGACATCCAATTTTGGACATATTCAAGAATATGCTTCTATAGAACCTGAACTTAGAGAAGAGCCTGAAATTTCTAGTCCTACCTTTACTAGATCAACTAGGATTCTAAAGAATCATACTTTAGATGCTGTTGTTGGTAATCTTGAAAGAGGGACATAGAATAGAGATTCTCTAAGAAACTAGGTTGAACATCAAGCCTTTCTTTCATAGTTAGAAGCTAAAAATGTCAATGATGCAAGCAATGATGAATTTTGGGTAATGGATATGCAAGAAGAACTAAATCAATTTTAAAGAAACAAAGTCTGGGAATTAGTTGACAGACTTAAGGACACTTTGACCATAGGCACTAAATGAGTTTTTAGAAAAAAAGTTGATGAATCAGGAAGTATATTTAGAAATAAAGCTAGGTTAGTTTCACAAGGTTATAGTCAAGAGGAATGAATAGACTATGAAGAAACCTTTGCACCTGTAGCTAGTTTATAAGCTATAAGGATTCTACTTGCCTATGTTGCTCATCTGAATTTCAAGTTATATCAAATGGATGTTAAAAGTACTTTTCTAAATGGTTTTATAATTGAAGATGTTTTTGGTGAACAACCACCTGGATTTACTAATCCTCATTTTCCAAATCGAGTTTTTAATCATTAAAAAGCTTTATATGGTTGAAAACAAGCATTACGAGCTTGGTATGATAGACTTAGTAATTTTCTTATTTCAAATGGTTTTTCTAAAGGGATTTCTAATCCAACTCTTTTTATTAAACGAATTTCTAATGATGTTTTGAAAGTACAAATCTATGTTGATGATATTATTTTTGGATCTTCTAAACATTCTTTATGTACTGATTTTTCAAAGAGCATGAAAAATGAATTTGAAATGAGTTTAATGAGAGAACTCAAATATTTTATTGGATTTCAAGTTTTTCAAAATGAAAATGGTATTATTTTGAATCAAAGTAAATATACAAATGATCCTTTAAAACGTTATGGTTTGGATAGTATTAAGGTATGTGATACACCTATGAGTACTGTCTGTAAGTTGGACATTGATGAAACTGGGAAACCAGTGGATCAAACCAATTACAGAGGTATGATTGGAAGAATATTTTACCTTACTACTAGTCAACCAGATATTATGTTTTGTGTGTGCATGTGTGCAAGATTTCAAGCTAATCCTATAGAATCTCATTTTCTTGCTGTTAAAAGAATTTTTAAGTATCTTAACCATACTACAAATTTGGGTTTGTTTTATCCAAAAGTACAATCATTTGATTTAATGAGTTATTCAGACACTGACTTTGCTGGTTGCAATTTGGATAGAAAAATCGCATCTAGAACATGTCATTTATTGAGAAAATCCATAGTATCATGGTTTAGTAAAAAGCTGAATTCTTTTTCTTTGCCTACTGCTGAAGCAGAGTATATAGCTACTGGTAGTTGTTGTGCACAAATTCTATGGACGAAACACACTCTTTTGGACTATGGATATGATTTTAAGCATGTTTAAATAAACTGTGATAACCACTACTGGAAAAAATACCTATGCCCACGGTTCAAAACCGTGGGTATAGCCCCCAAAACCGTGGGTATAGCCTATACCCACGGTTTTGGGAACCGTGGGGCTGAGTGGCGTCAGTATAGGGGTTCTCACCTATACCCACGGTTTGACAAACTGTGGGTATTTTTTTTCCACCATGTCAAGGCCTCATACACGCTATCAAAGAGGTATACTTACGGTTTTTAAACCGTGGGTAAAAATATATAAATACTGCACCCCATAGGGGTTGAACCCGCAACGTCCCACGCCCAGGCCGCTAATTGCATCAGCACTACACCACTCCTTCTACTCCATTTATATTATTATATATCTATATTTTTAAATATAAATTAATTCAAAACCCTATTATGAAAAAACGTAGCTATCTGGTTTCGATCTCGCGTCTGTCACAGCGGAATCCTAGTGCCTCACCAACAGAGCAAGCTTTATTACTTAAATTTGTATCTACATTTATATTAATATATTAGTATTAATCATGGTTTTAGAAAAATAGAAGCCGCCAGGATTCGATCCCGCGGCTATGCATTACACAAATAGATGGCTCACCAACTCATCTACAGGAATTTTTTGAACTTTTATTTGTATAAATCTATATATATTAATAATACCTGACTTCCCGCCATAGTTTTTTTTGTTGTCCCGCGTAATTTTATTTCCCTCCTTATGGAGGGAAATCTATACCCATGGTTCTCTAAAACCGTGGGTATAGGTCTTCCAAAAAAAACCACAATACCCACGGTTTTGAAGAACCGTGGGTATAGGTCTACCGAAAAAACTCTATACCCTCGGTTTGGCCAAAACCGAGGGTATACGTCTTGAAAAAAAATCACCTATACCCACGGTTTTGCAGAACCGTGGGTATTGTTCTTCAAAAATAACCTATACCCACAGTTTTGTCAAAAACCATGGGTATAGGTGACCTATACCCAGGGTTTTCAAAAACCGTGGGTATAGGTCCCCATATTATCCATATACCCACGGTTTTCGAAAACCATGGGTATAGGCCCATTTTCCAGTAGTGAACACTAGTGCAATTAATATCTCTAAGAATCTTGTGTCTCACTCTAGGACCAAACACTTTGATGTAAGGCACCACTTCTTGAGAGATCATTACAAAAAAAGTTATATTACTCTTGAATTTATAGGTATTGAACATCAATTAGCTGACATTTTCACAAAGCCGTTAAATTTGGATAGGATAAGATACATTAGACATGAGTTAGGAATGATATATCACTGATATACCTCACCGGTATGAAACCTCACTGATATACCTCACCGGTATGAAACCTCACCGATATACCTCACCAGTATGAAACATCACCGATATACCTCACCGGTATGAAACCTCACTTATATACCTCACCGGTATGAAACCTCACCGATATACCTCACCGATATACCTCACCGGTATGAAACCTCACCAATATACCTCACCAGTATGTACCTCACTGATACACATCACCGATTAGTGGATCTCACCGATATGAATTCTTACCGGTATACCATACCGTTAAGTATGTGATGTTTTAAACTTTTGTCTACCGCCAGAATTTGTATCATTTATACTTTACTTATTATATTATATTTTTTTTGATTCCTAAATGATAAAACCAAGTCTTAATTACTTCTTGATCCACCTCAAACCCTTTACCCTCAAGCCTTAGCCCCCGAATCTCGCAAAACCCTAAGTTACTCGAACCCAAAATGGAAAAAACCAAAATTCCAACTGTTAGAGATGACATTGATGAGCCGAATGTGAAAAAGTAGAATACAGAACTAGAAGCGAGTAGCAGTGTTAGTAGAACAAGGTCGTGAAGGCGACCAGTGAACCCGCATTTAGAAAATAGAGTTATTGTAATCGAAAAAGAGCTATGCGTGGAATGGATGTTGTCTAGTAAATTGTTAGTTCTAGAGGTGATGGAAGATCAGAAGTGGGTAGAATACTTTTCTTACAATAATGGCCCCTACTATCCGAAGCTATTAAAACAGTTCTATGAGTTTGTGAGATTTGAGAAATCAGAATATCAGAACCGAATGGTTTCATGGGTAAATGGAAAGGAGATAGATTTTTCTTCTATTGAGTGGGCTGAATGCATGAAAGTTCCACACGAAGGTGTTTCTGGATATTTATCGAAATAATTACCACCTAAAAGCGACATATTTGATTATGAGACTGCCTTAGAGGAGCTCACAGGTAGTGGCAAGCAAATACAGGTGGTGGCTGCTGAAATGGATGGAGAGAACAGATTAGTGTTCAAGTTTGTTTAGCATTTTTTAATTCCAAGGAGGGGAGACGTTTCAAATATAAGATATCAAGATATCTATCTGCTATATCTCTTGAGACATGGTGTGAAAGTAAATATGTGTAGGCTGTTAATGGTTACAATATAAGATATTACCAGGCCAAAATCAAAGACCAATGCCTTATTCTTTGCCAAGTTGATCTTAGTAATGATTAAGGTAAAAGGAGTAGCTGAGTCTCAAGATGAGACAGTGGTTGTAAAGAATAATTTTTGTATCCATGCACTGTTTGGAAATACATGAAGATCAACTGGAACCCATGGAGAGGAGAGTGGGTTACTGATGATGAGAAGCTATATGATAAGTTTAATCATGTGGATCATCCTTCAAAACCTAAGGATGTAAGAGATCCGCGTATATGATCTGATGAATAAGAGCCATAGTATAGTGATGATTCGGAAGAGGAAGATTCCTCTGTAGTAGTTGGAGTAGATCCTGACTTTCCTCCTAACCCAGCTCTGGAAGTTGTATCACAAGAAAATGAAGTTTGGCAGCAATCAGATTAGGAAGGGGATTCTCAAGAAAATAAAGAAGTTCAAGAAGAAGAAGCACCTGTTGTTGAGAAGGAAAAACCTTCCCCAGATACTGAAGAAGTAGAAGAATAGGAATCTGAAGCATCTTCTTCTGTTTGCTCAAGCCTGAGTCCATTGACTGGAATCTCATTTTTACTTGTTGAGATTTTTTTAGATGAAAAAGAAGGACTTGTACCTTTTCTAGAGGAACCCACTGCTGTTGAAGAATTGGAAATGGTTGTGAAGGATTCTGATGAGGAAGACCAAGAAGCTAAGGGTACTATTCCTGTACAAGAGAATTCCCCAATTGAGGGGGAGCATTCAACCAGGTTTGGCAGTGTTTCAGTGGCTGTTGAGTTGGAAGATTGGGAAGAGGAACCAGGGTTTGTAGTTTGTGGATTAGATTATCCAGATTCTGATAATTAGACATCCCTTCAGAGGCCAAAAATCAATTATGATATTCAGTCTGAGATATTACCTGAAGATGTGGTCAGAAGACATGATCTGGATAAGTTAAAGTCTAATCTCAAAATCAGTTTTGTGGATGAAATAAGGAAAATGGAAGTTTCACTGGTGTCATCTATTCAATCGATTATGATTGACTTTGTGACCAGTAGAGTGTCTGAAAGAGAACCTGTTGTTGTTTCACCTGCAGATATGATCACCAGGGATGATCTTGAATCCTTAAAGGATGAGCTGAAAGAGCTTTTGAGAGCTTCTGTTGTTGAGTTAAAGAGTTTCTTTGTTGAAGAGATGAGCAATTTGGAAAAGTCCTTTGAACTTTTTCTTGGTTTTAATGTATCAACCTTTGTGCAGAGATAGTAGATGTAGTCACAACTTTCCAGAATCATATGTCTATCTTGGAAAAGGATGTTGAAATTCTAAAGCAATTAGTTATCTCTCTAGAATCATATATGAGTTCTAAATCGAAAGTAGATAAAGACTTAGCTTATGTCAAAAGTGTTGTGAGAAAGATGGTATCAGTATTTTAGGGATTTAAAACCTCCCAAAAGATCATGTTAGCACCCAGGATTCTCAAGTGAAAAATCTTATCAGTGGTTTGACCAAAAACATCAAGGAAACAGTAACCTTCTCTATTAGTTCTCTTACTTCCATAACTTTAGTTGATTTGGATCAGATAAGAGCTTTGATGAAGGAGGATCTTGGTTCAGCATCAACCAATTGCTCTGTGGACTAATCTGTTCTGACCAAAGTGGTGACTTCTACTATAGATACCACTAGAGATATCATAAATATTGTTCAAGACTATATGAGAGAATCTTATACTTCTCATAAAGTGGTTAAATACAAACTATATTATTACTTTCAAATGTTTTATACCAAGTATCAACTCAACAATAATTTCAAGATTACGTTAGAAAACATGAAGCTCCCACCAGTCAATCAAGCCTTCAGATAACAAGTCAGTAAGCTCAGAGAATTGACCCATGCACTGGAAAAATTCATGGAAAACAAGGACGATTTCATTTCTGCTATGGAAAGAGGAGGAGGAATAATTATGGATTTCACAAATCTCTTATTTCCTTTCTTGTATGTTGATGGTCGTCCAGTGATTATACCTCTAGCTTTACCTGCTCCTGCCTCTACTACTCCTGTTCATATGACTCCAGCCCAAGTCATCTCAAGCCTTACTCCTATGATCACTCAGAGAGCTATACAGTAGAGGCCAAGAACAGTTTCAGTAGCTCTGCCTCCTCTGATCATTTCTGGTGTTCCTAAGCTTCCACCTGAATCCACCACACCTGAATCCTCTTCTGATCCTAAGGGGAAATCTCGTTCTGAGGATGTGGATTGATCAGTGGCTAGTATTTTTGATAAGAATCACCTTTATTTCTTTTTGTTTTATTTATGTATTTCTTTGTATCTGTTTTCTCCAAGGAATATATATTCTCTTACTTTATTTTACTCTCTAATTACTTCTCTTCTCCTTTATTTCCATCTTATCCCACTTTTTGATTATCACAAAGGGGGATAAATACTATTTATGGGAAACATATCTGCAGGAGAACTAATATCTTTTATGACAAAGGGGGAGTAATATTAACTTTTATGAGCATAATTCATCTTCCTCTGGTACATTTGTTTTATATTTTACCTTTGATATATGTGTTCTAATATATTGTTATCTCTAATACAACTGCATTTTATACCATGATATCCTCTAAAACATTCATGATAACTTTGGATTATAATATCATAAGTTGTGATTATCAAAAAGGGGGAGATTGTTGACCTCAACTATTTTGATAATCCCAATTGGGATTTCATAGACTTTGATAATCCCAAATAATGTTTATCTATATATTAATTCTTTCAATCTATGACATTCTGTTATCAAGCTGACAATAATATTAGAATAATCTTTGAAATATGTTAATCAATGTTTATCTATGTTTATATGACTTTTGAAATAATTATTACTCAATCAGATTTGTTTTTCATAAATCAGATAAGTGTTAAGTCACTGATATGTTTATAGCTACTGCTATAGATCTACCGGTACTTAGTCTACTGATAGACATAGTCACTGATAAGGAAAAGTCACTGATACACAGAGCTACTGGTATGTATAAGTCCAACGGTAAGCACGTCACTGACAGATCAAGTCCACCGATACAGATAGCTACTGATAGAATCAGAGATACCGATAGAACAAGTCTACCGATATAAACAATCACTGGTACAGAACGAAGCTACCGATATTCACAAGCTACCGATACAAAGTTTACTGATACAAAGTCACACATACAAACGAGCCACCGATACAAGTGAGCTACTGATAGACCAAGAGCTACCGATAGGAGTCACCGGTACATAGAGATACTAATACACAGAGTAACAACTACTGATAGAAGGAGCTACCGGTACAAGAAAAAATAGCTACCGATAGGAGCTCACTGCTATACAAAATACACCGTTACATATCTACCGATAGAAAGATACACTGTTTCCTAAACTCTACTTTTTTCAACATTATTTATTTATTAATAAATGGTCATATTTGATGATTTTAATTCAATAAATGTTATTTAATGATAGTTGTTGTCATTTTAGGGAACTATACCTAGTACCCATAAAAAGGTAATCATTCCCATTGCTAGTGCTGAAAGCTATAAAAGGAAGGACAAATACCGGGCAAAAAAACAACAAGCAGTTGCGTGAAGGGTGCACAAAAAGAGAAAAAGAATGTTGTAAAGTGGTGCATACAAAAATACTGGAAGAACACTGGACATACACGAAGCAATTCATTCTAGAAGAGAACACAAGATTCACCTTAGCCAAGGAGAACTACAACGAGCTCTTTATACACTCAAGCTGATCAAGCTGAACCTGAAAACCAAGGAAGCAAACGACCCACTATTTTTTAGACAAAAACCAGAGAAGGACTCAGAAGCATTTCTGACAAGTCAAAAGGAGTCTAGAACTACACTTCTAATCACTAGAGCTTTCTAAAATTCATATATACTCTCTTAGTGATTCATTTATTTACATTTTGAGTAGTGTGTGTACTCTATATATTTTATACACTCACTGTCTCCTATGCTAAATTGGAGGATCTCTAAATCCTCACAAAAACCTTCAATAATTATTTTTTTCCTCACTGTGGATAGTGGTAGAGGTCAAGTAAGACCTGGACGACCAGTGTGATGTTGTTTTGTTTTCCCACGTAGAACTGTGGTAGAGGTCACCGTTTTTTACCCTGATCCAAGGTGTGGATCAACTTTTATATAAATTGTTTGAGAGTACTAAGTCTTGGCTAGAGACTGAACCTATTGTTTTAAATCTGATGTGCTTACTTATTTTGATCTTAACCTATATTGAATATTCCACTGCTAATTACGTTGAAATATAAAATTATTTTAAAGTTACATTGATAGTTAATCTAGAAAGTGTTTTTATGTATTGTAAAGCATTAGGTTATCTTTAAAAGTTAATTAATCTTCAGATTAGATTAACTGAGAACTAATAAATCTTTTGAGAACCTAAATGACCCTTTATAGTTTTACCAATTCACTACAGATTATCTTGTTATTCAATTTGGGTGATATTAATAGAAATATTTTTAACAGAAATTTTAATTGGAACTCAATTCACCCCCCTCTTGAGTGTCCACTCCGACCAACAACACTTATGCCGACAATGTGATCTGACCCTTGAGGTGAGAGTTTTAGTTGCAACCTCTTGGTGGCAGCATCGAGGCCTTACGACATTAGTTTGGTAATGAACTCTACATCCACCGTTCATACTCAGATTGACTATATTAAGAAAAAGGTTGTGGTTTATCTACAACAATGGAATGAGGTTTTTCTTTATTGTAAAAAAAGGAAACTCAAAAAGTATAGGATAAACTCATGCAAAGGAGGGTGTAGCCAATCACTCTTGAGTTTGTCAGCCTTACCCTCATGGTAGCAGGAGTTTTTAGTTTTTAGTTCCCAACAGGTTTGGCAGAGTGTGGGGAAATCTTTTCAAAAGATTTTTCCAATATTACCTCCCTAAAGGGAGAGGGACTTCTACTTGGGTTGGGTACTACCAGAGTTTTGAACAAAACTTATCTAGGGTAGCAGAACGCTTATCAACTTTAACGAAGAAGGGGGAAGTATTTCCTATGGATAGAGAAGTTTCAGCATAGCTTTTAGTAGTTGAGATAGTGACAATGACTAGAGTTCCTCCAGGACTATGACTTTGAGATATTTTGTACTCTTGGGAAGGGGGACATGGTGGCAGACACACTTAGTAAGAGGTATGGTCTACAGCTGCTGAGTGAGGCATCAGAGCATCTAGTCACGCTTTGGATATCATTCATAGATAAAGATGGAGCAGCTTACCTCCAGTTTATTATTTTCACTCCCCCAATTCTTCAAAAAATTTGACAGGCATAGTTTGGGATGTTGACTGCAAAGCCCGACATGCTCAGATATCCTCAGGATGGTCTCCTGAATGATTTTCTGAAGGTGGTGTGCACATCATCCTCTTGAAAGGATGCACCATGGTT
Organism: Viscum album; assembly: GCA_963277665.1. NCBI lineage: Eukaryota > Viridiplantae > Streptophyta > Magnoliopsida > Santalales > Viscaceae > Viscum > Viscum album. The sequence goes on from OY728126.1 coordinate 896,614,808, forward strand.
CCAGTGATGCTTCGTGAGGAATTGTTGAGGGGTATCCATACATTAGCTTTAATAGTACATCCTGGAGTGGCGAATATGTACCAAGACCTCCAGCGTCAGTACTGGTGGCCAGGGATGAGAGAAGCAGTGGCAGAGTTTGATTCACAATGCCTCACTTGTCAACAAGTGATGGTCAAGCATCAGGTTCCAGCAGGCTTAGCTCATCCACTAGAGGTGCTGGAGTGGATGTGGGATGAGATATCCCTGGACATTGTGATAAGTCCTCCACATACGTCTAGGGGACATGATTCCATATGGGTGTTCATTGACCAACTCACCAAGTCGGACAAATTCTTTCCTATCTGATAATAGGGATCAGTAGAGGGCTTGGGACGCCTCTACGTATAGGAGATCATGTGACTTCATGGGGTTCCATTAATTATCATCTCTAACCATGACACACATTTTACATCCTGGTTGAGGAAGGTATTGTAGGAGGTGTTCGGGACCCAGCTGCATTTGAGCACCGCCTTTCATCCTCAAACGGATGGTCAGACAGAGTGAACTATTCAGACATATGAGGACATGCTTCGTGCATGCGTCCTAGATTTTGGCTGTAGTTGGGAGGATCACTTTCCCTTGGTGGAGTTTGCATAAAACAACAGTTATCACTCCACCATCGGTATGGAACCATTCGAGGCCCTATATGGGCGACCCTACCGATCACCTCTATGCTGGATAGACCTAGGGGAGTCAGCACTTATGGGTTCAGAGTTGGTATGGACTACCACTCGGAAGGTGAAAATCATCCAGGAGTGGATGAAGACTGTACAGAGCAGACAAAATTCATATTCTAACAGAATACAAAGACATTTAGAGTTCTAGTATGGGGACCTCATTTTCTTGAAAGTCTCTCCTCGATGGGGATTATAGATATTTGGCCGAGGCGGCAAGTTATCATTGAGGTTTATTAGGGAATTTTTATTCTTCATAGGATATGAGAGGTGGCATACTTCCTGGAACTTCCACAGTAGTTGGATAAGGTGCACAGTGTCTTCCAAGTATCCCAGCTGAGGAGATACATGCTTGACCCATCTCACGTCATCGACCATGGTGAGCTAGACTTAGATGTTGGAGCGACGTTTATGAAGGTTCCAATACAGATTGAGGATCAACAAGAGTGAGTCCATCATGGGTGATAGATACCTCTAGTGCACATTATATAGTATCATGGGAACCGTCAAGAGAGCACATGGGAGTGGGAGTCTCAGATTCGTGCTCAGTACCACCATTTTTTTCCATGGTCTGTGTTTTGGATTTCGGGGAAAAATCCCTAATGAAAGGAGAATGTAATGTGATAGAATTTCCATATAATTTTTTTTATTATATGGAATTCTTTTGAGACTGAAAAATCTGAAAGTGCATCGGCCCGGAGTGCCTGGAATGATCTGTCGATGTTTATTTAAACTTTAAATAGCACACGTAAGTAGTTTTCCTGAAAAAGTGGAATAACCCTCAAACGGATGCTTGGATCTAAAATCTGAGGGCACCGTTGTGCTCAGAATTGTGGGTTTATTCTAGGCATGACTTAAGTTTAGTCGACATGATCCTCCTTTGAGAAAACCCAAAAATGGCATAACGAAAAATAAAATTATTTTATTTTTCAAGTGCTTATATCCCTCGAATGGAAACTCAGATTAAAAATTTGAGACCACCACTGAACTCATGAGGGCATGCTCTCTTTAGGCATATACTAACTTTGGTAGGCATGGGCCACCAGTGAAATTTAGTTTTTGGCCGTAAATAAAATAATTAAGTGACAATTATTTTATTGTAAAATCCCTAACTTTTAAACGGTAAGTCGGATTGGAAATCTGAGAGTACCATTGGGTTAGTTGGGGTGTGTTTCACTTAGGCAGATTCTAACCTCAACAGGCGCAAGTCGAGGGTGACCTTAAATAATTTTTTGAACATTTTTTCGGGTAAGTACTGTAAACATGTGAGCGGCATTTTCTAGCTTTCGAATCATTGCTCGGATTAAAAATATGAGTGCACTGTTGAATCCGCAGCACCGGGATTCGCTTAAGGGAGGAATTACTTTGATAGCAGTAGGTCTGTAGAAAAAGTTAAGTTTTGTGACTTTTTTAAATGAAATGAAATGAAATAATTTTTTTATTTTATTTCATAAACCTCCAGTGGACCAATTAAAGGGTGGGGTGGGTGGTGTGTCAAGCCATTAAATGGCTTGACCTGCCAACCTTAGGTAACGATGACGTTGGGGAAAATTAGGAATATTCTTAACAAATGAGCCCCATTATATCCACACATCATTACTTACTCTCCCCCTCTCCGATATATATGGATGACACCGAACCAAAGGGCGACGTTCTTGTGGCATCTTTGGGAACCGGTCACGGGAATAAAGAACAAGATCCACCTTCAAGCACGGACATTTCATCGACGTTTCGAGGTAGGGGTTATTTTTGTTTATTCTTTTTAAATAATTTTTCATCTTCCTAATTCTTCTATAATATGAAGAACATGGTTCAACCAACTAATGGGTTGACCCGACTACCTTGAAATTGAGGGCTATCAAGGATAGGATGATAGAGGTGTCGACTACCTTGAATTTGAGGGATTCTTGGCTGAGTAAGACAGAGGTACCAACTACCTTGAAGTTGAGGGCTTGCGGGGATAGAAAGAGAGACAATGATTTTCATATCGAGAGCTTACCCTGGTGTGGGTAAGACAAAATTTCTTGAAAGTATAAATCAAGGGACCTTTATCCAAGGTTGTTGGATACCCTTCTCTTTAGGTTAAAATATTTACTACTTGTTACTTTTTTGTTACAAGTTTTCCGCTGCATTTTTACTGTTGAGGAAAGTATAACTATCTTATACTTCCTTATATTTGTACTCTGATTTAGTTAGATTATATATGCTTTAAGTTAGAATCTTCATATTTGTAAACTTTAATTAAGTTTCAAGCACAAAAATTACTTCGATGTTTCGAGGTAGGGGTTATTTTCATGTATAACCAAAGGGCGACGTGCTTGTGGCATCTTTGGGAACTGGTCGCAGGAATGAAGAACAAGATCCACCTTCAAGCACAGACATTTCTTTGACATTTCAAGGTAGGGGTTATTTTCGTTTGTTCTTTTTAAATAATTTTTCCTCTTCCTCATTCTTATATAATATGAAGAACGTGGTTCAACCAACTAATGGGTTGACCCGCGATTCATTCGTCTTTACGGGAGGTCTTTGCGGGGTATCATGTGGGGTTTATCTTGTTGATAATTCAATTGTCATTAAAAAATTAACCACCCTCATGTTTACAAGCTAACGGGGAGGGTTCATGCCTAACGAACTCGGACCGACCCCTCCGCTATCTTTGCTACAAACATGCGCCTCCTTGGAAGATCGTGAGCATGTCGATGGACACCACAAGCGGAAGGTCGCGGCTCTCCAGCCGTGGAAAATAGAGGAGGCAGTCAACAAGACGGCTGGCTGTGGGAAGGGGGATGGCGCGACTGCTATGCTGCTAGTGAACGAAAGTCGCGGCGAAGGCCAAACCCGCCTCTGGAGGGTTCTGCGGCGACCGAGTGGCACCCTTGCGGTGTCTCCGCCTCGCCAACCAAAGGGCCTTCAGGCCGTTTGGGAATCCAAGAGACCGGGGGTTACACCCCCCGAGTCAGACCGAACCGGGCCTCCGCCCTCGGGCTGGGCCACCACCCTCAGAGTGGGGCATAACCCTAGGAGTAGGCCGCCGCCCTTGGAGTGGGCCACCTCCCTAGATCTGGGTTGCCACCCATGGACCGGGACATCGCCCTCAGACCGGGCGGTCGCCCCAGCGGGCCGCCGCCCCACATGGGCCGGGCAACCCCTTGTGGGTCGTCCTTTTCTGGTCGGGCTTCCCTTACAGGCCACCCCTCCTGAGGGCCTAACCTAACATCATTCTAGAAGGTTAATACCACCTCAGCCTAACTCGAACCAGGTCGGGATGGATCTATCCGACCGGGTCGGACCGGACCCGGGCCCAGATACACTCACAGAACATTATCTTTGGAACCAGACACCCGTTTGATGAACTATCTATGGAATTGAGACCCTTGGAGCGAGATGTTTTATTTGACTTAGGTAATTATAGTTTCAAAGAAACTTGGATTTAGGTGGGTTTGGATCACAATCGAATCCAACCGGGCCCTTCTCAGTACAGAAATTTTAATAATGCATAGATCGGGCGTCCGACTGACACGTCTTCTATTGAATTGGAACCCTTATGACATGGCATATCATCAGGTTAATTATTTGTGAGACTCCATGCTAGATGAGATACGACTGATGTCATGGGGATTGGTTCTCCCAAACGCACTACGTACGGAACCCTGCGACTGACTGAGACCTAACGACTACTGACTTTTTGACTCGGAGTGACTCGACGGTCATGGTATGCGATGGGGAGGAGTACCTTCATAGACCACGATAGAGGTGGGTGGTTCTGTGTGACCTTGTGGGCTACGGTGGAAAGCATCAGCGGTACGCGATGGGGAAGAGTACCTTAGCAGACCACGATGGGGGTGGGTGGCTCTGTGTGACCTGACAAACCCACAGTATGCGATGGGGATGATTACCTCAGTAGTTCAAGGTTAGTGGGAAGCATCTTGGAGTGACCCGGTAGGCCCATTGTACTCGATAGAGGAGTAGTTCTCCAGCAGCCGAGACGTTCGACGTTGTGACTGGGGTTGTTACTTGTTACTACCCCCTTAAATAAATCATGTTGTGAGATTTCTTTACTTTATACTTGTGATTGAGGTTAGGCTATGTGGTACTTTACATGTGTGATACTTTACATTAGTAGAGTTACCATGTGGTTTTCCATTGTGGAATTCTAGGATACTTTCGGGGTCTTGGGGTCCCTGCTGAGTATCATTATACTCACCCCAGTATGGGCTTCACCCGCAGCTTGTTGTGTCTTGTGAAGATGATGAGCAGTTGGGCTAAGGTTTAATGGAGCCAGGACATGGTGGTATACAAAGGAGACATACATATGTGGAGTGCTAAGGAGGCGATTTGTACCTACCTTTTCGGTAGGATCTAGGGTGGACCGTTTGGTGTGACACGGCGTAGGGACTACTGATCGTGAGTTGTACCTACACTTCAGGTAGGATATACGGTGGAAAATCCAGGAGATTCTTTTCACCTTTTCAACTATTTTTTACTTTTTAGTTGTACTTGTACTCTTCCAGTTGGGCATGTATTCCAGACCTGTATTTTTAGCACACTTTTTCTATATTAGTTTACTTCACAGTTGCTTCTCGTTGTGTTCTCAGACCATGTGTTTGTATATGTTTAAAGGAAACGCCTTCCCGTTTTAGGGAATACACCATTCGGTGCTAGTCTCCAACCCATTTTGTATGGAAGGCGGGCTTGGGGTAGTCACGACATGAGCCCCGGGGGACAGGTCATGACATGAAGATCCACATCTGGTGGATTTTTCTTTATGAGGGTGAGATATGTAAGTTAAAATATAAATAATAAAGGTTCGTTGACTCTCAACACTACTTAAGCTAATTAAGTATCTAACACTCATGCTAATACTCAATTAATGTGGATGATGATACGTTTGGAAGATTTTGATGTAAAGTGTCAACTTCTCTTGGGTTGTAATAATCGAAGTGTTTTCAATCTCACCAAGAATCTAGTTCAACATTCATGATCTAATAACAATGATATTAAATATCACTTTATCAAAGAGAATGTGTAAAGAAATTAAATAAATATATATTTTACAACTATAAATAAGAAGGTATCTTATATCTTTAGTTATCTATTACCAAAGGAAACATTTCAGAATCTGAGGTTGATTATGGGTGTTCATCCTCACTCTCCTCAAGGATAAGGTATGTGATATGTGTCCCCACTCTCTTATTCTATTTAGATATTGTTGAAAAATGGTGAGAAATATAAAAAAATAAAATCCACTAATATTTGGTTTAACTATTTTAGTTAGATAATATATTTAGGGGTTTTATTAAAAGAGGAAATCTATTATGTCCACATGTTTGAACTATTTTAACTATTTTTTGCAGTTAATGTAGGAATAAAATTATATATTGAAGTCTATTTTGGATTATATTGAAAAATTTTTGTGTTTAGAAAGAAGTTAGAAACAATTTCTAATCATTGTTCATCACCTGGTACAATATATAAGGGTTTCATCACATAAATTAATTTATTAAAAACCATAGTATTATATAGTGGATGTGATGGACATAAAAATTTTATATATTTCATGAACATCTTAGTGAAAATTTTAATTTTTTCATGCTCCTACAAGGATAATTTTTTACTTATACTGCTTCTACATGAGCCTCTTATATCTCGGTTCTAACATATGTGTTATAATTTCCTAAATTGTTCCAATACCTAGTGGAGATAATACTCTTCCAAGGTCAACACTAGACTCTCCATAGATTCTCAACACTTAATATATGTTGAATATGATCATCTGGACTAAAATTATCATCTTCTTTCTCATAAAGGGCCTCTAAATCATGATGTTAACAAGATATATGAGATATTTAGTTATATAAGAGATATTAAAATTTTAAATTTGTAGAATAAGACGTAAAAAAAATATTTCTTCACTTCATTAATATTACTCCCATATTTTTTCTTTCTTCTCGAGCAAAACAATTTTCATGAGTTACATTCCCTTTAATGTTCAATGATGATCAATATAAATGATAATAAATATATGAACACATTATTGAGTGATACTATATTTCTAAAAAACTTGATCAAATTCAACTTCAAATGAAACCTAAAATTATTTATTCATTTCAAATAAACTCCTAAAAACACAAATAAACTCAGTTGTATACTAAAAATAAATGTTTTATCTCGTGTTCATGTATATTTGTTCTCACCAAAGTGTATGCATGCTTCATATCACCTTTATTTTTATTTATTTTTCAAGAATAATTAAGAATAAAATTCACTAATAAAAACAAATTATTGATACAAATCATAATCATTTTCAATGAATAGTCATTAATTTTAAAAATAACTTAAAATCCTTACTCTTTCAATAAGAAATCATTTACAGATTATATAGAACTAAATAGTCATCAAGGGTTGTTATACACTTTAACTTAGTGTTTAGGCTATTTTTCCATCCAATATATAACCCATGCTTATATACTCTCTAGAGTTCCTCTAACCCCATCAATGGTGGCACCCCCGCAGGTTAACAATCAAAAAATTTAAGGTGAAGCTGTGAAAGAAATATTAATTTATATAAATAAAATAATATTATGGATTTTAATTTAATAAATTTTCTAACCTATATCTCATACCATGTATTTTCCTTGATTTTTTCATCGTATTGACTCTTTGAGATCGATTGAATCTGACTGATTTTGCAATATTTTTCATGATATTACATAAAACTTTAACATTGTATATCATATTTACCTATCAATTTTTTATCTTCATTCTATGCAATAATAATTTATGCATGGTGGTTGCAAAATTCACACATAAATTTATTCCCATAATTCATATTAGAATATCGAATTGAAAAATAAAAATATTCTACAAATTATGACTTAAATAAAATTAATTTTATATAATTTAATGCACTAGAATAAAAATATTTAATTTTGGATGATTATAGGGCTATCATGGTTAAATAGGTTTTGGAAAATCAGTAACTGATGAAGTATAGGTATTTTATCATACATACACTAGTTAATTAGAAACTTTTGGAACATTAGTCATATGATAACTTGCATAAAATCCTAGATAGATAAAATAAGTGGAAAATATATGTGGCATAGAAGTGGGTAGAAAGGGACTGAAGAGATAAGGTGTCACTATGGGATATTAAAAAGTATCTGAGAAGCATAGCTTGTTTGAAATGATGGTGAATCCATGTATGGGAATATCCCAAGTACCTTAAGTGTAATAGTGGGATGAGAAAGCATGGTAAATGGGATATTTGGTAGAGGATATAGGTGTGGTTAGGTATGGTGTTCTCTAAGTACCTCTAGTTCCAACCCTACTTAATTGGAAATTCTATATACCACTATTGGTAAATTGACTAGTGAATAGTTTTCTCTAAGATGATTTTTCCTAAAAGAAATTTAAAAATGAAAAATTAATAAAATTTAATGTATTCTAATATATATATATATTAGAATTATTATAATCACTATTTTAATCGGTGGAGGCAGTCACATCTCTTGCATCCATCGATCATTCTCAAACAATATTTTACTATTTATTTCATTAATATCTTTCATATTATACATTGGAATAAAATATGCATTTTTTATATTTCAACTACTAATGGGAAATAAAAATAATGCATAAAAGGTATCAAGAAATAATTAAGTCATGTTAATTATAAATCACAACAATTAAAAAGAGGTTGAATGTCATAACTAAAGAATACTAATTTTCAAAGAAAACAAGGCATAACAAAATAATGACATATAAATTACCATGTTAAACAATTGGATAATTTTGTTCATTTTAGTTTATCATGGTTATTCCATTTGGTCATTTTTATTCATTTGGTTCATTCTGGTCATTCGGTTAGGATATTTGGTCATTTTTTGTCATTTGGTCATTTTTTGTCACTCAATAAGGTCATTTCGTCATTTTTGAGATAATACTTTTGATACATTTTTTATGTTATTTGGTTCATTTTTCGGTTAGGATGTTTAGTCATATAGTCATTTGGTTATTTAGTCGTTTGGTTTAGGACATTTGGTTCATTTTTTAGTTACATAATTTAGTCATTTTGGTTAGGTAATTTGGATCTTTTTTGGGTTGAGTCATTTGGTCAATTGGTCATTTTGTCATTCGGTCAATGGTTCATTTAATCATTTTTCATTTGGTCATTTTTTTCATTTGGTTAATTCATTTAGTTCATTTGGTGTTATGCCATTTGGTTCATTTTTTTCTTAATTTATTGAGTCATTTGTTCATTGGGTCATCTCGTATAATTATTTTCTTTAGTATGGTTTGGTCGTTTGGTTTATTTTTGGGTTAGATCATTCAGTTTATTATCATCATTTGGTTAATTTGGGCCTAATATTGATAAAACCAACATGAAATAAATGGAACCAAACCAAATAAACATAAATGAAATTAAATTCAATGAATTGAAATGAAATAAAACACATAAAAAAAATTAATAGACATAATTAAAATATAAATAAATTCAACAAAAACAAACAAAACTAAACCAAAATTACCCTTCCAAACTAAAACCAACATGAAAAAAAATTAATTTGTATTAGGTTTAGTTAGGTTGGGAATTATTTGTTTATGTTAGTCCATATCACTTTGACAGTACTGATTCAGATTCATTTTTAGGTTAAGCCTTGATATATGGACTAACTTATTATATGATAGGAACTTTATATTATTCTATCAGTAAAAATATATTTATTTATTTTTATGTACAAACTACTAAACCTGATATTTGAAGAATCTTTTAGGTGATACACTATGTAATCAATAAAATTTAAATAACTAAGATTATGATTTTTAATGGTAAATTTCAAAACAATTTTTAACATTATTTTCTAATTTTTAGTGAATTAATATTGAATTTATTTGGATTATTTTGAAATTTTGTATGAGATTGTTTGATCGATTTGGGGAAATAATTGTAAAATTATAAAAATTAAATTTGAATTATTGTTTGGGTTGTGCATACTTTTAGTAAAATTTAAATATGTTTCAATCTATTTTTTGAAATTATATAAAAGTTAATATATTTAAACCTATTAAATTGAATTTTAAATCTGTTTAAATCTGTTTAAATCTATTTTATTTAATCTTAAACCTACTTAAATATATTTTAAGATAATTTAATAATGTTTAAATATATTTTAGAAATGGATCTCCGTGAACTTTGTCTGGATTCTATTTAGATGTGTTATTTTTTCATGAACTCTGGGTTCATTTATGATAATTTTCACATACAATAAAATTTAAGTACATTGAAATTAATAGTGATAATTTCACATATTTTATATTTTTTTCATGATAACAACCCCATAATATATTAAATTATGGGTAATTGATAATTTTTTAGAAATTGTGGTTATTTGGATATAAATTATGAATTTAAGATAATTTTCAAAATGTAATTTATTAAATTAATAAATTTATTTTTAATGCTAAAACTCAAATAATGTTTTTAATCAATATTAGAAATATAATTTCTATGCTTTTTGAAATTCATGGTTTAGTTTATTAAGCCATGGTTCAGTTTATTTTATTATTTCAATGTTATTATTTGTCTAATTAACATTATTATAGTAAATAAGATATCTAAAAACAACTTCAAAATGACATATATGTGTGTGTACGTTTCATTTTAGATGTCAATAAACTGATAAAATTTTATTCATCCATAGAAATTTAAAAAATGAGATATGTTACATGTCAATGGTGGAAAACAATATTCATTACAGATATAATTTAACATTATTCCATAATAGTAAAAATTAAATTGAATAAATGGGGAGGAAACTGAAATTAGTTTGGACAAATTATAATTAAATTACTTGGAAGAATATATAACATGAAGAAGGACAAGTAAAATGATGAAAATGATAGTGTTAAAAACAAAAAAAATCTAAAAAAAATGAAATTCCGATAAAGGTACATACTATTTATTAAGTTATTATAAAATGGAAATGTTTAAATTGTTTAAATTATACTAAAATAATGAAACTTTAAATTAATTTTAATATTTTATTTTAATATCATATTAAATTTGAAATGAACGATGTTTATCGTGAAAATTTAGCACATATTTATGGTGAAAATAAATATCATAGATTTATATAAGGAAAATATTTATAGTTAATAGAATCAATCAATACATATTTTAATATGGAACATTTTGGTTTAAAAACTTCACATATTTTAGTTTTTAGTATAGAACATTACAATTTAAAATATTCTAACATTATAGTTTTAAACCATATTATAGAAATATGGAATAAACAACTGACTAAAGTGTGTCCTTCAAATGTTCATTTTAGAAATAGATTACTTATATATATTGCAAATGAATATAAGAAAATAGGATTTATTATATAAATAGTATGACAGTAGATCTTTAGAATGAAAACTTATAATATATATGAATGTAACTGTAGAAGAAGTTCAAGAAATGTTGTGACAATAGATTAGAGACTATAAAAATTAGTGCAGATAAATATTTTTATAATAAATATGAAGTATTGAAATAAAATAAAATAAAACATAGTTATGAAACATTTTTCTTAAACTAAAACATACCTATTGGATTTTTTGACAAGTAAATAATAGAAAACAAACATTATGATAATTATTATAAGATAAGGTTATAATTTTAAAATCAGCTAACTATAAAATTGAAACTCTATAAATAGTACTTTATTGTTATACCATATTTTATTAAAATATTATAAAAAAATAAAAAGTGTTATATATAATAATTATTATGAAAAAGTGAAACTACATTAAGGGATATACAGATGTGAAGGAAGAGTCAACATTTACCAGGGTTGTTATCAATACAAATAATAAAAGAACTATAATAAAGAATCTAAGTTTCTAAAAGTGTAAATATAACTATAGAAAATTTTAAATGTTTATATGAGAATTAAATTTAAGAAAAAACATGGATAAAATTGTAAAGACCAGTAAAATTCAAGGGAAATTTTTTCTTAACTTTCTTTGGAATTTTACAAGAGCGCGGTTTCTGACGGCACCTGATTCCGAGGCCCGGAGTGCCCGGAATCAATTTCCGAAGTTTGGATCGGGTACGTTTAGTGAACGAACGAGCGGGAATTTCTAACTTTTGAACCGGTGCCCGGAATCAAATTCCGAGGGCACCGATGAACTCGCAGCGCTGATATTCGCTTAAGGGGACCTTTTCTGAGGTTGTGTTTTATGCGAGACGAATGTTAGTTTTGGGAGAAATTATAAGAAGTTAAATAAAAAAAATGTGGAAACACTTTTTTTTTATTTTGTTGGTTAACTTCTCTCAAAGGAAGTTAGGGGTGGGACCCACACCCACTTAACCTCCCTTGAGAGGATTAAGTGTGGTGGGGCCCACACGAACCCTAACTTTTCATCTTCTCTCAAAACTCCCTTTAACCCCTCTTTGAATGACATGATAACTTGTTAATTAATTTGGAGTTATTTTATTTGAATTTAAAACCTTTGAAATTCAATTTGTTAAGTGTGTAAATAAAATAAGCCCTTAGCTTATTTTATTCGGTTAGAATTCTCTAGCCTCTTGAGAGGATTTGGGAGCTCCTTCTTCTTCTTCATGCTTTGACGAAGAACGCGAAGAACCTTCAAGCTCCAACGAAGAACGCCGCTCCTATCTTCTTCGTAGCCGGTTGTTTCCGAACATCGACAACGCCTTCCGTGTCAACGAAAGGAAACACCGCTTCCTCCTCAGACTTCCTTCGTCGGCTTACGAAGATTCACCAACGACGTACCTCTTCGGACGTACCTCTTCGTCAACGGATTTGACGAACGATTACCGCGACGCCCGACCTCCGCGACGTTGTCTTCCGCGGGTCATTGACGATCAACGATCTTGAAACCAAGGTAGGGGTTTGTTGTTGCTTTATTTATTTATTCTCGTTCTTGGTTCTAGCTTGACAATTTTAGGTTTACTGTTAAGTGTTATCGACTAACGAGAGGGGGGCCGGACCGCACAAACACGGCCGAATTCCCCCTCCTCTGTTCTTGAATATTATTTCCTTGCGGATGTACGAGATGGCGTGGTTTCGTCGCACCACGCGGGAATCGCAAGGCCATAATAGCGCGGCGCCGTCGCGCCGCGACACGGGAAGTTTATCATGAACGCGACACCGTCGCGCCGCGTCGAAGGGAATCGAAGGCGCCGCGGCCGAAGCAGGGCCGCAGCGGAGGGGTGCGGTGCCGTCGCAGCGCGCCGGACGACAAACACCGCGGCCGGTTCCAGGCCGCGGCGAGACGGGAAGACCGGCGGCTCGCCGGGCCGCCGGTGTCGGAAGCCGAAAGGGGACCGGCTTTGCCGGTCCGTTGAAGAAGAACCGGCCGGCCAGGTGGGCCGGATAGAAGGGAAAAACCGGGGGAATTTAATTCCCCCGGTCAACTCAAATGCCCCCCCATTTATGAGGGGCGGGGGGGGGGGGGGTTTCTTTAAGGGGGGCAGGCGGCCCCCCCGGTTTTCCTCAAAGCAGGCCCCCACGAGGGGGGGCCGGTTCTCCAAAGGCACGGCTAAAAGCCGCACCACCAACATGAAGAAGCGGGGGCCTTGCCCCCCGTGCGTGGCACCAAGCGGCGCAAGTCCGCGTCGCCGCCGGCCGGGCCGCGCCGCCGCACCGGACCAGGGTCGGGTCGACCCAGTTCGGGCCGTCCCAGGAGGGGTCGGGCCGGGTCACCCCGGGCCCGGACCCCCCGTTTTCGAATCGTTTTCGGTCTTTTGGCCATAACTTGATCCACGGACCTCCGATCGACGAACCGTCAGCGGAAATGCGATCCTTGGATTGAGATGGTCGTTTTGGTATATCGCACTCAAAGTTTCGGAATACTTTGAGTTCGTCCGGGTTGGTTCGTACACGAAACCAACCGGGCCCTCGGAGCGGAAACGCTCATATCTTAATCTACGGACATCCGATTGACGTTCTGTCAGCTTTGTTGTGTTCCTCTTAGTGATACGGATCTTTTGGCATACTCCGCCTGAGGTTTGGACGCAGGTGGAGTACGGTCGGGTTGGTTTTGCCTTAAAAACCAACCGGGCCCCTGGGATGAAAAAGCCAATAACTCTCAGACGGGCATCCGATCGACGCGACGTCTGTTGCGTTGAGACCCCTATGATGAGACGGTCCTTTGAGATTCTTCTTCGTGGGACATTGAGATACTTGGATTATCGACCAGTAGCTCGTGGAGCGGACCCTCCAGGAGACGAGCGTCCGGAGTACGGAGACCGGGTAGCTAACTGAGACCCGACGACTGATGATCGGACGACCCGATGTGTTACAGAGGTGCGCTTGGTTGTAGCGGCACATGGGAGCGCTTGGTTGTATCGGCAGACCCACGACAGAGGTGCGCTTGGTTGTAGCGGCACATGAGAGCGCTTGGTTGTAGCGGCAGACCCACGACAGAGGTGCGCTTGGTTGTAGAGGCACATGGGAGCGTTTGGTTGTAGCGGCAGACCCACGACAGAGGTGCGCTTGGTTGTAGCGGCACATGGGAGCGCTTGGTTGTAGCGGCAGACCCACGACATAGGTGCGCTTGGTTGTAGCGGCACATGGGAGCGCTTGGTTGTAGCGGCAGACCCACGACAGAGGTGCGCTTGGTTGTAGCGGCACATGGGAGCGCTTGGTTGTAGCAGTAGACCCACGACAGAGGTGCGCTTGGTTGTAGCGGCACATGGGAGCGCTTGGTTGTAGCGGCAGACCCACGACAGAGGTGCGCTTGGTTGTAGCAGTACATGGGAGCGCTTGGTTGTAGCATCTGGCCCGTGGTACTCATCAGGAGGAGCACCTCAGCAGTCTTAGGTTAGTGAGCATTACCTCGGAGTTGTGACAGGACCACTGTACACTCTAGAGACGGAGCTCTTCAACAGTTACGGTTTCGATAATGAAAATCCTGGTTTGAGCTGAGACTTTTCATGACCTTTGTGTTTACCTCATGATTGATATGGGTCACTTGATAACTTAGGTATATGTATGGGAATATTCCTAAGTAGAGGTTATCTGTTGAGATCTTCTTTGTGGTTATCCTTGTTGGTTTAGTGAGACCTTGAGGGTCTCGGGATCCCTACTGAGTATCGTTATACTCACCCCTGCACGGGCTATGACCGCACCTCATTGTGTTGGTTGCAGACGACGGGCAATGCTGACAAAGGCCGAGTGCTCGAGGACTGGCCAGTACCCAGAGGTGGACATGACGACGAGGCGGTACCCGGAGGTGGACCACTGGGCGGGACATACTCGGAGCGGACGACGGGACCCGAGGAGCAGAGGAGCTATCTGTACCCACCCTTCAGGTGGGATTTCCAGTGGACAGCTCGGCGTACCAGCTTTACTTTTCAGTTGTTGTTTTCCCTTTCGAGTTGTACTTTACAGTTGGGCTTGTATTTCTGGCCGCTTTTTACTTTCCGCACTTACTGTTGTATTCAGTGTTTAATTCTTCCGCTTGTACTCTGTGTGATTGTTTACATTACAAAGGCAATGCCTTCCCTTTTACCAGGATTTATGCCTTGGTGCTAGTCGCCAGCCCCTGGCCTATGGAAGGCGGGCTTGGGGTAGTCACGGCACGGACCCCGAGGGTGGGTCGTGACAATTGGTATCAAAGGAGTTCTGTTCTACCGCGAACTCTGATCTTTTCTATGTGAAGCAATAATGTTTAGCGTATTGAGTGTGGTTATCAGTCCAGGGAGTACAGTGTTGGTGTGGCGGCCGACGTATCCGTACACCAGGACCCTGACTTCTGATTTCCAACTTAATTCACAAAAACATTGATTGCATGTGTGTTTCAAAGTTTTCTTTGTGATTACTTTGTATCAGCTCATCAGGTATACTGTTCTGACCGTGGCGCACCTGATTCCTTTTCAGGATGGCCCCACGACGGCAGCCAGCTAGGGTTCCGAGAGTCGAGTTTTGAGACAGCCCGCCGAGCGACGAGGCCTCGGTGCAGGACCCTTTGTCAGCAGTGGCACCGGCGGTAGTTTTATCCGCCGAGCCCCCGATACTTCCAGCACAAGCCGCTGACGATGCACGTCGCCTCAGCGCACTGCATGAGTTTCAGCACCAGCAACCGCCCAGGTTCCATGGGGAGACGGACCCTCAGGCAGCCGAGGACTGGCTGGAGGCAGTCGTGGGAGTTTTCAGGCTAGTGAGGACACCAGCAGACCTCATGGTGATCCTCGCTGCAAGCCTACTGCACGCAGCAGCGGGCCGATGGTGGAGCTTGATGCTCCAGGTGCATGACGAGACATCTCTTCTCTGGACGGACTTAAGAGCATCTTCCGCTCGGAGTTCGTCCCAGCCACCCTCCGAGCGGTGCGCATTCAGGAGCCACTATAGCTGCGGCAGGGCAGCATGACAGTAGCCCAGTACTCGGCGAGATTTACTGATCTTTCACGCTACTCGACCGACATGGTACGGGACCCATTCTTCTGGGCCCAGACCTTCGAGTAGGGACTGAGGCATGAGATCAGGGCTTCGATGATCTCCCTCAACATTCCGACTCAGGTAGGGATGTTGGAGCGAGCCCTCTTAGTGGAGAGTTTCCTTGCTGAACAGTCTCCAGCAGCAGGACCCACCACTTACCGGCATGCGGTAGAGTCTTCTGCAGCGGGCAGTAGACGAATGACGCAGGGGTCCAAGAGGACTTGACCTACAGGTGGTCGACAGTATGAATCTGGATCGTTTGCGCGAGGCACTCGGGGTGGGAAACGACTTGCCATGAGAGGGCAGTGTTACTCCTGCAGTGGGGTTGGTCACATGGCTCGTGACTGTCCAACCCGCCATACGGATGACCAACAGACGAACGAAGGACCCCCTAGGCAGAGGCAGAGGTTCGATCAGGGCGGGCCGCAAGGAGCAGGCGGCCATGACAGGGGAGCTGGCCGTGCAGCTGGAGGTGGACGACGCTTCGGGGTGTTGCCACCACCACCACCAGGAGGTCCACCCCGACCGTAGGGGATATGAGGACATGGGAGAGCTCAGCTTCAGGCAGTTGAGGCCTACGATCATGGGGCTCCGGGAGCAGATGGACAGGAGCGGGACTAGCTCCAGACCTGGAGACTTTTGTTCATGTTGCTTCTAGTTTTGTTGATGTATGTTTGTAGATGCTTTGTGTCTTTGTACTTGAGCTGCAGTAATAAAAGACACCTTTTCTTGTGGCATTTACTTCCCTGTCCTCTCTTGTGTTGTTTCTAAGAGGTTCTGGATTATACCGTTGACTTGACCCTCGCTTGAGAAGTACCTACTGGAGGAGACCCAGTTACCACACACTGATGCCGACAGTGTGACTCAACCCTTGGAGGCGAGAGTAACGGTTGGATCTCTTTGTAGTAGCGTCGAGGCCTTACGACGTCATCCTTGGTATGGGTTAGTATCATCCATGTCGGGATTGACAGTATTAGGTGAAGAATGTGGTTCATCTAGGGAATGAGACCAGATTTCTCGTATCGGCAAAGAAGAAATCATAGAAGCTCTTGTGGGACCAGAGGTGGTCTAGGCCACGACAGAGAAGGTCCAGGTCATCCAGGAGTGGATGAGGACAGCTCAGAGCCAGAAAAAGTCATACGCTAACAGGAGGCAGAGGCCACTTGAGTTCGAGGATGGCGACCATGTCTTCTTGCGGGTCTCACCTCGACGTGGTATACGGAGATTTGGTCGTGGCGGAAAGTTATCTACGCGCTTCATCGGACCCTTCCAGGTCCTCAGCAAGATTGGCGAGGTGGCTTATCGCCTGGCTCTACCACCTCAGTTGCACCGGGTGCACGACGTCTTCCACGTGTCTCAGCTGAGGAGATACGTGCACGACCCGACGCACATCATTGACCATGGGGAGCTTGACGTTGACGATGGGGCGACTTTTACGGAGGTCCCGGTGGAGATAGAGGATCGACAGGAGTGGGTCCTATGTGGGCGATTGATTCCTCTTGTGCGCATCATACGGCAGCACAGGAACCTCCAGGAGAGCACATGGGAGCGGGAGGCTCAGATGCGTGCTCAGTACCCTCATTTGTTTCCCTAGTTTTTGATGTATCTTTACGGGGACGTAAATCCCTGAGGTGGGAGTAATGTAAAGAACAGTAAAATTCAAGGGAAATTTTTTCTTAACTTTCTTTGAAATTTTTCAAGAGCGCGGTTTCTGACGGCACCTGATTCGGAGGCCCGGAGTGCCCGGAATCAATTTCCGAAGTTTGGCTCGGGTACGTTTAGTGAACGAACGAGCGGGAATTTGTAACTTTTGAACTGGTGCCCGGAATCAAATTCTGAGGGCACCGATGAACTCGCAGCGCCGATATTCGCTTAAGGGGACCTTTTTTGAGGTTGTGTTTTATGCGAGACGAACGTTAGTTTTGGGAGAAATTATAAGAAGTTAAATAAAAAAAATGTGGAAACACTTTTTTATTATTTTGTTGGTTAACTTCTCTCAAAGGAAGTTAGGGGTGGGACCCACACCAACTTAACCTCCCTTGAGAGGATTAAGATTGGTGGGGCCCACACGAACCCTAACTTTTCATCTTCTCTCAAAACTCCCTTTAACCCCTCTTTGAATGACATGATAACTTGTTAATTAATTTGGAGTTATTTTATTTGAATTTCAGACCTTTGAAATTCAATTTGTTAAGTGTGTAAATAAAATAAGCCCTTAGCTTATTTTATTCGGTTAGAATTCTCTAGCCTCTTGAGAGGATTTGGGAGCTCCTTCTTCTTCTTCATGCTTTGACGAAGAACACGATGAACCTTCAAGCTCCAACGAAGAACGCCGCTCCTCTCTTCTTCGTAGCCGGTTGTTTCCGAACATCGACAACGCCTTCCGTGTCAACGAAAGGGAACGCCGCTTCCTCCTCGGACTTCCTTCGTCGGCTTACGAAGATTCTCCAACGACGTACCTCTTCGTCAACGGATTTGACGAACGATTACCACGACGCCCGACCTCCGCGACGTTGTCTTCCGCGGGTCGTTGACGATCATCGATCTTGAAACCAAGGTAGGGGTTTGTTGTTGCTTTATTTATTTATTCTCGTTCTTGGTTCTAGCTTGACAATTTGAGGTTTATTGTTAAGTTTTATCGACTAACGAGAGGGGGGCCGAACCGCACAAACACGGCCGAATTCCCCCTCCTCTGTTCTTGAATATTATTTCCTTGCGGATGTACGAGATGGCGTGGTGTCGTCGCACCATGCGGGAATCTCAAGGCCATAATCGCGCGGCACCGTCGCGCCGCGCCACGGGAAGTTTATCATGAATGCGACACCGTCGCGCCGCGTCGAAGGGAATCGAAGGCGCCGCGGCCGGAGCAGGGCCACAGCAGAGGGGCGCGGTGCCGTCGCACCGCGCCGGATGATAAACACCGCAGCCGGTTCCGTGCCGCGGCGAGACGGGAAGACCGGCGGCTCATCGGGCCGCCGGTGTCGGAAGCCGGAAGGGGACCGGCTTTGTCGGTCCGTTGAAGAAGAACCGGCCGGCCAGGTGGGCCGGCCGGAAGGGAAAAACCGGGGGAATTTAATTCCCCCGGTCAACTCAAATGCCCCCCATTTATGAGGGGGGGGGGGGCGGTTTCTTTAAGGGGGGCAGGCGGCCCCCCCGGTTTTCCTCAAAGCAGGCCCCCACGAGGGGGGGCCGGTTCTCCAAAGGCGCGGCTAAAAGCCGCGCCGCCAACATGAAGAAGCGGGGGCCTTGCCCCCCGTGCGTGGCACCAAGCGGCGCAAGGCCGCGCCGCCGCTGGCCGGGCCGCGCCGCCGCGCCGGACCCGGTTCGGGTCGACCCAGTTCGGGCCGTCCCAGGGGGGGTCGGGCCAGGTCGCCCCGGGCCCGGACCCCCCGTTTTCGAATCGTTTTTGGTCTTTTGGCCATAACATGAGCCAAGGACCTCCGATCGACGAACCGTCAGCGGAAATGCGATCCTCGGATCGAGACGGTCATTTTGGTATATCGCACTCAAAGTTTTGGAATACTTTGAGTTCGGCCGGGTTGGTTCTACACGAAACCAACCGGGCCCTCGGAGCGGAAACGCTCATATCTTGAGCTACGGACATCCGATTGACGTTCTGTTAGCTTTGTTGTGTTCCTCTTAGTGAGACGGATCTTTTGGCATACTCTGCCCGAGGTTTGGACGTAGGTGGAGTACGGTCGGGTTGGTTTTGCCTTAAAAACCAACCGGGCCCCTGGGATGAAAAGCCAATAACTCTCAGACGGGCATCTGATCGACGCGCCGTATGTTGCGTTGAGACCCCTATGATGAGATGGTACTTTGAGATTCTTCTTTGTGGGACATTGAGATACTTGGAGTATCGACCAGTAGCTCGTGGAGCGGACCCTCCAGGAGACGAGTGTGCGGAGTACGGAGACCGGGTAGCTGACTGAGACCCGACGACTGTTGATTGGATGACCCGGTGTGTTACAGAGGTGCGCTTGGTTGTAGCGCCACATGGGAGCGCTTGGTTGTAGCGGCAGACCCACGACAGAGGTGCGCTTGGTTGTAGCGGCACATGCGAGCGCTTGGTTGTAGCGGCAGACCCACGACAGAGGTGCGCTTGGTTGTAGCGGCACATGGGAGCTCTTGGTTGTATCGGCAGACCCACGACAGAGGTGCGCTTGGTTGTAGCGGCACATGGGAGCGCTTGGTTGTCGCGGCAGACCCACGACAGAGGTGCGCTTGGTTGTAGCGGCACATGGGAGCGCTTGGTTGTAGCGGCAGACCCACGACAGAGGTGCGCTTGGTTGTAGCGGCACATGGGAGCGCTTGGTTGTAGCGGCAGACCCACGACAGAGGTGTGCTTGGTTGTAGCGGCACATGGGAGCGCTTGGTTGTAGCGGCAGACCCACGACAGAGGTGCGCTTGGTTGTAGCGGTACATGGGAGCGCTTGGTTGTAGCAGCTGGCCCGTGGAACTCGTCAGGAGGAGCACCTCAGCAGTCTTAGGTTAGTGAGCATTACCTCGGAGTTGTGACAGGACCACTGTACACTCCAGAGACGGAGCTCTTCAACAGTTACGGTTTCGATAATGAAAATTCTGGTTTGAGCTGAGACTTTTCATGACCTTTGTGTTTACCTCATGATTGAGATGGGTCACTTGATAACTTAGGTATATGTATGGGCATATTCTTAAGTAGAGGTTATCTGTTGAGATCTTCTTTGTGGGTATCCTTGTTGGTTTAGTGAGACCTTGAGGGTCTCGGGATCCCTACTGAGTATCGTTATACTCACCCCTGCACGGGCTATGCCCGCACCTCATTGTGTTGGTTGCAGACGACGGGCAATGCTGACAGAGGCCGAGTGCTCGAGGACTGGACAGTACCCAGAGGTGGACATGACGACGAGGCGGTACCCGGAGGTGGACCACTGGATGGGACATACTCGGAGCGGACGACGGGACCCGAGGAGCAGAGGAGCTATCTGTACCCACCCTTCAGGTGGGATTTCCAGTGGACAGCTCGGCGTACCAGCTTTACTTTTCAGTTGTTGTTTTCCCTTTCGAGTTGTACTTTACAGTTGGGCTTGTATTTCTGGCCGCTTTTTACTTTCCGCACTTACTGTTGTGTTCAGTGTTTACTTCTTCCACTTGTACTCTGTGTGATTTTTTACATTACAAAGGCAATGCCTTCCCTTTTACCGGGATTTACGCCTTGGTGCTAGTCGCCAGCCCCTGGCCTATGGAAGGCGGGCTTGGGGTAGTCACGGCACAGACCCCGAGGGCGGGTCGTGACAAAAATTATTCTTGAAACTATATCATTATATTTTCAACTAAATAAAACTTTCTAAAGTAATTAGGTAAAATAATATATTCAAATAAACTTGATATATTCATCTCATATATATTTAAAATTATTTTTGAATGGATGTAATGATTTTTTTTAAATAGTTATATTATGGAGAAATTATTTTTAAAATGACTTATTTACATCGAACATGAAATAAATCAAATTAAATAAAACCAAAATAAAAAAAATAAACTAAACTTACCCTTTCAAATTGAAATAAAGATGAAAAAAATTAAAACCTTCCCACATTGAGTAAAATGAAACCAAATTAAATCAATTTGAATATCACAATCCTGAAAGGACCCAAGTATGGATTATAATATATAAATATAATTTAATTATTAAAATAATAATAATAAATCCAAGAGGATATGTTTTTAATAAAGAATAACTTATATAATCCAATTGTGGTTCAAGAACTAACCCATACCTAAATTATATAATCTCATGATAGATATTTCATAGAAATTAATTGTACAATAAAACTTGTTTAAACATTATTTGAAAACAATAACATCCACTCTATACTTAATTAACAGAAAATAAACATTACAAAATAACACATACTTTTGAAAACATGATTTTATAACAATTCTATTTCCAAAAAACTCATATAACACCCAATAGGCATAGAAACAACATAACTCTTTTAATCCACCCTTTTTATTTTTTCATTTCACATTACATTCAAAAATCATCATTTATAAACCCAATAAGTCAATAATTCACTTATACCATGTTTTCTTAGGGAAAATCGCTTACACATACATCATTGTGATTATAAAAACAACTGAAAATGTATCCATGCAAATAAAAGTTTTAAAATAATCCATAATATTACATTATAACTCTTCCTCATACTCAATTTTCCATTCAATCATACTTACAAAAAAATATCATTCAAATTGTTAAACTGATTATCATAATGCTTAATAAAATAGAATTATAGTTAATCAGTATTGTAATAATCTATAAATATCGTATTTTTTAATTTTACCTACACTAATATAATATATTTATAATTACTAACATCCATAATCAAAAATTTCACACCACATTAGATTAAAATTAATTATACAAAAATTTGGATCATTCATTAATTAAAATAAGAAATATTAAATGAATAATTTCACAACACCCTAATATATTAACAAAAAAACAAATTACTATATTGATTAGTTACAAAATCTAATAATATATATTACACAAATAAATGATTTTACATTAGATTTAGGAAGAGGCGTCAAATAACTAAATTTAAAAAATAAATTAACTACAATCACATTTATTATGCAATACTATAACATGTATAATCTAAAAAATATCTTTTTAATGAATCAGTAAGAATTATGACCTAATAGGATATTGTTATATGTTTAACACCTAGATAAAAAGAAATATAATACTCATATGAATATATGATGGACCCAAAACTCACTAATTTTATGTTGAATTATAATTTAATCAACATATGGATGAATATGAAGAGATTTAACTAGGGAGAATGAGGGGATAAATGCGGGTAAATGTGGAATTAGGGATCAAGGGGGTGGGGAGTTTGTGATAAGAATATATGGTTTGACTTTCTATAAAAGGTTTCAAAAACAATATGTATATCTAACCTTATTCTAATTATTTTTTATAATCATTGTCATATAGTATCTATTTTTTCTACATACCAATAGTTTTTATAAATAGTTGGTATAGAAACCTCTATACCAATGGTGAAAAAAACCCATTAGTATAGAGGAAGGGGTATAACTCACATTTCTAGTAGTGAGTTCTCATGATTAACATAAGTCCATGAATCATTAGGTGGATATTTATGAACTCATCATGACTATGGTCACCCTTACATGCTCTTATATGAGAAAAAATTTAATTAAATTCATATTTGTGTGATGAGATAAATAATTTATAGCGAGTTAAGTATTCATGTGAATGGTAGGATGAAAGAAGTGGAAATTGATTTAATGTTCCTAATAGAGGAAATGGATGAAAATTTATCCAAGTCTCTAAGGATATGAAAGGGTATTTTCAAAGTTACCTAAAGTGTATAAATAAATCCTTTTCTAGTGTGTAAGAATAACCAATGGACTAAAATTATGCTTAAGGGTAAATAATTTTCTTCTAGGGGATATTTCATCTAATTTAACTAATGCATAAAAGTTATTTCACCAAAACATATGAGTAAAATGAGATAAACATAAGAGTAAACCTTGTGGTCCACTATGACGTGTAAGGGATTTTACTTAGTCACGAGGATCAAATTCCAAAACATGACAGTAAAAATATATTATATAAGAGTCATTCATGGTTTATAAGAGTAATTTCAAGGGAATAAAGGTTCTATACTTTATGATATTTGAAGAAACTAAGGCCATGTAGTGGGAATTTTAACCACACCATGATGAGACTCAATGAGTTTTTAGAGATACTATTATTTTTTCGGTGCCCATGTTGTAGAGAATTTGACCATACCGTAATAAGAAAATAAAGATTAATTGTTTCACCATAAGAAATATATTTTCATTGTGAGGGATTTAAGTAAATCAAGTTAGGTGTTTCCTTATGAACCACACCATGTACCTAACCCTTTAAAGCATCACTAAATTAATACATATTTTTAAAAGAAGATGAAAAGTTGTAAATCATGGGAGAAACTCAAAGAGTATTTTTCACCTAGAAAGTAATAAAGTTTAAATTCTATACATGTGTGGCACTTATTCACTAGGAAATATTCAGGTATATGGTAAAAATGGAAGATCATTGCATGCATGGGGGGTTCCCCAATAGTTAGTTGAACCTTTTTGGTATTTTATATTATTTATTCCTTGTAATATGAAGGATATATATACATGACTATAGGCGTGATAGAATAATAAATCATTGAAAAACAATAGGGAGTTTAGTATAAAAATAACGACTAACCTGAAGAGGATAAGTAAGGAGGAATTTAGTTTATGTCTTATTTAGCCATATCTAGATAAACTTGAGGTATTTATAACATAGAAGAGACCACAAAAACCCCTTATGAGTCCTAGATATTATAATTTTGTATCATGTTTGAACTATTTTTAAGATTTTTTTCAAGTAAATTTGGTTGTTTTTTCTAGAGTGAAATTATATTAAAGTTCTATTTTTAATGTTTGTTTAAATTAAAATTCAAAATAATTTTTATTTCTATCTATATTTCTTAATCAATGTCTTTTTTGGAGTACCATAATTTTTATTAGGTTTAATTTATTAGAGGTCTATGAGTTATTTAATCACTTTTATAGGAGTATTAACACTCATACTAAGGTTTTTTATGATTTCATGTAGAAGTAGGTACACACTTTGTGGTCTGTGAGTGTTAATTGAATAATTAAAATGGATTAATTTTTTTATAATGAAGAATGGTATTTTCAATGGTAAATTCTAGTTTACTACTATTGTTCTTTATCTTAAATCATTCTTATTTTAAACTCAATATACTTTATTTTCAAACAGTAATTTTTTTTATTGTCATTTAATTAATTTGTTTTAGTTTTCACCATTCTTAAACAAAGTCAAATAATTCTCACTTTCTTTACCATCTTCAAAAATATAAAAAAAATTG
The DNA here is from genome assembly GCA_963277665.1 of Viscum album. Classification (NCBI taxonomy): domain Eukaryota; kingdom Viridiplantae; phylum Streptophyta; class Magnoliopsida; order Santalales; family Viscaceae; genus Viscum; species Viscum album. The sequence goes on from OY728126.1 coordinate 896,639,909, forward strand.
AAAATTTTGAACATAGTTTCAACCTCATCGAGATATGACCATGGGGGATGTTATATTATATTTCTAGAGGATAAAATATTGATAGATATTCATGATAAGTATGTCTTTCAGATGGTGGACCATAACTCTAGCAACAAACTTCTCTTTATTAAGGTCTCTATTTATCTTGGGTTCAAACTGGAATAATTAATTCACAAATCTTATAATCACAAAAGATATATTTTTAACTATTTTTTAGAAAAATGGTGAAAGAATGAGGTATGATGATATAATATAATAACTCTAGAATGTATGGATTCCCATGATCAAGTAGGTCATAATTTCCTATATCCAATGGTATCCATGAGAGATGTGTGACAGAACCATGAAAAATGGTGGTGCTAGATACTACATGAGATTATATGATCTATGATATATGTTGCAGATCTCATCACTATATTATAATAACAACCCTGTGATGTAAGAATAAAAAATATGATATTTGTAAAACATGTAAGAATAAATAGTCACGAAATAGATCATGTGGACTGAAAAACTAACACTCAATCCAAGTGAACCACATGTCAAGTGAACACAACATCTCATATGATAATGAAATTAGGCCCATGTGAGATTAAAACTCCTAAATTATAATGAAAGAGTCTTCTGTATGAATAATCAAGTCCCAAATAAGAATGATCGCACACGTCATATAAGGTGATAATAACACTTATATAAGAATCATGAAGAGACTAAGTGAATGTGGAAGATGATTTTCATATAGGTTATTAATGTATCTATGAGAGGTAAAGTCAATGCATGTTGAGTTTCAGTGATGTTAAAGATCCTAATAAATGAATATGGATTAATAGTTGCTTATCATACAAAAATGAGAAAAGGAAGATAGTTTTTTTTATTGGAATATCTAGCTAGATATGTTTTATGAAAGTATCCCACATAGCTGATGATTATATAAATTTTCTTCATGGAAACCAAGATAAGTTTTTTTTAGGATTTATCAATGTATACTATAACTTATGAATATGGAGAATGATGTCTATAGAAAAAAGATTAATTTTTTTTGTTAATAAAGTGAAGTATAAATTGAAGTTTGAAAACTGTCTGAGGTGAATTGAGTATAAATACTAGTGTATATGGTAAATTAGAACCTTTGGGTGTTGTTTTAAGTTAATTTGAAGTGTTGGAGATGGTTCAAAAATGAGTTTGAGTTAAGTTGGATTAATTCTATAAGTTACAAGTTTATGTGAATCAGACAAATTCCTATACTCTATTGGGATTTTTACGGTTAAACTTTTGAATTCATAAGTTTGGATCTAAGTAGAAGTCTGAGAAAGTGTAAAAGGATACAAACATACACAATATTTAAGAATTCCTTATATAGAGAGTAATACAATCAAGATAGTGATACAAAAGAGTAATGGAAGATACGTATGAGTATCCTTGAGTTGAAATTGTGAATTTGGAAAAGGCAATGAATACATATGAAGTGTGGTTCATCCATAAGAAGAATTTTTATTTTAGAAGTGAAACTTTACAAAGGATCTAGATACATAAGATAATATGTAAGAGGTTGAATGCATATAGAAGAAGTGTTTGAGGCATATAGAAGATTTCTAGAGAATATATTTGAAATTTATTGAAAAATTTTCTAAAATAAATAGTTATAGATCATAAATGGTATATTGAAAATAATAATATATTACACATTGGTCACCAGATTAAAATGAAAGTGATCACACCATGATATATAAGAAGTTATACTTCTTATATTGGAACCAAAAGTTAGGAATAGGTGACAATTTCTGTTGATAAATTGGATTATTTTGTAATATATTCTATATATAAATAAACAAATTAATAATAAACTATTTTGATTAAATTTATTCAATATGAAAGGACTAGTCTATGTTGGGTTTGCTGTTTAGAGAGTTTCCCACACCATAAAGAAGATGTTCCATACTTTGAAGCCTTGCGCATGTGAACATGAATGCTAGTGTGGAAAGAATTAAAAGGATATGTATTTTGGGGAGGATTTTAAAGATAGAAATTTCTTGAGTCTCCTAGTGAATTAATTGATTATTTGAATAGGATTTGAATGAGATTTTATGAGTATTTAAATTGTAAAATATCTACCAGTTTTAATGAGAATATATCCAACCACCAAAAATCAAGGAGTTTCCATATTTGAATTATGGAAATAATAGTAATGATATTCTATGGATAAAAATAGTAGGTGAATAATAAATTAGGATAAAATTTATTAATAGATATGAAACCAATACTGGGTGGTAGAAGAAGAATATATATATCAATGAGAAACTCAATGTTGCTTCTATTTTTAAAGATCAAGAGTTTTGAAGAAGAAGAAGAAGCTGACTACATCTAGGAGAGTAACTTGTGCATCAAAGAAAGATAAAGGAGTCTAATTATATCCTTATATCATGATGGAAATTAATAAGATTTGACACTACTAATTTTATTAATGATCATTGTGTCAAGACTCTTGGATAATGGAGATACATTGTAATTAAAGATCACAACCAGATTAGAGTGAGCAAGGCCAACAATCCTTAAGAATATTGGGTTCTATTGACTCTAAGAGGGAAAAGGATTAATGTCTACTACATAATAAGATAGTAGGATTGAAAGACGTTTTTAGGAGGATAAGTAAGTCCTTTGAAGATCTATTAGTTCTAGTATCAATAATTTCATTCCATTTATGAAGGATAATCATTGTGTTAGGTAGTATAAATCAATAGGATGCAATACATATGGTGGGATGTTATGAAACATGGTGGGATGTTGTGTAAGTGTGAGATTCACTGTAGGTTCTAATGTGATTCCTACCCAATTGTAATCTCTTGTGTTTATAGTGTAAAACCTACGATAGGGGTGACTAATTTTTCACAACAAGGAGTTGGATTTCTGTGAAGGGTTCAAACCTTATAAAAAATCCCAATGATATTTTTTAGGATTTAATATGCTTGTATACAAGAAATTTTCAGATAATACTAGAATAGAGTATCATATTTTAATCATTCACATAGGTTTATTGAAAAAACAAATCATAAAAATTACATCACTAACTCTCCCCATCCCCTTCTCAGTAATATATCAAGACTTGGAAACTTCAAGCGGTATCAGTGCTAACCAAGTTTACTTTGAAAGAACATACCTTGAATAAGTATTAAGTTAGAAAACCTAAGTTTAAACAATATTATATGTGTTTCTATTTTCTATGGAAATAAATTTCATGGTTATAAGAACATAATTCTTCCATATCTCATATCACAAGGGATAGAAGTTAGTTATATTATAACTTTGGGTTTTACGAAAATTGGGAGAGATGATCCCATGATATATACTAATAAGAGAAATATATAAGTTGATTTGAAATCTAAAAATGATATTCTATCATATTTTTCTAATAAATCATGCACCAGAGTTATGAAATTTAAGATATCCAAGGATATGTGGGAAAACATAAAAATATATATGAAGGGAATATAAAAGTCAAACAAGACAATTTATAGATCTTGAGATCTAAGTTTTAAGATATATGAATAGATGACGATTACACTATAGATGAATACTTTACCTTGGTAAATGATATAGTATGTTATATAAGGGGATTTGGAGATATTTTGGAAGGCTTAACTATAATAAAGATGTTGATGAGGGATTTTCTAGATAGATTTTATCTAAATATATCTTCATTGGAAGTAGGTGGAGACATATCTCTCAATGAATTTAATAAATTTTCCTCAATTATGATTTGAACAAATTCCTGGTGTTCAAAAATAAGAAAAGTATTAAATGGAATTCAAAAACCTATAGTAACTCAATGTTGGAAAAGATAAAAATTAAGATTCAGTTGAATCTAAAGATGAGGAAGGATATGAAGACTATAAGAGTATTATGTCTCTTATATAAAAATATGTTAAAAAAGTAAAATCAATTATAAAGGAAAACTTTCATCAAAGTGTTATATATTTGGAAGCATTAAAAACATTGTTAGAAGACTATATAAAGAACAATAATGTTGATTATGAGTCAGATGAACAATATTTGAAACCTCAAAAAAATAAATAGGGTAATATCTCAAAATTAGTAACCAAATCTGATAAAATAAATAATAAATTTTTAAGAAGTGAAAGAAGAAGTATGTTGAGAAGAGAGGAATATTAAGACTCATCATCATAAATTGAATTATAAGTTGAAGGTGCTTATCAATTTCACAAGTCCTTTATGGATCATGTTAAAACCAAGAATCCACTTTTATTAGTGGATAGGATGAAGAAGATATATATAATTAACATATTCTTATATAAACCCAAGACTCATTCAAATTTTATTCCATGCTTTTTAACATAAAGTTCTATAAAATAAAACACAAAAATATAGAGGTCTAGTATCTTTGGGAGATTAGGTTCAAGATACATTAACATAAAAATAAACTATTATGTATTTTTTTTAAATATATGTAATGTGCTCTAAGATCACGTTGATCTTCTATTACTATATAGGGTTCCCTGGGAAAACTCATAAAGGAAATGGGGGAGCTATAAAACCTAATAAAGGAATAATCAATGTAAAGAAATTTGGTAAAGTATTATGTATGAGTTCAGAAACTTGTCATAATATCATAAAAGAAAGGATCATAAGATTGGGATCATGGAATAATGGGAATAATATCATAACATTATGGAATCATAAATATGTGGAAAAAGCATAAATGAATACATTATAAGCATAAATCATTACCCACTAATAGGACATCATAACATAGTGTACTATCCTAACTACTCATACACCATACATGGAATCTCTTAATGTAAAAATTATACAATTAATTTAAAGGATGTATAATTCTAGGCCCACCCATCAAATCATAATATATACTTGTATATGTTGTAGATCCTAGATTAGTGTGACTTCACTAAGAGGGATATGGGTGAATCAGTGATCCCTTTTCGTTTTAAAATTTTATTTTTCAATTCATCCTTTGTGGTTGGTTAATGTCTTGATCCACTATTCATATGTCTCTTATCCTCACCTCAAATAATGTTGTAAATCAAAGGCATTGAACACAATTATTTATATGTTTTTTTACAAATACCTACTCTTTTCCATGTGGTTTATTCCCCTCAACATGGATTCTACACTATATTAGAAGGTTATTATAAACGATAATTAGTTATAGCCCCAATTATAAGATGGTTATACCCCCCATCTCCAATCAAACTTCCTCATTTGTTCATACTCCCCAACTATGACTTCTTCTCCAGTGATTGGTTATGACTCATAATCATTATCTTTAAGAAATTAGATATACACCCCCTAGTAGAAACCTTTCTCTTCGGATAGAAAGATCCACTATAAAAATATATTTATGATGATCCTACTCCAAAATCTTGTTAGGTCACACTTGATCATGTATAATTGAAGTAAATTTTCATATATGTTGGTCTTTCTCAAATGTATCTGACCACCAGTATCTGGTCTTTTTCCTCAATGAGAATCTACTAAATCTATTCTTCATTCTTTAGATAGATTCCTAATCTCACTTAATGTGTTCAATAAGTGAACAAAATATTCTTCAATGTTTTGTTCAATAGTAACATTCACAATCTCAATCTTCTTCAATTGTACTTCATGCATGAATTGTATGGTATTATAATATAAAACCCTATCAAATATAATAATTTTTTTTGTTATTTTATGTTCTTTCATTCACTGTATTGCTAAAAGTTCAAAAATTACTTATAGTAAATGAGGTTCAGGTATCTCATTTCTTTTTTTAATCACTTTTGGGCATTTCCTTAAGAGTTTCACAAGTGCATGATCATTCATGAAACACTATGTGCTTTCTTCTCAAGCTTCCTTCACACGAGTACACTACCCACATATTCTTTTCACATACAATTCAACCTAATGTTTTCACTATATATGTAAAACTTGTGCACAAGTTTCACTTATCCTTTGGGAAATACAGTGTAGGTTACACTATCTCATGATATCTCAAAGAGCTAATTAAAACATGAAGGGCTTAATGTAACTCTTATAGTCATTTGCGTAAAAGGTTATATATATGAGAATATTATTTCTTTTTGAAACCCTTGAGTGAAATTTGTTTCATGTCAGGAGGCTAAAATTTATTCTCATTTGTTTAAGAAAAGAGCCTCATAGGGTCCCTCTACCCTTAATGAATCAAATGTTCATAGTGATCTATTTTATTTAGAAAAAATTTGAGCCTCTCAAATATCACAACAACACATAAAGGCCTTGGTCCCGCTCATTTTATAGATGAGTTTCACTACCTCAACACTGAGAATAATTCCACATTGAGGAATATGAAATATATTTCATGAAACATCTATTATATCACCTAAAGATCTCATCATTCTTAAAATAAACATACATTGCAAATCATAGTGTTTTATCTTTCATGAGTTTGTGAAGGATCCTCACATTCTTGTGATGATAATCTCATGTTCATCCTTATTAAAAAATCTCTAACACATCCATGCCTGACAATATCATTTTAAACTTCATTTCAATTCAGTCAAGGCATGTATTCGAGTTTTTTGAATGCATGAAAGATGAATATTTCATAAATTTACGTTTGAAGCATCATCTCTTCATTATTTCAACCTTAAAACACCTAGGGCAGGCTCGAGCTCTATAGTCGGATATTTGAAATGAACTCTGCCACACTAGAGCATCGTTGAGGATCTGGTAGGATTAATATGACATCAAGGCTTGATCTAATGGGGTAGATGGATTTGATTAGATGGTCCATGTTTTATCTATATCATTTAAGTGACAGATGAATAGTTCTCACATCCTACACATCCCACATTGTTCTTTAGAATGTTTGAGAGATTACTTTATTAAAAATTATATGTATCAATACTTTTGAGTGGGATAAAAGGAATCATCACCCTCTTACACTCCACTACACGCCACATGGGTCATGCCAACATGCACTTGTCGACCAATATTAGCCCAAACCCATGTGTTCCAAGAGGCACATGCTCCTTCAAGCCTTATATGTGGTCCCACTCTCTTGTGACAACTAATGCTTGGCTTGTGGTTTCGATCCTATATGGTAATCTATGCTCCCATAGGTGCGGTCAATAAGTCATTCTTTCCAGCTTGCGGTCGGCCCCATTTTCTTTGAATTTTCATTAATATAATTAGTAATATGATATGTATGAATATAATACCAAGCCCTGACCAAAAATAAAATTCCATTTCATCATGAAATAATATAAGAATAATTTACAAGGCCTTAATAATGTAATAATCCTCATGTATGCCCAACTTCAATTCATCTTTTCTTCATGAAAATAAATATTTTCATGGTCTTCCATTATTGTATACAATGTGAATTTCTTAAAAATGAATTTTTCACATATAATTTACAATTATGATCAGTTAAAGCTATCATCTCATTTACTTATAGAATTTCTTGAGTATAACATAAAATCTCATTAATGGAATCCATAACAATTCTCTAAGCATCACCACTTCATCCAAACTCACTAAATACATATTGAAACATCATTGACAACAAATGTAACACTTTTCCCCGCAATCTATCCCTTTGTGTTTTATTTTCAATATCTCTTCACATGTTTAAAATTCAATATATGTTCTATAACCTTCTCCCCCTTATTGGAAATCAAATGAAAATGGTAATTGGGTTTCTTCTCATTTTATTTTTCTTTTAAAACATGTTCTTATCCCTCATACAAAAATTTCATGATCACTTATAAGAGAGGGATTTTCTCACATGATTTTCTTATCAAATATCCTTTAGTTAATAAAATCCAAATTTACATGGGCTAACCTAGTGTAGAAAACAATATAGATACAACCAAGGTTTTCTATTCTATATATAAACAACTATTCATGTGAAATAATTCTCATTAATCCTTAATTCTCATTTAAAGTGTTTTGAAATAATCAAAATTAACTATGAAATGCTAATCCATGTACACACTACAACAAACACATTAAAAATTTATGGTCAAAAAGAAATATCTCCCAATTTTTCTTATCTTATCATCAACCAATAAATCCCCTTTGATTGATATTATAAATTTAATTAAGAATGAAATATGAATGTGTGATTGGCATAACTTATCTTATTGTTTTATAAAGTTGTTCATAAATCCCACATTCAATTTGTGCTGAATATTTTAACAAATTTATATTCATAAATTATCACCCTAAATAGATGAATCCATCTCCTTAAATTCCGTACATATTAGTACAAAATCATATATATATATAAGGGAATGAAGATAGACAACTTGGTTTTTTAAAAACAATATTCAAACTGAGTGATTTCTCTCCATTTGGGATTCTTCTTCTTCTTATATTTTTCAGAATGAATGATTAATTTTTCCTCATCATTTGACACTTTTGATATGGTTTCTTTTCCTATTTACTTTCATAATCCATGATTTTTTCTTTCATCATATTCATCATTCTCTCTTATTGAGATGGTAGTATTTTTATACAATATTTTGTACAATTCCAAGTTTATTAACACCTTTCACACTTAGAAATATTCAAGTCGTCATTTGTAGAATAATTATAATAAAATTTAACTTCTTTAACTATCACCACTAGCTTTACTTTAGACATAGAAAGCTACTAATCATTCTATATTTTTTTGAGATTCTCATACAATTCACTGGTGACAATAGCTATATTTACTATCTTACTTCTATTTTCATTTAAATTGTGAGAAATCTCACAAAATAGTCTATCTCTATGATTCTCAAATTTGTGAACTTCTTGACCATATCTTCTAAAAACTTCATTCAAGAATTCAAATTTGTTTTTTGTTGATAGTTTAGATGATTTATTGGTCATATAATTGTCCTTATGATAATCTATTCTCATATGTTTAACATTGATCCCCCTTTATTCATGCCTTATTCCTATTAGTTCCATGATATAACATCATGAATAAGATTTATGGTCAAATAATCTAAAACACTTGTAGTATCCTCTAAGCCTTGATTTTCCAGCCTGATAGTAGTTCTTCTCTACAGTTTTTTGTTGTTTTTTAAATAGACTGTGGCTTTTTCTAATTGGGAGGAAACATTTTGGATGAATTAGTCAGCTCTTCCTTTATGGAATTTGTTTTCTAATTTATTTAATTGTTCATCATTTATTCAATCTTACCTCTTAAACCTGCACTATTAGAGATGACTGATGTACATTGAGACTGATTAGGATTAGAAATAACTTGTCTCATTTGACCCTTCTTCTCGGAATTTTATAATGATTTTACTTTAAGTCCAACTACTTTGGTGAAGTATTCTCTCAATTTATTTAAATTATTTTTACAAGTAAGACATATTGACTATGTCCCAGATAACTCAATATATTTATCCACAATATTTTCCCTTATATCATTAAACATATTCTCAAATTAAGTTATCTTTAATTTATATTTTTTATTCTCATCAACAAGTGATCATTATTTCTGGTCAAGATCTTAATTTTCAGCTTGTTTTTCTTCAATAATTTTTAGCTTTCCTTGTAAATCAACTATATTCATATTATATGTTGTTATTGATTTATGATGTGTCTCCTATTTCTTGAGATGTTCATTATTTTAAAAGATGGTATTATCAAATTCATTATTTAGCCTTTTATTTTACTTCTTGAGTTTCATATTGGCCACTGGTGTATCTTCAAGATTTTACATTAGCATCCATTCTTGTTCAGTTCTCTCATCATATTTATCATATTCAAATGGGTCTTTAGATTTTTTGGCTTTATCCAAAAGACTCATAAGATTCTTAGAAGATATTAAATCTTCTAACTCAATACTTGTTGATGAAAATTCACCCATTTCTTTCCTTATCATATTTTTTTTCTTAGAAGTAAACCTCTTCTTATGCTTCTTCCACTTCCTTTTCTGGGACTTCTTATCTTCTTCATCTGATTTAGTTTCAATAGCATTCTTCATTGGACAGTCTCCAACAAAATGATCAAAAATTTGTTAATTCCAACATCTAATTGATTATTTTCCTTTTTATTTCCATATACACCTTTTTAAAATACTTGAAAATAAGGCTGACATTTTATTGAAGTCATTTTCAGCTTCCTCAACCTCAGAATCACTAGATTCTGGTTCTTCTTTGATTCTAGATTTACCTTTTATCATGGATTAAAATTCCATAATGTCTCTTTCATTTATATTTATTGATATAACATTTATCATTTCATATATCTTGAGAATATTATGAAGTTTATCAAATTATATATATTCTCATTCATCTATAGATAAAACCTTTTGATCAAATCTGTCTAGAAAAATCTCTTATCATCTTCTTTCACAATGGTTCATTCATATAGTTTATCCAAAATAATTTTGATTCTATTAGAAATAACATTTAAAATTATTAAGTAGTCATCAAAACTTCCATCATCACCCATTTTAATATCTTCAAACCTTCTTCTCTAGATTTTCAACTAACATTCTTTTAATTTAATATATCCTTCATAGTTGCTTATTAGTTTATCCCAAATCTCCTTAGAAGTTTGGAGACCCATCAATTTAGTTTATACCTTTTATGATAGATCCATCAAGATTAAATTTTGAGACTTTCTTTCTATCTCTAAGTTCCACTTATCTATAAAAGTTAAAGGATAATTATTATTATAGGGTCAAAATCCCACTATAGATGCATATTTTACTTTTATCCTAAGGTATAAGAGATATGGTATCGTTCTATTCCTCAAACCATGATAGTTCTAACCATTTAAAATAGGAAAATACATAATGGTCACTAAATTCAGTTCTATATCCTCTATAGTTTGTTGGATATTTCATAGGCAACCTTTGCTCTAATACCAATTTTAGATCCTAGATCATTATGACATCACTGATAGGGGGATAGGGTGAATCATTGATCCCATTTCTTTTTAAAACCCTATATTTCAATTAAACCACTATGTCCAATTAAAGCCTTGATCCACTCTTGTTGTGTATCTTATCCTTATCTAAAATAATGTTTTAAATAAAAGGCACCGAACAATAGTATTTTCAAGTTTTGGTACAAAGACCTACTCTTTACTATGTTGGTTATTCCCCCTAACCTAGATTCTCCACTATATCAAAAGGTGATTACAAAACATAATTGGTTATACCCCCCCCACACCCACTAAAATCAACCTTTAAAATTTGTTTATACCCCCCCCCCCCAACTACACCTTCTTCTCTAGTTATTGGTTATACCCGCCAATCACAATCTTCTAATAAGTAGTTATACCCCCAACTGCAAACTCCCTCTTTATATGAAAAGATACACTATATAAATATATTTATAATGATCCTCATCCATGATCTTGTTGGATAAAACTTTCATATATACAATTAAAGTACCATTTCATAGATATTAGTCTTTCTTTAATATTATTGATCACCTATATCTGACCAGTTAACCCAGTGAAACTCTACTTAATATATTATTACTTCTTTAGATGAAGTCCCAACCTCAATTAATTTGTTAAAGAGGTTCACATAATATTCTTTAATATTTTATGTAAGAATAACTTTCAGTATCTAAATCTTCCTCAAGTACACTTCATGCATGAATTTCATGGGCTTCTCTTGTAAAACCTTGACACATATAATACTCATTTTTATTTTTTATGTTCTTTTGTTCACTATATTTCCTCAAGTTCCTATCATCCTTATAGTGGATGGGGTTTGGTTATATCAATTATTTTGTTAATCTCTTCCAAGTATTTCTATAATATTTTCACATGTGCATGAGCTTTCAAGAAACACAATATAATTTCTTCACAAGCTTTATTTGTGCTTCTCCTTCATGAAATACTGTGTGTGTGAAAATGTCTCATATATCTAAAAGATATCATGAAAACTCAAAGGGATTCTCATAAATCCAACATTCCTTCATGTAATAGGTTGTATATATGAAACTATTATTTATTCTAGAGACCCTTTAGTGAGAGGTTCTCAAGTCAAAATGTTGGGTCTTCTTCCCCTTCATGAAAGTTATGAGATTCAAAGTTTTCCTCAAAACTTCCCAAAATATATGTTCTAGGATCTTTTTTTTCTTTGGGGAAAATGAGATAATCTCAAATGTCATAGAAACACATAAAGTTCTCCATCCCTATATATTTATATATGTGTTTCACCACCTCAATAATGATAATAATTTTATGCCTAGGACTCCAAAATATATACCATGACATATATTTTATATCTCCCAAATATCTCATCATTCCTCAAATAATCTTATGTCAGAAATCATGGTGTCATATATTTCATGAGTTTTTGATGGATCCTCAAATTAATGTGATTATAATCACATGATTCTCCTTATTATTAACCCTTAAACACATACATGCTCACCAAAAACCTCTGAAACTTTGTTTACATTCATCCAAAGGCATGAATTTTATTTTTCCACATGTATGAAACATATATATTTCATTCATGTGGGTAAAAATCGCACATCCTCATAATTTTGACCTTATAACACCAACAATAGGCTTAGGCTTGATCATTGGATTTTCAATATGAACTCCAACGCACTGAAGCCCCATTGAGGATCGGGAGGTTGAAGATGACATACATGCTTGATCAGATGGCGCATATGTATTTGATCGGATGGGTTGTGTTTTATATGTATCAGTAAAGTTATGGTGAACAATTATCCTGGCCTAAATGTCCCATATCATTTTTTAGCATGGTTGACTGATTACATTATTAAAAAACACATTCCATAAAACATTAGTGCTAGATTTATGGGATTAGCACCATCTTACACTACATTGCACATGGGTCATACCGATATGCACTATCCCACTGGCATTGGCCCAAAGCCATGCATTCCTATAAGAACATTCTCATACAAGACTTATAAATGGTCCCATTAACCAATGTTGCTTCATGCTTGGCTTGAAATATGGATCTTAATTTGTGAGTTATGCTCCCATAGGTGGGGTCAAGTGGGTCTTCTTACCACCTTGGGGTTGGACTATTTTTTTTATTAAAGAGTATTTAATATACATAATAATATACTAATTAGGAATATAATACTAATCCCTAACTAAAAACAAATTCCATCTTCGTCATGTAATTATATAGGAATAATTTGCAAAGCCTTAATATTGTGATACTTTTCATGCATGGATAAATTCAATTGTTCTTCTATTCATGAAAATAAATATTTTCATGGTCTTACATTCTTGTATTCATTTCTAATTTCTTCAGAACAACTTTTTCACATATCTATGAAAATTAAGATCAGTTCAATCAATCATCACATTTACTTGGAAATTTTATCAATCTTGACATCCAATATTATTAATGGAATCTATAACAAATTTCCAATCATTTACTCTTCATCAAAACTCACCAAATTCATATTGAAACATCATTGAAAAAATGAAAGATTAGACCCAATATATGTGTGCCACATAAAGAAAATGGATCATATATAAAGGATAAGCATGATAAATCTAATGAGAAAGAAATGGGTTACAAATTCTTATCTCATAGCATAATCAAATGATGTATCAAGGAGATTAACAAGAGAATAATGAATTAATATTTTTTAGATGTTCATATTTCAATAGAAATAAAAGGTCTTAAATATTTATTTCAAAATATGAAAAATCGTGATAAATCCTCTGAGAAGTGGGTATAGAAAGGAACCTCATAAGCTATATTTTAGGAAAGGGTAAAGAATATTTAAATAAGGTAAGAACAATTTGTTTTACTTAATACCATAATGAAACTAGAATATTTTTCCATAAAATAATGATATTTTTAAGATAAATTAGAATATTAAAAACTTTTTATGGACTGGAACATTATATAAAATATAAAATATGATAGGTACATTTTTATTAGGATTTCATTAAAAAATTAATAGTAAAGGTGGGCTTAAAATATTGTATATCCATAGAAAATAAATGTCAAATATACTAGTTTTATGTTAAGAACATATATATATACTATAAAATAAATAAATAAGAATAATATAGAAAAGTGATGTTTAGAGAGAGAAATTATAACCTGAAGTAGAAGATAGCGGTTCAAAAGTTCCCTTACCTTAGGTCTCGACTCACTTGATGTGTGCATAAAAATTCTTAAATAATAAAATTAAGTTTATTAAATACATTATTTAAAACCTATTTAAAGTATATCTAATTTTATTGATTTTATTGATTATTATATGTCCTTAATTTATTTCAAAATATTTTGGTCGCATCACCTTCTTGAGGTTGTGTGGTTAACTTCTCCATAACTACTTTGGTATTTTGATTATGGTGAAAGGTATTATAAAATAGTTATATAATATATATAGTTATAGAGTTATTTATTATTTATAATTATATTATTAATAAATTTATATAGTTTTATGGGATGTACAAAATTTATTCAAACTAAGAAAGGCGTCTCAGTGTGCTTATTTGGATGATTAAAATTATTATAGACAGTATCTGTTGTTATCATTAATAAAAAACCCAATTTGTATTTAAAAATATTTATAATATTATTAAAATTTTATTTATCCATTGAATTAATTTTTAAATCCATTCATGGAATGTGGTAATGTAAAATGAAACACATCATCCATGGAGGCGGTGAACCAGCCATAATATTGGTAATGATTTCATTATATAATTAAAGAGAGTAAAAGAGTAGGATAATTAATATTACATTGATATAATAACATTAAAGTATAAATATGACACTAATTACTTATATAATTATGTACTTAAAATATTTAAAGGAGATATAAGAAGAAAGAAACTTGAAAGAAGTCAGTTAAGTCAATTACCTCTTCCTTGGATATCCTCCTTTAGATTACACCTTAAGCCTTTTTAGATCATCCTTTTGGTGATAAAAAAGAATCTATGGCATGGAAAATATGGTTGGAGATATTTTTGTATAAATTTGGTGATCCAAGGGTCTTATAATGTTTGGATTAAGGGAGTGGTTAAGGGTGTTATTTATAAGGGGGAGAGGGGTGTTTTAAAATAAAATATTTGAATAAAATATTATATCTCCAAATAGTGACCCAAAATTTGATTTAATAGTAAGTTTTTGGTTAATAAATAGTAAATGGTCCAATAAAATATTCATCTAATTTTAGGAAGCCTTAAATACTCATTCATATAAACTATTAAAAAATATAGTACTTATAGATTATTTTATTATTAACCTCTGTATTTTATTTTTTATAAAAAGTAAAAAAAACTAAAACTTAACTATTCTTAGATGTTTTAATTCCAAAAATGACATCCATTTTATCAAAATAAATTTCTAAGTATGTGAAATTTAATTCTTAAAAAAATCCTTATTTATTGAAAAATGCTAATTTTTATTATACAATCAATTTTTTAACCTTTTAAAATTTACTTAGGGTTTTATATAATTATGTTGTTATTTTTATAAAAATATATATGGTTTCCTAAAAAATTTTATGAAAATATATTTTAATAATATATTTATATTTTACTGAAAAAATAATTTTTCTTTATTTATGTTAAACATTTATTTTATAATATTTAAAACTTTAATATAAGTTCCTTTTATATTAATTTATTAAGATAACCAAATATTATTTTACTATTTCTATCTAAAAATACCAAATTTTACCCTTAGATAATGTCAACTTCTTGATTCCAAATATGTAATAAAATTCATCTGTATGTTAAAAATATGGTATTAGGGTAAACACTATTTCATTCTTAAAAGAATTTTCACTTTAATACTACCCATACATTAGATATATAACCCCCAATCACACTAGAATAAGCCCTCAAGGTAAGGTGTAAAATTTTGGTACTTTCATGGGGTGGTTTTTCCATAATTCATCTAGTGATGGTTTTAAGTAACTTTTATTTCCCCTGTATATGATTCCACGCAATCCTCAATTATTGAAGTTCTAATTAAGAATGGTCAAGGGATAACCCATGTGATGAAAACTCCCACCCGAGATCTGATAAATAAGCTTCATAAGGAATAATACTACTAGTTGATTCCATTATTTATCTCTTATTCATCAATTATCTCTTATCACTACCCTTAATATACAGTAATTCTAATGGTCACCTTATAATGGCTATATCACTGATGATCATAATTCTTAATGTTCATAATGTAAAAAGGCTATATTATGACCATATTTATTCTCTAAAATAAATGATCCAAATTAATAATAACGTTTTCTTTGTATTTAGTATCTGGTGTAAGTATTTTATACTTTATTACTAGGCAGGACAAATACATGTTAATTTAGAAGGAAATTTTTATATATAATAGCCCAGGTCGTTATATTGTTCCTCCCTTTAGAAATTTCACCCTTAAATTTACATTTCATAAACTAAGATTAAAATATATGAGGGTGTTTATTTTTCATTTCTTCTTCAAATTCCCATTTTTCCTCTTCATACTTATGGTATCTCTATAGAATCATGACCAGATGAGTTGTCTTCTTGAATAGAACTTTTTCTCTATAGTCTAAGATCTTCACTAATAGCTCCTCATAAGAGAGATCATGGTTAAATAGTACCACATATAGATTTATTACATGTTCGGGATTTTATATATACTTATTTAAGATAGATAAATGGAATGCTTCATTCACTTTTGATAAGTTTGGCGAGAGTGATAGTTGATATTCCACATCTGAAATGTGATCAAGAATATCATAGGGGTCTATGTATCTGGGACTTAGCTTTACCCTCTACCTAAACCGTAGGACTCTCTTACATAGAGATATATAATGTAACACTTTATCTCTAAACTTTAATTTCAAATCCCATAGATGATTTTCAATATAGATATCTCGTATAATTTATACTAATTTCATGTGTTATAGAATATCCTTGACCATTTTTCCCATTTATTTGAATAGTTCGGGTCCCAATAGCTTGCTTTCACAAACTTCAACCTATAATATGGGTTTTGTACATTTATTCCCATATAGGGATTCATAAGGATCCATTATAATTCTCAAGTTAAAGTTTTTGTATTATGATAACTTGACTAAAGTAAGATGTTGATCCTAGCCTCTTTTCAAATTCATATATTAAGCTCTCAGCATATCCTCAAGAGTATAGATAGTCTGTTCAAATTGGCCATCAATCTAGGGATATAGGTTTTATGTAAGTTCACATCTTTGTTCAAATCATACTGAAGACTCTTCCAAAACTCTTAGGTAAACATCAAATCTCAATAAGATACAATCGATACTGGTGTTTCATGTGACCTCTCCACTTTTATGATATATATCATTATAAGATGATTTATTGAGAATTCCTCTAAAATGAAGATAAAGTGATAAGTCTTTGTAAGTTATTTAACTACACCAATATAGAATTATTTCCTTTAGATTTATTTAGAATATTTGTGACAAACTCCATGGTGATGTTATACCATCTTCAAGAAGTTATGGGTAATGGTTTCATCACCCCTTGGAATTTTAACTTTTTAATTCACTTATTAAAATGAAAAGAACATGGATGTATATTCAATAGTCTCCTTATTTATATTTTCCCACTATTAGTTCTCTCAGAGACCTCTATACATCTTTGTGTTCCGTGGGTGGGTTGAGGATGCTAAGCTAAGTGAATTCTTTAATAGCTCCTTCTTTATCTCAGGTTATTATGGTACACATAGTCACATCCCATATATAAAAAATTCTTCACCATCAATGATAAACTATGTGGATTTATCATTAATTATATAATCTTCCTTATTCTGTATCTCCATATAACCCCTTTGATCTTACTTAATCTTCTCAAGAATGGATTCTTGAGCAATCATTTGAGTATGGTAGGATGTGGTTCCTTTATGATTCTCATGTCCTTCCTTTTAATGTCAATGAAGATTGGATCCTTCTTGATCATCTTCGTGGATAAGGTTTAATTATATATTCTAATTAGATAACCTCCCACTTTATTTTCATTTCTAAGATAGTAGTGGATTGAGTATTCATAATCCTTGATCAGATCTAACCATATTTTGTTGGTGCATATTGATCTCCTTTTATGTGAATATATACTTCATGATCTTATGGTCTATATGTATTTTACACTTTTTTTATAGATAATGAATCCATATATTAAATGTAAAGATTACTATATCCATCTTCAGATAATTCATTGAATAATCCTTCTCATGAACCTTCAACTATTGTGAGTCATATGAAATCACTTTATCATTTTTTCAAGAGTAAATAACAAAATCCCTTCTTTGAAACATAACTATATATCATAAATATCTTCTCAATTGTGGGTAGTATGAGTGAAGGTGTGGTGATTATCCTTTTATTCAATTCCTTGAATCACTCTTCACATTCATTAGTCCATAAAAAATTTTACTCTCATATAAATTTATCTTAGTTAGTGGGTTTAAAAATCATGATATGTTCCTCACAAATCATTGGAAATACCCACAAAATAATGAAAACTATGGATCTTTATTACATATATTATTCCAATACATTATTTAATCACATTTATCTTTTAACAATCCGTATATATCCCTTTACTTGTGTAACATTCCCTAAGAATGTTACTTACTCCATCCAAAACATACATTTATTATACTTTTCTTATAACTTATCTTTTATCAAATTATTTATCAAATACTCAAATTATTCTCATGTTCCTATTTAATATTTGAGTATATGATAATGTCATCTATAAATATTACCAAAAAAATTTCAAGTTAATATCTGAACACTCGATTCAAAAATTCCAAGAAAATTACTAGAGCATTGTTGAGGTTGAAGGGAATTACAATGAACTCACAGTTTATTCACCTTGTACAAAAGGAAATCTTGGTAATATCTTCATTTTTCTCATTTAAATGATTATATCATGACTAAAGTACACTTTAGTAAACTACTAGATTCATGTGGTTGAACATATTAGTCAGCGATCTATGGTATAGGATACTCATTCTTTGTCATGGTTTTACTAATTTCATGATAATCAATATAGAGGTGCATTGAACCATCCTTATTAATAAATTGGAATGGTTCACCCCATTGTAAATCACTTGGGTGTATGAATTCCTTAATCAAATTCTCTTATAGTTTCTTATTTAGTTATTTCAGTTCAATTGGGGTCAATATATAGGGAGTCTTGGATATGGTTAAAGATATGGGTATATGTTTAATTGAGAAATCAACCTCTCGATACGGAGGAAGACTAGGAAAAACTTTAGGAAATGCATCATAATATTCCATTATAATGGGAATGTCCTCAATGATGATTCTATCCTTTATCTCTCTCATTTGAGATAAATGTGTTTTCTCAAAATGTAATAGATCCATGTTTGAGAAAAAATTTCCAAAGAAGATTTATCCTCCTCAAACTTGTATAAAATCAAAGTATTATTTGGGAAATGGAAAGTGATTTCATTATTTGGATATTTTATGTTGACTCTATATAAAAATATCCAATACATGCAATGTACAACATTAAATTCCACTAAAGAGAGTATGGAAATGTTTTTTGGGAGATTCATTACACCAATTCTAAATGGAAAAGATTTATACACTTGAGATGAAACAATTTCACCACACAGTGTTTTCAATGATAATACAACTTTTATATCTTTAGGTGGTGTTAAAATATTTCTAATAAAATTTATTGATATGAATGATTTCCTAGAACCATAATAAAATAAAACATGGACTATTCTTTAATGAATAATAAGTTTACTTTAAACAACTCAATTTTCATGATCCACCTCAGTAGTAGTGATAGAATAAGCTGATAGTTTCTCTCTTATCCATAGAGGTTGTTTTCATTGATTATCCTCAATGAAACTTAGATAAGGTAATTAACCTGAAAAGCTTCTATTGTAATAACCCACATTATTATGGGTTGTGAATTCCTGAGGGAATCTGAATTTTTAGTTCGGTGATGGGTTCCTTTTGAAAACCAAGACTCATATTGGGATTCTAGGTGTTTATTGGTCCTTAAAACATGTTTTTATACATGGGTTGAGGCCTAGTAAGTGTCTAAAGTGCTCGAGGGGATATTTAAAAAATGGATGGGTATCTAGGATGTAGAAAAGTGAAGCAGTAGTCCATTCATGACATGATAAGGGGTGATCATGCCATGAATAACCATTTATGGGGTGTATTTAGTCTGTCAGTCAGATAGATGAGAGAGAGGATACTACTCAAGAGGATTCACAATTTGAACCTATATTCCACGCCCTCAAAGTGTCGAGTAGATGGGTTTCCCTCTACCTAGAAGGGTATTCATGGTGAGAACCCCTTATTCATGTTTTGAATTGTGTTGGGAACCATCTTTTTATAGGGGACTTCTAGTAATTTGGTTGTGGTCAATTTTTTGTAACCCCCTAGGGTTCCCTCATTTTTTTGTTTGACAGAAGAGGGAGACCACTCTTGGTCTCCCCTATTCTCCTCTGTTGTTTTGATTTTAGCCTAGGTTATTTGGAGAAGTTTCTTCATATGGATTTGAGGTAAGACCCTTCACTTATTCTCTCTTATTCTAATTATTCCCTCATTTTGGATTTTGGTTTGTTTGGTTAGGGTTATAGGTTGATGATTTCTCCAAATCATGGAAAAATAATCATTCTTTATGGGGATTTCATGTGCATCTCGTATAAGAGGTCCTAGTATAATGTATTTTAATCATCATTCATTTTTTACCATAAGATATGTTGTATTATTTGTTTATTTATGTTTTATAGTGAATTTGGGTTAAATTGGACATTGACTTGGAATTATGATTTATGTATTTTGAGTGGATTAGGTTCAATTGCATATTAAGAGTGTTCCACACCCTATTTCATGTGGATCTAGAACCATGAGGCTGCTCAGTGAGTTTGGCATCAATTATTCCAATTTGGGTTTTTTTGGATTAAAATGATTAATTAATTAATTTTAGAGAGTTTATTAATTATATATTTTCTCATGGAATTTAATTGGTTCAGTATGAATTTGAGGATGATTAGTAGAAAATAATTTTAGGTATGTGACATTTATATTGTTTCATCTCTCGGTATTATGGTGATTTTATGTTTTTTTACCTTCGTTGGTATTACTATATGAATATTTCTAATATTTTGTAAGTTTCACCAAAAGGTTTTTATGGGATTGAATTAACCAAATATTTAAAATGGACTATCTATATTTCTAAATGGTTTGATGGTGGTTCCTTGTTTGAATGAGTATCAATACCCCTCCTTAGGAAATTTTTGGAGGCGTGTGTTGGATTTTGAAAAGTAAAACATACTTTCTTTTTTAAAATTATTTTTAAAATGGGTTATGTCTAAATGAAATTTAAAAGGGAAAGAGGTGACTTGATAATGGTTTTTGAAATGTTATTTCAAAAAATATGAGGTGTTTTCTAAGAGATTATTTGATAAGATTTTTGACAAGGGCCATGTGTGAGTAAATCAATATGTGATGAATTTCGGAAATAGTTTGAAAAGGGGAATTTGACTTGGTTTCAAAAAGAAATCCTAAGAGGATTATTATTGGTATGTTTGACCTTGTGTGGGTGATGCACTATTTTTTAAATTGTTTGTGCTTCTTGAATGTGGTTTCCTATTGTGTATGTTGATACTTGATGATGCATGCTATGTGTATAGTCACATGAAAACATTATTTTGATATAAATGTGGTGTGTTGGATAGAATGGATATAGAAGTACTATTAAAGGGTTGGGATGAGTTTATACATGAGGCTAGGTGCCAAGTGACTGAAACACTGTTGGTGAGTTAGTGATCCATGATATAGGATACATGCCATGTTTTTCATTTCATGTGTGTGATGACTAGGTTCTTCTGATAGATGATAGATACTGATGTGGGGAGGATATTGAGTCATATCATTTCTATGAGTGAGATTTTTTTGGTAGGATCTCTATGGGATAAATGGGATCCTATCACACATGATGTCAGGACATACCCTGGGTGATAGAGTAATGGTTATGGAAGTGGAATTTTTGTGAGTGATATGCCCTGATCGACCACACCTTGAGTGAGAATATATAGGTTGATAGACATATATTGGTTTAGTCATGTGTGATATGAATAGAAAAGGATGCTTTATTGGATAGTGGGACTACCATGAATGAGATGGGGTACAAATTGACTACATGAAAAATAATTTTTATTATTATCCTAAACTCCTTTAAAGGGCTAAGGAGGAACCCAAGACATCAAAGACATAAGACAATAAACCATGCCCCAACAGTCCAAAATCCCTAAAGGCTAGATAAAATCAAAAAATTAAAGCCCCACGCAGCATCAATAGAAATATTAGGTCCAACTTCCATCTTCACGCCACTGGTCAGCTAGTTGTCCCATGCAGATATTATGTACGAGCCTAGAACTGATAGCAGCCATGCCCTCTCAACATTCCAATTCTGATTAGAAAGGATCTGATGGAAACTTGCATCTCAAAACCTCATCTGGATTAGTCCCTGAAGAAGATCTAGCAACAAGACCCTTGAGCCGAAGGCCACATGGCAACACCCAACCAAAAAAACTAAAATTCAAACCATCAAAGAAAGCATACCATTTCCAAACCAAATCACAAATTCCACAAACATCAAGGATTAATAGCCATCACCACAAAATATCCTTCCAAATCAAGAAGAAATCATCGTTACAAACATAATTGAACCATAATCGTAACACTCGGGGCCACCATCAATCCTACTCAAGGAGACCACACAATCCATCCCACGCCTCATAGTAGGACTCCACTACTAGATCTTCACCGTGCTACCAAGGATCCCAAGAACATGAACCCACACTATATCAGACCCTCAACTTCATAGTAAGAACAAACCCAAACCCTCAGTCATAGATCACCTGTGCCCACCTGGACTCCACATAGCAAGGAAAGTAGAGTAACACCACCTAGGGCTGGAAGAACCTCCATCAAACCCTAAGAAGACCTCCAAGGATGACCCCTGAGACAACCTAGCACAAAAGCTACCATTGTGGTCTTTCCAATGAGCTAGGAAAGAGATAGATGGTCGAAGGTGTATGGAGCTTGAAATAACAACAGGGTAGGAAAGAGAGGAAAACCTCATTCAAGATGTGAGGAGAGGATGCATCGGGACAGATCCAAACCCTCAAAACCACCATAGACCACACACCAAGTTCATAGGGAAGAAACAGAAGGGTGGGAGGGATGTAGACAACCGAAGCCAAGGAACGGATGGCGGCGGCTGGGGGAAACTTTATCTGAAGCTGCTCCCCTTATGGACCCATCACATGTAGATTTTCCCACCTAGTAAAAATATAAGGATCATGGATGGATGGACTAAAATTTAGTGAGAAGTTAGTGTTTTGTTGGTGATGTATCCTCCCTTGAGTGAGAAGGGATATTCAAATGTTTGATGTGAGACCGGACATGGTATGATACCCTACCCTAAATCCTCAAGTGCAGGTTGGAAAATTGGTTTGATAACCTACTCAACATCATCGGTTATAGGTCTGTATTATTGTACATAGTTAATTCATTCCATCATGGAGATAAAACGGGTATATTTAAGTGTTTTGGTGTCCTAATAGCACATGATGATCAAACATATATCATATATGTTCATTTTTTGTTATAATTTTTAGAGGGTTAGTTATAAAAGAATGAAAACACACTATATATATACTTCATGAAAGTCCAATTGATCATAGTAGAAATCATTATCATTGAGGCATTGGGGATTTATATTGCGTCATTAGACTCACCCCCTACCCGTATACACAACATGGGTTTCGATGTGCATAGGTAGAATTTCTTATTTTCTCTCAGGACATAAGTATCACTTGGGGATGGACTTGTGGTTATGGTTTGTTAGTTTATAGAGGTTGGGGATTTTGCAGGTTGGTTTATGTGAGTTTGGTTGGAGGATATGTATGTTATTTAGTTATTGTTAATCATGTACTAGTCAGTGTGTTGTTTATTATTTTTGGTTCATTATTTACAATTTATTTATTGTTTTTACTCTGTTATGAATTGATGCGTCATATAAATAGATTTTTTTTCTTTATATTATGTACTATGGTGGCCCCATATAGCTTTGGTAGAATTTTTGTATGACCCTTGGGATTATTTTGAGGTAAGAGTCTCCCCATGACTATGATGGTCCATCTCTGCCAATTGGAATCCTTTTTCATATAGTGAAGCATTCATAAGGTCATATAGTTACCCTGATTGGGGAATCATTTGGGAGATATATGGTGATGAATTAAAAATTAGTATGAAAGTTTGTTTTGGGATGTGATCATATAGTAATAGGTGGGGTTGGAATGTTATTACTCAGTTCGTAGATCGAGCACATATCTATCAAACATGATGTTAGTTGAAACCCATGTGAATAGGGTATTTATGGTTTCAGGACTAGGAAATCTTGAATGAGTGGGGTGTTATTTTGGGCTGAGAATCCCAATTTAGGATAGATAATTCTCAAGATGAGTCATTGGTCTTGATCGGGGTATGGTTAATTATTCATGAAACATGATAGTGTAATTCCTAGGGTATGATTCATGTTCTTATGGGTAGTGTTATTTGATGTGATGCGTTTAAAAAATCCATTATTTAATAAATAATATTTTAATATAATTAATTTTTTACTGAATTACATTATAAGGGGTGACAATATTAATATGGATTGGAGTGACTTGATTGATTGATTATGATTATGACGTGTTTTTTTAGTATCCATAGAGAAATGGTTTTCAGGACGTGTGTTGTTTTTAGAAAAATATTGTTTTGAAATGAAATTTATGTGGTGGAATGAGGTGTGCATAAAATGGTTCCAAAAGTCATTTTTGTTTAAAAAGGTCTTATGGATCTGTTGTCTTTGAATTGATTGGTATTTTTGGGTTTTTTAATATATAAATAAAATGATTTTTGAATTTGTAATTCAAGGTAATTTTTGAAGTGGGATTAGTTTTTAAGAAAAGGAATATCTTGGATATGAATTTTGAGATTTTGGTTGTGAAAAAAACCATGGATTCTAAGGGTTATTTTGGAATCTTGAGGGAGTTTTAGAGTGTAAAAAATGAATCAGTTTTAAAATTAGTAACTAATGTCTATGTAAAAAGTGCTTCTTGGATATTTATTTTGAGTAGGAGTGACCCAATTGTTTGAATTGGTTACTCTGATCATGTTTCATATTTTTTGAAAGATCCAAGTGAGTTTAGTGGATATTTTTTTATTTTTTGTGTGCTAGAAGAAATTAGTGCCTTTGTAGACAGGTTTTCTATATTTTTAATATTTTTTTGAGAGAGGACCAGGTGATTGTCTTATGTGTTTAGCAGGTGTACCATGGTTATTTAAAGCTATTAATTCATTGAGGGATCATGGGATGGAGGTGGGTTTTTTTCTTGAGTCTTGAGTGGTTGTATGTGTATTTTGATGATTTTATGGGTTATCATGCTTGATGTGTATTTGATGAATCCATGGTTCATGCCGCTTGAGTTTTATTTCTAGGTTATCAAATCCTCATAGTGGGTACATCATAAGACTTAAGATAAACCTATTATTAACACTTTTATGTTTGATATTTATGGGTTTGGTTCATCATCATATTTGCACTTAGTTATTAGTATTTCATGTTTGGAACCTAAGTGTGATTGAAGTGGTCACATATAGTTATTATGTGTGGTAATGGATGAGACATGGGTTATAGAGATCAAGTATTTGGTTTAGTAGTGCGATTAAAAGTATACTCATGTGGTGGGGATAATTGCATCATCTATTAGTGTTCAACCCTCATATCAGAATGGTCATGGGTGTCATGGAACCGATAACTTTCTCAATTTTTATCCAATTGGTACTTAGCTTGATATTGAGTTTTAAAATCTATGGAACTTATCAAGGGTAAAAATGTAATCATAACTTATTAGAAAACCTTTTAAAAAAATTGATGGTTCCATTGGATCTGTAATATGTGGATTACCCCAGGTAAATCCAGTGTGTGAAATTGAGTATCGTTGATCATTGAAAATAATATAATTAAAATATTATATTATTTTAAGGCACACACATACACTTTTAATGAAATTATAATATCAAATAAATGGACTATCATGTGGGGAAACTAATATTGTAGTTTAATTTGGAGCATGGGTTTTACCAAAGGCCTCATATAAGTCTTGTTCTCATTGGGTTCTATAGTGATGTGTAACTACTAATGGTTGTAAATGGTTAAATAAATTGAATTAATTTAATATTTGACCTAATTTATGACAACATAAACCTATCTTTGATGATTATATAGGGTTACACACATAACCCTAGAGAATTATGAGGAATAGAGAGGTATCTCTCACTAGAGAACATGGAGTCTAGGATCTCTACCAACAAGGATAATTACTCGAGATTCTCTTCTCCAATGAATGATAGTGGATAGTCATGGATTCTATGATGAACATAGTGGAATTATCAACAGAATCACTTGAGAATTATTTATCCACCAATTATGAATCCATTCTTAAGGTAGGGATTTTTTTAGGGATTTTTCCTTATTTTGGAATTCATTGTGATTCTGAATTAATCTATAATCAAAAGTCACCAAGCCCAATAAATTATGATTTTATTTGGAATTTTTATGTTTGAGAGTCTTTATTTTTGGATAGATTATTTTATTATTTTTTCACCTCTTCACCTAAAATTTCGTCAATGAATAGTGTACAAACTAAACATGTTTGTTGTTCACTTATCACTTTTTTGTTTAATGGATTTCTCTTTTTGTTCTATGTGACTTCATAACCAGTATTCATTTAACTGGTGACTTAAAAAATTATGAGAACCCAATTCATTGCAAGATCGATCATGGATTTCAAATATTGTTATTAATTTTATAGAATCATGGATTGAAACTTGTAAAAGGTGTGATTTAGATAATTGGAATCTGAAGAGGGATCGGTTGATTATGCCTTCATGGGTTGTAGAGTACGGGATAAAAAAACTTCCATAAGAGGCACTACTAGATTTTTTTCCAATTAACCATCATTGAAATATAGAATCTAACCAATATTTGAAGATGGTTAACTCGATTACGAGTGTTATAGATGTATTTCATGGTAAAACCAATGGAAAGAGGCAGAAATATCTTAAGACGCATTGTTAATCTGATGTTCTAGAAATTTCCTAACTACGGGTCATGTGTTTCAAAAAAATACTTGTCATGTTGTCCCTTTTTATATAGTGCTAGGGTGTCAATTATAGATAAGGATCACATGTCCATGTGACTAAGTAACACTCCATGTTACCCCTACCAAAACAGTTCAATGTATACCAGGAGTACATACACATGGATCTATGTGGCCCCACACTTCATGTATGTAGGGCCACACCACATGTACCCTCAAAGGTACATGAATTAGGGATATGGAGAGCACATAGAGAAAACCAATAGACATGGGACACCGTGTGGCCCCTCCATACACCATGTAGTCTATCTGAGATATTCTATATGGTATGGAAGAACATGGAAAAGTTGTTGGTATAGGAAAACACTCATGTACCCCTAGGAAATTCCTTTTAGTTTCCCTTGGCTTGATATATTAAGGTTAGATGTGTTTTTTTCCTCTCATTATTCACATGTGTAGTTGGTATCTTATCCAGTGGGATTGGTATACTCTTGGGGAGTAAATATTTTACCCATGTGAATAGAAGGTTTGGATCTTCTACCTACATAACCAAAGAGAGTCTTTATTTCCCCCACATTTATGGGGCACGGATCCTCTATTTTCATAGTGTTATTTTTTCATTTAAAGTTATTGGATGGGATAAGGATCCTACACTAGAGTCAATATTTCACTAATATACATGAGGTAGTGATCCTATAACATCTTCTGAGCTAATGAACTTGTAGATTATTTGAGACTTCTGGAGTTTTTATTTCACCCATAATCATGAGGATGGTATCCTCTAGCATTATCTAATGGAATAACCATGGAAGATTCTTTTGGATATACTCTAGGAATTGAATACCCCCTATTCCCATATCTAGGGATATTCCTTACCCTCATGTATCATGTGCTACCTTAGAATATTAGTGAGCTTCAAGGTTGAGGAGGACCCCCGTTTTGGATTCTAGAGGTCATGTGGGTACTAGAAATCTATACAGTGATGACTTCTATGATACTTTTGAATCCTTAAAACCCTAGGTGTTTCTTTTGAGACATGATTTTGTGGTTGGAAATTGACTTCATGCTTCATGGACTCTTTATTTCTTCCAACACCACCAGCTACCCATTCATGGTGTCTTTTGAGGACTGAAGTTATAATGATTGGAACTTCTAAGCATCCCTAAGTCCCTTTTTGTTTGACAAGATCCAGATTACTCTTATTTACTTCCTTTTAGTGATTCCTTAGTGTTCGGAATCTTGAGTTAACTTGGTTTTCTATTTTCCCCTTACCGACTCCTTAGAGACACCTTCAGTTCTAGGAATTGAGTTGATTGTTACTTCATTCTCTAATTATGGTTATCAATGTTCCCTACTATGTATTTTTATACTCACCCAAGCACGATACATGGTCCCACTCAAGATTTGTTTATGAATATGATGCATAGGCCAGAGATTTATTTGTGGGTGTGGATTTGACATAGCTTTTTTAGAGATAAAACTTGATAATTTTGGAGGATGCAGTGTTAATATAGATTTAGTTCTACCATGAGCTGATGAAAGTTGGATCTATTCTTATAAAGAGGCATCTTATAATAAGGGCCCCTTTTCCTTGGCTAGTTTCCATTTTTCATTTATTGGTTGTTAAGAATGTATTTTTCCCTTTTTCCCTTATTTTATTCACACTAGTTATCTTTTAGAGTTCAATATATTTTGCATGCATGTGATACATTTATTTCAATTGATCATTTATATGAATATATATATATATATATATATCATGTTTTCATTTATAGTATTATTTTGTAATAGTGATATGTATACGTTGTAGGTTATGATAGGATAAGGCCTCCCATGAGTGTGATATTCCTACGTGATGTCAGTCACTATCCCATGGTCTATTTGAGGTAGGCTTGGGATGGCACACATGGCCTACTACTTGACCAAGATGGGCCCTGGTGGGTCATTTCATATTAGGGTAGAATCAAATGGGGTCTTTCCTAGGGACAATTATTAGAGTTATTATTTTAGTAGTGTGATTAAATGTATACTCATGTGGTGGGGATAATTGCATTTGTTGGTGTTCAATCCACATATCAGAATGGTCATGGGTGTCATGGAACCAATAACTTTCTCAGTTTTTATCCAAGTGGTACTTATCTTGATATTGAGTTTTAAAATCTATGGATCTTCTCAGGGGTAAAAATGTAATTATAACTTATTAGAAATCCTTTTAAAAAAATTTGATGGTTCTATTGGATCTGTAATATGTAGTTTACCCCAGGTAAATCCAGTGCGTGAAATTGAGTATCGTTGATCATTGAAAATAATATAATTAAAATATTATATTATTTTAAGGCACAAACATACACTTTTAATAAAATTATAATATCAAATAAATGGAGTATCATGTGGGGAAACTAATATTGTAGTTTAATTTGGAGCATGAGTTTTACCAAAGGCCTCATATAAGTCTTGCTCTCATTGGGTTCTATAGTGATGTGTAACTACTAATGGTTGTAAATGGTTAAATAAATAGAATTAATTTAATACTTGACCTAATTTATGACAACATAAACCTATCTTTGATTATTATGTAGGGTTACACACATAACCCTACAGAATTATGAGGGATAGAGAGGTATCTCTCACTAGAGAACATGGAGTCTAGGATCTCTACCAATAAGGATAATTACTCGAGATTCTCTTCTCCAATGAATGATTGTGGATAATCATGGATTCTATGATGAAAATAGTGGAATTATCAACAGAATCACTTGAGAATTATTTATCCACAAATTATGAATCCATTCTTAAGGTAGGGATTTTTAGGGATTTTTTCTTATTTTGGAATTCATTGTTATTTTGAATTAATCTATAATCAAAAGTCACCAAGCCCAATAAATTATGATTTTATTTGGAATTTTTATGTTTGAGAGTCTTTATTTTTTGATATATTATTTTATTATTTTTTCACCTCTTCACCTAAAATTCCTTCAATGAATAGTGGAAAAACCAAACATGTTTGTTGTTCACTTATCACTTTTTTGTTTAATGGATTCCTCTTTTTGTTCTATGTGACTTCATAACCAGAATTCATTTAACTGGTGACTTAAAAAATTATGAGAACCCAATTCATTGCAAGATCGATCATGGATTTCAAATATTGTTATTACTTTTATAGAATCATGGATTAAAACTTGTAAAAGGTGTGATTTAGATAATTAGAATCTGAAGAGGGATCGGTTGATTGTGGCTTCATGGGTTGTAGAGTACGGGATAAAAAACTTCCATAAGAGGCACTACTAGCTTTTTTTCCAATTAACCATCATTGAAATATAGCATCTAACCAATATTTTAATATGGTTAACTCGATTACGAGTGTTATGGATGTATTTCATGGTAAAACCAAAGGAAAGAGGCATAAATATCTTAAGACGCATTGTTAATCTGATCTTCTAGAAATTTCCTAACTACGGGTCATGTGTTTCAAAAAAATACTTTTCATGTTGTCCCTTTTTATATAGTGCTAGGGTTTCAATTATAGATAAGGATCACATGTCCATGTGACTAAGTAACACTCCATGTTACCCCTACCCAAATAGGTCAATGTATACCAGGAGTACATACACATGGATCTATGTGGCCCCACACTTCATGTATGTAGGGACACACCACATGTACCCTCAAAGGTACATGACTTAGGTATATGGAGAGCACATAGAGAAACCCAATAGATATGGAACACCGTGTGGCCCCTCCATAGACCATGTAGTCAATCTGAGATATTCTATATGGTATGGAAGAACATGGAAAAGTTGTTGGTATAGGAAAACACTCATGTAACCCTAGGAAATTCCGTTTAGTTTCCATTGACTTGATATATTAAGGTCAGATGTGTGTTTTTCCTCTCATTATTCACATGTGTAGTTGGTATCTTATCCATTGGGATTGGTATACTCTTGGGGAGTCAATATTTTACCCATGTGAATAGAGGGTTTGGATCTTCTACCTACATAACCAAAGAGAGTCTTTATTTCCACCACATTTAGGGGGCACGGATCCTCTATTTTCATAGTGGTATTTTTTCATTTACAGTGATTGGATGGGATAAGGATCCTCCACTAGAGTCAATATTTCACTAATATACATGAGGTAGTGATCCTATAACATCTTCTGAGCTAATGAACTTGTAGATTATTTGAGACTTCTGGAGTTTTTATTTCACCCATAATCATGAGGAAGGTATCCTCTAGCATTATCTAATGGAATAACCATGGAGGATTCTTTAGGATATACTCTAGGAATTGAATACCCCCTTTTCCCATATCTGTGGATATTCCTTACCCTCATGTATCATCTGCTACCTTAGAAGATTAGTGAGCTTCATGGTTGAGGAGGACCCCCTTTTTGGATTCTAGAGGTCATGTGGCTACTAGAAATCTATACAGTGATGACTTCTATGATACTTTTGAATCCTTAAAACTATAGGTGTTTCTTTTGAGACATGATGTTGTGGTTGGAAATTGACTTCATGCTTCATGGACTCTTTAGTTCTTCCAACACCACCAGCTACCCATTCATGGTGTCTTTTGAGGACTGAAGCTATAATGATTGGAACTTCTCAGCATCCCTAAGTCCCTTTTTGTTTGACATGATCCAGATTATTCTTCTTAACTTCCTTTTAGTGATTCCTTAGTGTTCGGAATCTTGAGTTAACTTGGTTTTCTATATTCCCCTTGCCGACTCCTTAGAGACACCTTCAGTTCTACGAATTGAGTTGATTGTTACTTCATTCTCGAATTATGGTTATCAATGTTCCCTAATATGTATTTTTATACTCACCCAAGCACAATACATGGTCCCACTCAAGATTATTTTATGAATATGATGCATAGGCCAGAGATTTATTTGTGGGTGTGGATTTGACATAGCTTGTTCAGAGATAAAACTGGATAAATTTGGAGGATGCAGTGTTAATATAGATTTAGTTCTACCATGAGCTGATAAAAGTTGGATCTATTCTTATAAAGAGGCATCTTATAGTAAGGGCCTCTTTGCCTTGGCTAGTTTCCATTTTTCCTTCATGGGTTGTTAAGCATGTATTTTTTCCTTTTTACCTTATTTTATTCACACTAGTTATCTTTTAGAGTTCAATATATTTCGCATGCATGTGATACATTTCTTTCAATTGATCATTTATATGAATATATATATATATATATCATGTTTTCATTTATAGTATTCTTTTGTATTAGAGATATGTATACATTGTAGGTTATCATAGGATAAGGCCGCCCATGAGTGTGATATTCCTACATGATGTTAGTCACTATCCCATGATCTATTTGAGGTAGGCTTGGGATGGAACACATGGTTTACTACTCGACCAAGCTGGGCCCTGGTGTGTCATTTCATGTTAGTGTAGAATAAAATGGGGTCTTTCCTAGGGACAATTATTGGAGTTATTATTTTAGTAGTGTGATTAAAGGTATACTCATGTGGTGGGGATAATTGCATCATTTGTTGGTGTTCAACCCTCATATCAGAATGGTCATGGGTGTCATGGAACCAATAACTTTCTCAGTTTTTATCCAAGTGGTACTTAGCTTGATATTGAGTTTTAAAATATATGGAACTTCTCAGGGGTAAAAATGTAATTATAAATTATTAGAAAACCATTTAAAAAAATTTTATGGTTCTATTGGATCTGTAATATGTGGTTTACCCCAGGTAAATCCAGTGTGTGAAATTGAGTATCGTTGATCATTGAAAATAATATAATTAAAATATTATATTATTTTAAGGCACACACATACACTTTTAATGAAATTATAATATCAAATAAATAGAGTATCATGTGGGGAAACTAATATTGTAGTTTAATTTGGAGCATGGGTTTTACCAAAGGCCTCATATAAGTCTTGCTCTCATTGGGTTCTATAGTGATGTGTAACTACTAATGGTTGTAAATGGTTAAATAAATTGAATTAATTTAATATTTGACCTAATTTATGAAAACATAAACCTATCATTGATGATTATATAGGGTTACACACATAACCCTAGAGAATTATGAGGGATAGAGAGGTATCTCTCACTGGAGAACATGGAGTCTAGGATCTCTACCAACAAGGATAATTACTCGAGATTCTCTTCTCCAATGACTGATTGTGGATAATCATGGATTCTATGATGAACATAGTGGAATTATCAACATAATCACTTGAGAATTATTTATCCACCAATTATGAATCCATTCTTAAGGTAGGGATTTTTTTAGGGATTTTTCCTTATTTTGGAATTCATTGTGATTTTGAATTAATCTATAATCAAAAGTCACCAAGCCCAATAAATTATGATTTTCTTTGGAATTTTATGTTTGAGAGTCTTTATTTTTGGATAGATTATTTTATTATTTTTTCACCTCTTCACCTAAAATTCCTTCAATGAATAGTGGACAAACCAAACATGTTTGTTGTTCACTTATCACTTTTTTGTTTAATGGATTTCTCTTTTTGTTCTATGTGACTTCATAACCAGTATTCATTTAATTGGTGACTTAAAAAATTCTGAGAACCCAATTCATTGCAAGATCGATCATGGATTTCAAATATTGTTATTACTTTTATAGAATCATGGATTGAAACTTGTAAAAGGTGTTATTTAGATAATTGGAATCTGAAGAGGGATCGGTTGATTGTGGCTTCATAGGTTGTAGAGTACGGGATAAAAAAACTTCCATAAGTGGCACTACTAGCTTTTTTTTCTAATTAAACATAATTGAAATATAGCATCTAACCAATATTTGAAGATGGTTAACTCGATTACGAGTGTTATGGATGAATTTCATGGTAAAACAAAAGGAAAGAGGAATAAATATCTTAAGACGCATTGTTAATCGGATCTTCTAGAAATTTCCTAACTACGGGTTATGTGTTTCAAAAAAATACTCGTCATGTTGTCCCTTTTTATAGAGTGCTAGGGTTTCAATTATAGATAAGGATCACATGTCCATGTGACTAAGTAACACTCCATGTTACCCCTACTCAAACCGGTCAATGTATACCAGGAGTACATAAACATGGATCTATGTGGCCCCACACTTCATGTATGTAGGGCCACACCACATGCACCCTCAAAGGAACATGACTTAGGGATATGGAGAGCTAATAGAGAAACCCAATAGACATGGAACATCGTGTGGCCCCTCCATACACCATGTAGTCAATCTGAGATATTCTATATGGTATGGACGAACATGGAAAAGTTGTTGGTTTAGGAAAACACTCATGTACCCCTAGGAAATTCCGTTTTGTTTCCCTTGACTTGATATATTAAGGTCAGATGTGTGTTTTTCCACTCATTATTCACATGTGTAGTTGGTATCTTATCCATTGGGATTGGTATACTCTTGGGGAGTCAATATTTTACACATGTGAATAGAGGGTTTGGATCTTCTACCTACATAACCAAAGAGAGTCTTTATTTCCCCCACATTTATGGGGCACGGATCCACTATTTTCATAGTGGTATTTTTTCATTTACAGTGATTGGATGGGATAAGTATCCTCCACTAGAGTCAATATTTCACTAATATACATGAGGTAGTGATCCTATAACATCTTCTGAGCTAATGAACTTGTAGATTATTTGAGACTTCTGGAGTTTTTATTTCACCCATAATCATGAGGAAGGTATCCTCTAGAATTATCTAATGGAATAACCATGGAGGATTCTTTAGGATATACTCTAGGAATTGAATACCCCCTTTTCCCATATCTGGGGATATTCCTTACCCTCATGTATCATGTGCTACCTTAGAAGATTAGTGAGCTTCAAGGTTGAGGACGACCCCCTTTTTGGATTCTAGAGGTCATGTGTCTACTATAAATCTATACAGTGATGATTTCTATGATACTTTTGAATCCTTAAAACCCTAGGTGTTTCTTTTGAGACATGATGTTGTGGTTGGAAATTGACTTCATGCTTCATGGACTCTTTAGTTCTTCCAAAACCACCAGCTACCCATTCATGGTGTCTTTTGAGGACTGAAGCTATAATGATTGGAACTTCTCAGCATCCCTAAGTCCCTTTTTGTTTGACAAGATCTAGATTACTCTTCTTAACTTCATTTTAGTGATTCCTTAGTGTTCGGAATCTTGAGTTAACTTGGTTTTCTATTTTCCCCTTACTGACTCCTTAGAGACACCTTCAGTTCTAGGAATTGAGTTGATTGTTACTTCATTCTCTAATTATGGTTATCAATGTTCCCTACTATGTATTTTTATACTCACCCAAGCACGATACATGGTCCCACTCAAGATTTGTTTATGCATATCATGCATAGGTCAGAGATTTATTTGTGGGTGTGGATTTGACATAGCTTGTTCAGAGATAGAACATGATAAATTTGGAGGATGCAGTGTTAATATAGGTTTAGTTCTACCATGAGCTGATGAAAGTTGGATCTATTCTTATAAAGAGGAATCTTATAGTAAGGGCCTCTTTGCCTTGGCTAGTTTCCATTTTTCCTTTATGGGTTGTTAAGCATGTATTTTTCCCTTTTTACCTTATTTTATTCACACTAGTTGTCTTTTAGAGTTCAATATATTTCGCATTCATGTGATACATTTATTTCAATTGATCATTTATATGAATATATATATATATATATATATATCATTTTTTCATTTATAGTATTCTTTTGTATTAGAGATATGTATACATTGTAGGTTGTGATAGGATAAGGCCTCCCATGAGTGTGATATTCCTACATGATGTTAGTCACTATCCCATGGTCTATTTGAGGTAGGCTTGGGATGGCACACATGGCTTACTACTCGACCAATCTGGGCCCTGGTGGGTCATGTCATGTTAGGGTAGAATCAAATGGGGTCTTTCCTAGGGACAATTATTGGAGTTATTATTTATGTGCGGAATGAATTGGGATCTATGGAAATGCTCATAATGGGGTCTTCAATATAGTTAAAATATCAGGGATACCACTATAGCTATAATGGACTATATATCCTTTCTCTAAGTCTCTAATAAGCTATTAGTTGAACTAGATCCCTAATAAATTGATTTTTTGGTTCAAGTGAGTTAGTACATGAAACATGTGGTGTCCAGTTATGATCTTCCATGTCTTTATTATGTCAACTCATCCAAATAAGTTCAAACCTTATAGGTGAAACTTATTTATTACTAATAGATAACTTGTTTTTGGTGGTAGGGTTTTAAAAATATTGAGCCTATGGTTGAACCTCTCACCAATAAATAGTGAGTTATAAGGATTTATTTTTTAAGAATTGTTTGATAGGCATTCCCGACTCTATGATTTTAGATGGACTCTCTTCCCATACGGTTGATGTTGATCTTTATCATATATCATATGGTAGTTTTTACTAGGTTGGATAAGACAACTAGTAATCAATATTTGCAAAGTGTTTTTTAGGAATTTTATGTGGAATAGTTTTTTAAGGTCAGTTATCTAGGAACACTTTGGATGACTAGTCTTTTGGTTGTGGTTGTGATTTCTTATGATACCACCTATGCTAGAGTCACCTGAATGAGACTTAGTACATTGGAAATATTAGAGGAATAACATCCTGATTATGGGAAGAAGTCAACTTTCCATGTAAAGATGGCCAAATTAGTGTTGTGGATGGGTTTTCCATGTCATGGATGATGGATCTAGAAAACTCCTTATTATAGATCCAGATGTTTGTTAACAGTTTTTTGGGGGATACCAATGTGGAGTGTTGATGACCTATTTTGTGGAAAGCATGCACAATGGATTTTTATACTTTGGAAGCAATTTAAGTGAACTAGTGTGAAACTCATGTTCATATCCTCACAACACCTTATACTATTTTTTGCAGGCATGCATTGTTCACCTTGTTCAGTATATCCAGAAGTAGGTTACCACAATGGAACCTCATGCGAAATCTTAGTCATCCAAAAATCTTCCATTGATGTTGAGCATTATCCACCCATACTTCTAGTGGAGTTAGTTTACATGTAGTGGAGGATGTGTCATTTTCAGAGGGACTTTATGTAATGGTGGTGGTTTGATGATACCCATCTCATTATGAATTGGTTTCCCTCAATGGGAGTCATGAGGTGTTTTCATTTGAATGGATGGGGTGGGTTCGGTCTACAGTGGTGATAAAGCCCCCTTAGATGTTTCAAATAGAGTAAACCCTTTGGGTATTGAGTTGTATTATCCTCAGTTGTTGAGCATGGGGTCATGAACTAAGTACACCAAAAAGATATTCCCTCCCTTATAATATTAAGTAATGTTTGAATTATTTAGAGGGATGACTTATGATAGATCAATGTCTTCAAAATGGTTTATG
The DNA here is from genome assembly GCA_963277665.1 of Viscum album. NCBI lineage: Eukaryota > Viridiplantae > Streptophyta > Magnoliopsida > Santalales > Viscaceae > Viscum > Viscum album. The sequence goes on from OY728126.1 coordinate 896,677,430, forward strand.
AATCAACCTACATACTAGGAATGGTGAGAACCTATGTGGAGTGGTGATATAGTAAATAGAGTCACTCCTTAAAATGTATCATGAAGAATCCTATGAAACTTTTAGATTCTAGTGGTTTTAAACCTAGATTCATGGAGTGGCATGTGGCTTTGTTAACTGAGATTGTGGAGGCTAAGGAGATCAGAGTAGCACATATATGATATTGTGGTTAGTGTTCTTTGGATAGGGACCCTATGTCTGAGGAATTAGAGAGCATGTGAGTAGTTTTCTTTAAGAGTTTAATTATATCCTAAAACATGAGATATTTCTTGATTTAGGTTAATGGTGGTGTCCACACACCTTCCTTTTACATGAATGATTTTATGGGTATGATTTTTATAAGTTTTTCTGTGTGACATAATATTCATAGATAAAAAATCATAAGGGTTTTTATAGAAATTGGGAATCATGTTATCCACTTCACTTAGTGGATAGAGATTCTTCCATGGTGTATATGATGGGTGTTGAGGTGGGAATCATGTTTTTAGATTGTTCATTTCAAGTGAGGTATTTGATGAGTCATATCCAGTGGTTATGTTTAGAAATACCCATCCATTTATGGACCCGATTTGTGTGGAGTAAGAAATTTTTTTAGAGTTTTCATTATTTTTTTCTCTATAAGTTCTTTCCCAGGGACTAAAGATGATAGAGTAGACCGATCTAAATGGTTAGAAATGTCCAATTAAAATATTGGTAGATTGGGTCACCCGATGAGTAGTGTAGCGTCATTAATCAGTCAGTTAGGGTAGTTATTTATATTAATGTTCCCATTGATAGATTTTATAAACAAGAGAGAATAACACTATCAGGATAACTAAAAATAAGAATGTGAGTCAGTTAGATATTATGATGTGAAAAGGGTAAAAACTCATAAATTTTGGTGTTAGTGCTTGAGTGGAAGACTCATGTTTCCTCTAGGAAACAAGCTAGTGATGATGGAGACTATTCCATGTTAATTGTTTATTGTAATGATTTTTATCAGGAATCATGATAATCTTACGACCTTACCATTTTTTAAATATCGATTTGTAAATTTGTTAAAGTTCCTAGTATGGTTATACAGTGTAGATAGGATACCCTCTATTATGACTATCTAGAATGCTCTTTGAATTGTGGGGATTAGGGAACTCCCATGATGGTTGATCTTGTTGATGATAATTTAGGGGTAACAGTTAGAGACTTATGGGATTTACCTTATTTTATAAGATGGGATGGATATCAAGGAAATTCATAGGCTGATTATATTGTGCCTTGGATGAGATTATTCTCATATTTATTCTTGATTTTAGATGGAAAGAGGCTAGTATCTTCAATGATGAGGGGGGTGTTCTTGTTCACAAGTGGTGATGTAATGAGTTTTCTTAGAGCTCTCATCTTGAAGGTGAAGGTATTGCATATTATGGTGTGTAGATTTCACATGATTTTTATCTATATCCTTGATTTTCTTTATCCCTGCTTATTTATTCTTCAAGAATAAAAGGTTTTAAGGTAGGGGGAATGTAATTTCCTGGGATTTTAATAGAGTGGGACTCTGCTCAATTTTTATTTTTGAAGTCCTCAAACATTATCAAGGGTAAAATGGTAATTTTACCATAGAAGACAATCTTAGAAACAAATTTATGATGATTATTTTGGATTCATAATATGTGGCTTACCCCTAGGAAAAGTCAACATGTGAAAGTGAATGTCACAGAGCTTTAAAATAATATAATAAAAAAATTGTATTATTTTAAGGCATGCGTGTGTGGTTTTAATGAAATTATAGTATGACATAAATGGATTCTTAGATTGGGAATCCAAGACTATGGTTGGATTTATAGAATTTTTTTTACCTTATGTGTGACATAAGTCATATTCATATCAGGTTCCATGGTGATATGTAATTGCTAAGGCTTGTAAATAGTTAAATGAATTAAATTGATAAATTTAATTAATTTAATATTTGACCCAATTTATTACTATATAAACCTATATTTGACGATTCTATAGGTTTATCCATATGAAACTAGATAATTTAGAGGGTAAAGAGGTTTCTCTAATTGGTGTACATAGAGTCTAGGATCATTTCTAATGATGGCTATAATAAGAGACTCTCTTCTCCAACAAAGGATTATGGATATTTGAGGAGATAATGTTGAATAAAGTGAATTTTTATATAAAATATCTTGGGAAAACTATATCTAAAAGAAATTGATCCATTTTTTAGTTTGGAATTTGTTTTATGGATTTATCCCCACTTTGGATTTTGTTTCGACTTCATATTAGTCTTGAATTTAATTTAGAATCAATGATCACAAAGCCCGTTAAATGTTGATTTTATTTAAATTTTGTGAATTTGATAATATAAATTATTTAATTAATTATTTTATTTTTGTTTACCCCATATATTGATATTTCATCAATAAACATTGGAAAATTTTAATATGGATATTGTTCATTTCTCACTTTTTTGTTTAATGGATTTCTTCATCTGATCTACATGCACTCATCACCAGTATTCATTTAATTGATGGTTCAACATATTTTGATATCCCAATTCATTATTTGATCAATCATGAATTTCATAGATCATTATTATGTGTTCAGAATCATGGATTTTAGTGTTGAGGAGGTATGATGTTGTTGATTGGAATCTATATAGGGATCAGGTGACGGTGGATTCACAATATGTAGAGTGTGGGATGATGAATATTCCACAAGAGGAAATGATATCTTGTTTTTATTATGAATCATGGTTGAAATCCAACTTACAACCAATAATTGATGATGCAAAACCAATTTACATGTGTTAGATATGGATTATATTGAGAAATTGTGGGAAATGGATGATGGAATTAGAAGAAGTGTCAAGGATTTAATCTTCTTGAAATTTCTTAAATACAAGTCATGTGTTTCAAAAGAACACATTATGTGTAGCCCCTTTTTATATAGTTCTCAGTTTTTATTTAGAGTTAAGGATAACATGGCTATGTGACTGAGGAATACACTGCATTACCCCTACCTGACTAGTTCAGCATGTTCTGAGAGTACATGCCCAGGGATCCGTGTGGCCCCACACATCGTGTGTTCTAGGCCACGCCTCATGTAACCTCAAAGGTACACAACTGAAGTATATGGGTGTGATTTGAGTACCCCCCCCATATACATGGAACACTATTTGTACCTTCTACACAGTGTGTAGCTCAACTGAAACATTTCATGTGGGATGGTAGAACACTTCCAAGTGGCTTACATAGGACAACACATCATGTAGCCATATGACACACCATGAAATTTCTCTTGACCTGATATATTAAATTTATACATGAGCTTTTCCTCTTTACCAGGTAGATTTAGTATCTCACCCATTGGGATTGGGGTCCTCCTGGGGAGTTAGTATTTCTCCCAAATGTGAATGGGATTGGGATTCTATTCTCGTGGAATCATATAAAGTTATTATTTCACTTATATTTATGAGGAAGGTATCCTACATCTATGGAGTGGTATTTATTCCATATAAGGATCTCAGATGGGATATAGATCCTCTACTGGAGTCATTATATCTATAGCACCCCTGGTTTTAGGTAAGTAACCCTTTCTTTATGCTTTAAAATTATGTAATGTTTTTTGGGGAATTTTGGGAGGGTTTTTAGACTTATGGAATGATTTTTGTCTTTTCTAGAGGTTCGTGGTTTGATCACAATTAGTATAAATTGTTAAACTCTTACAGGAAACTATGAAAAGTGAGACATCGAGCTCTAGGAAGGTGCACAGTTTTGCAAAACTGTGAGTCCAACTAGAAGTAACCGTGCAAAGTGGAAGAGAGGGAAAACATTATTGGGGCATGGTTTTCCTAACCACATTATCCAACCATACAAAGGGTGTTGGGAAATATAGGTTAGTGCATGGTTCACCTAACCGTGCAACCTAACCATGAACAGTTATTTTTTTAGATCCTAAAAAAGTGGATTTCACTTTTGATTATCCCTAAACCACTCATTTTTCTCGTATTTTTACCCTAACTCGATTTTCTCCCCTACCAATGGCTATGGAGACCCTCCCCTTTCATTTGGGAGAGATCCATTGGAAAATATTTGCTCATTAGAGGTTGGATTTCTTATTAAGTCTTTTTCCTTGATGTTTTCCTTTGATATAATATTATTACCTATCTTTGATTCATATATATATGATATTTGATTCCAATAATGATATTATTTGTGTATTTTGATGTTATTTAATGATATATAAGGTGGGTTTTGTATTTTCAACCCCGTTTTGTTGAAGATTTTGTGTTTTTCTTCATTTCTTCGAAAATTTCTGAGGAAAGTGGCTTCACTATAGACTCCTCTTATTATAAAATGAAGGCTTAGTTTAAAATTATTTTAATTTATTGTTTTGAATAAAGAAATTTATGTAAAAATTTTGGTCGAGACCCTCTTTAGTGATGGTTATGAAATTGCGGAAAACTGGTTATTGTGAAAAGTGATTAGTTTCATTATTTTAAAATGATGATTTTAAAATATAATTTTGTTGTATTTGTGGAATTATTTTTGATAGAAATGTTTTCAATAAAATAAATTTTTAATTGTAATGGTTTGAAATGGTTGATTTGGAATGATTTTTTCCATAAATGGTTGATGTGTGTTCATGTGCATTTGGGGTGGATGAGGGCGTGAAGTTCTCCCATCAAAAGAATCGAAAGGATGAGGGTGTGAAGTTCCCTAGTCAAAATCATTCACTAAGTGATGGATTAGTGGAAGGATGAATCACCATGAATGAGTATAGGTTGGTACATGGTTTAATTCATGGATGGATGTGTGGATATGTGGAATGGAAGGGATTATGCCAAAATAGGATTTGAGAAATGTTTTTTAAAGTGTTGTTTGGTTGATTTGATTTGAAATGGTTTTGGTTTGGAAATTATTTTGATATGAGAACTATTTTTCTTAAAAGTGGTTTGGATTTGATATAAACTATTTTAATTTTTTTATATAAATTGTTTTATATAAATGTGATAACATGTTCTTTCTTAGTGGTGTGAGTAGGGAATTCATTTGGAAAAAACCTACTAAGTTTCATTACTCACCACCTGCTTTGGAACTTTGGTGATTTTGTAGATATCTTTTATCAAGATATAGGTAAAGGAAAAGTATCACATTTATTTAGTGGTGCTTTGTGATAATTTGGTTTTATTGTAGATTTGGAGCATGGATCATGTTGTGATCTGCAGAGATATGTCTTTAGAGACTCTGAGCTTTGTGGTTTAGCCTTCCTCTTTGGTACTCTGACTTTTGGTTATGGTATAGTTTGGTTGAAGTTGCGTTTTGGTATCAGTTGGTATTATTTTGAGTTGTATTGAATTATTATCATGAATCATATATCGGTTTTTTTATGGTATGTTTGGTTTTGGTTTTTTTATTTTCAAAGGTAAAATTATCCCCCAATTTTATTAAATCCCTTGGAATTTTTTTCCAACCTTTGGAATCTTGTGAATGTTGCCTAAGGAAAAGTAGTAATTCTTCCTCGACTAAAGCCATTGAGGAGGGGTGGGATGTTACAAGTGCTACCATTTTGTTTGATCCTTTAGTATCAGTTGTGTCTGTATTAGAGTTTAAAATTCATTCATAATTAGTCCTTGAGTTGGGACGGTAGTAATGAGTAGGATTTTCAGGACACAAAATATAGATAATAAAAAGTCATAGCTAACCTATTTATGCTGAACTTCAAGTTACCAGAGATTTGGGTACATCAGTGTTTTGGGGACACTTATATTAGTGTTATATCATTTCCATGGGTTTAGCCAATGAGGATACCATGACATGAATTGATTGAAATCACTTCCCACTATATGTTCATATTTCATTTTGAGTAATGTTTTATGATTTGGTGTGTGTTAATTTCTGAAAAATGTTGATTTTTTTCTCAAATGCGATATTTTGATAAACTTCATGGTTGTGATATTTTGAAAATGGTTTGGTTTTCAAAAATCATGGTGTAATTTTTAAAAATGGTTGAATGTCGAAAATGTTGAATTCTAGAAAGAAATATTGTCATATATGATGTGGTAGAATTTAAAATTGTTAATACTTTAGTTTCTAGAGAGTGAGACTTATGGAATTTGTTGTGTTGATAGAAAATGGAACCTGATAGACATTGTAGAAACCAACTGGAATAGGCTATTGAGATTGTGGTTTCATTTGATCCACAGGTGAACTAATAGCTAGTTCAGAGTATTGTCCAAGATTTTCAAGCTATGGATAGAGAGAACCAAGGGGATGAACCATGAAAAGTGGATCATTACATTCAGTTACAGAATCATAATCCACCCATCTTTTGGGGTAATTCAGAACCATATAAGGAAGAGGAGTGACTAAATACGATGGATTGAATCTTTAACTTCCTAGGCACACCAGCAGAGCTGAAATTCAATTTGGTGATATTTATTTTATAGGATATTTCATGCCGGTGGTGGGATTTATCATTCCCAACTAAATTTTACGAAGGAGTTTCATGGTAGTATTTTGAAAAATTATTCAATAAATAATTCCATCCTCACACATTCAATATTTCTAGAATGACATATTTTTTCATCTTGAAGCACGATAATCTCTCTGTGATAGAGTATGTGGTTAATTTTTGAATTTTGTCTTCTTTTCACCTAAATTTTCTCTAAGTGAATACTTGAAGGAATACATTTTTGAATTAGGGTTGAGGAAAGATATTTGATCAAAAAAATCATGCTCTGTATAATGGATTATGTGGAGATGTTCAATAGAGTGATAGTGGTAGAATGGGGAATCTCATGAGATATGGGTGGAGTATGTATATTGATACGTATGGGAAATAGTAGCAACTATAATGTTGGGAAAAAGCGGAAGAGGGAAAAATATTTCTAAGGTAGTGGTATGACTCAGAACTAGATGTTTGGATCAGTGAGTCATCCTCCAAGACCAAATTGAAAGATAGGATATTTTCAATGTGGTTCTTTAGACCACATGAAATGAGATTATACATCACCACCTAGAGAATGTTGTAATTGAAACTAGATGGGTAATCTTCATTGTTATTGTCGTAGTTCTCCAATGTTGGGTGTTTGGGACACTTATATTTTGTCATAGATTTCATATTATTCTATAGGATATGGGTAGTAGAATACCTATCATCAAAAAAAAAATGGGCTAGCCAAGGAGACTCCAGGAATACCATGACTCCTCCATAAGGGATATCTCAACAAGACAATAAAGAACAAAGTGCACTGAGTAAGGAGGTATATAGAGCTGAGAAAGTTATTATAGATGATCAATTTATACCATCAATGGTGATAGGTATGATTATTTTTAATTCTACCCTTGTGAAATCTTTTTTTGATATGGTTTCTCCCCATTTGTTTATTGCTTCTCATGTTATTGATCTTCTGGGTTTAAATTTTGATATGATGCCTTCTATTATTAAACTTCAAACTCCTCTTAGTCAAAGAGAATATAGATCCTTTATGTGTAAATCATGTTCTATAACTTTTGATGGAGATTATTTGATATGGTATTCCTCTATGCTTAAGATAGATGTCTATGACATAATCCTGGGTATGGATTGGTTTAAAATGTTAAATGTTAACAATGGTTGTTATACCGGAAGGGTTAGTTTTATGACTGACGATGGCATCGGGCATCTATTTACTGGAGACCATAATGTATAGGTAGATTCAATGGGATTGTTGGAACTAGTAGTTAGAATAATCTCATACCATTTGGTATCTTTGAATTTAGAATTGATTGAAGAGATTGAGAAAAGAATTTTTCCCACAATTGTTAATTAGTTTCTAGATGTTTTCCCTGCAAAATTCTCAAGGCTTCCACCCCTAAGAGAAGTGGAATTTATGATTGATACCCTCTTAGAAAACAGACCTATCTCACTTTCATCTTATCAAATATATTCAAAAGAATTAATGGAATTGAAATTCCATTTGTAAGAGTTGGGTAGAAAAGTTATCATTCATCCTACCATGTCTTTGTGGGAAGCACCGGTCTTGTTTGTCAAAAAGGCGAATGGAACTATTTGTCTTTGTGTCGATAATAATAAGCTCAACCAAGTTATGATAAAGAATTGATATTCACTTCCACACATTGATGATCTATTATATTAATTTGGGGGGCCCAGTTGTTCTCAAAATTTGACTTGCAATATAGATATCGCAAATTATAGGTTCAGAAGAAGGATATTCTAAAGATAGTTTTCAAAAGTAGATATGTCCATTATGAGTACATGTTTATGCCTTTGGGTCTTAAAAATAACCTAGAAACCATTATGGTAATGATGAATTGGATATTTATAATATATCTAGATTCTTTTATGGTGCTGTTTATGAATGACATATTGGTGCACTCAAGGACAAGGGTTGAGCATGGGAAACACTTGGCGACAAGGTTGGGAATTTTTCATGTTCATCGTTTATATGATAAATTATCAAAGTGTGGTTTTTAGATATAAGAGGTATGTTTTCTTGGCCATGTTATCTCTTAAAGAGGTTTTTTTAGGATCTAGAAAAGATATAGGTATTTTCTCTTGGAAACCTTCAAATAATTTCATTGAGATACATAGTTTAATTAGTTTAGCTAGTTATTACCAGGATTTTGTTCATGATTTTTCTTAAATAGCTTCACCTATAACATCTTTGAAAAAGAAAAATTTCCCATTTCAATGGAATGATGAATTTAATAAGTCTTTTCAATAGATTAATGTTCACCTTAAATCATAACCAATCTTGATATTACTAGAACCAGGACAAGGGTATGTGGTGTATTGTGAGGCTTTGGGATCTGGGTTGGGATGTGTTCTCATACATGGAGATCATTTTGTTTCTTATTGCTCAAAAAATTTATAGTTTCATGAGAAGAACTACCCAACAGATGATTTGGAGCCAGTTGTTGTAGTACATTCTTGGAAGACTTGGTGTCATTACCTCTTTGGTGAGAAATTTATGGTGTTTACGGATCATAAGAGTTTGAAACATATTTTCTCAAAAGTTTATTTTAATAGAGACAAAGAATATGGATGGAGTATCTCCAAATGTTTGGATTTGAACTGATTTATAGATTGGGTAAAGGAAATTCAGTGGTAGATGCGTTAATCAGAAATTAATACGATCAGTTGGAAAAAGAGGCTTCTAATCAATGTTAGTTGATGTTGTTGATAGACGACATGTACAAGGATTATGAAGACTGAGGTAATGTTACAGTTTTTATTCCAGATTCTTTTATTCCTCATTTGGATTCAATAGTAAGAGGAACATAATTTGGGTTCTGAATACGTTGTTAGGAGCAAAAAATTCAATGGAGGGGAGACCATTGAGGTATAGAAGCTAGATGGGAGTTTAGTTTGATGGTTTCGAAATAGGATGGTCATACCTATGGATTTTTAGGAAAAAGATTCTTCATGCATACCACCATTCAATATGAGATGTTCATATAGGAATATATAAGATGTATAAAGTGATGAGAACATAGTTTTGGTGGGTCATAATTAAATGGAAGGTGGCTAAGTTTGTTTCCAGATCCTTGAATTATCAATAGGTTAAGGAAGAGTATCAGCGACCAGAAGGTATATTGTAGTATTTACATATTCCTTTTTGTAAATGGGGTAGATAGCCCTTGATTTCAAAATAGGTCTCCCAAGAATGGTTTGGAAACATTATTTCATATGGGTGATATTGGATCATCTCATGAAGTCACCCCATTTCATCCATACAGGTGAATCTTATATGGTGGAGTACTTGTCAAAAATCTATATCTGAGAAGTGGTTAAGAGGTATTTCATATAAGTTTTGATAGTATTGGATAGATATTTGAGGTTTAATCTTGTTTCTATAAATCCTTATAGTAATCCCTTGGGTCTTATTTGACTATGCGTATAGTGTATCATCCTTAGATGGATGGGAAATCTGAATGGATGATACAAATGTTGGAATACATGTTACGGGCTTGTATGAGGGATTTTGGTGGCTTATGATAGGATAACTTACTATAAGTGGAGGACTCATATAACAACAGTTATTAGGACTCAAAACATATGGATCCTTTTGAATCATTGTATGGGTGTCTTTATCGTTCTCTACTTTGTTGGAAGGAAACATGTAAGTCTTCACTGGTTAGACCAATCCTTATCCAAGAGAAAATGGAGAAGATTAATTTGATTTTAAAGAGAATGAATATGGCTTAGAGTCATTAGAAATCATATGTAGTTCATCATCAATAGCCATTATCATTCGAGGTGATTGATCACGAGTTCTTGAGAATCTCTCTAAGGATTGGGAATCACCATTTTGGGAAGCATGTCAAGTTATCTCCTATATACATAGTCCATTTTTGAGATACTTGAATGAGTTGGTGATGTGGAATATCAGTTAGAATTTCTACTATGGATTTGTGTAGTGCATATTTTGTGTCATGTATCTCATTTGAAATGGTATCAACTTGATCATGATGATGTGATTCGATGATATCATGTTGACCTAGAGTCAGATGCTTCATTGGTTAATGTTCTAGTATGGATTGTTGATAGGTAAGATAATGTATTGTGTAAAAAGAAATCGGTCTAGTGTGGGTTTTTTTGGAAACATGGTCTGATTCAGGAATAAAACCGGGAGCATGAGAAAGAAATGTCTGAACAATGTCCCAAACTCTTTCGAAATAGAAACGGTTTTATAATTTCTATGGAAATAATGATTAATGATTGGGAGAATTTAGCACCCTTGGTTTCAATTAAGTAACCCTTTATTTCTTTTTTTTAATTATGTAAAGAGTTTGGCTGATGTTTGGGAGGGTTTGGAGAACTTTTAGTATGCTTTTAGGGATTTTCTGGAGGTTTATAGTTTGATCATGTTTAGTAAAAACCATGAACTCCTACAGGGAAACCATACAAAGTGAGACCATGGGATCTAGGTAGGCACATGGTTAGGCACACAGTTTGGCCAAACCATGCAGCCACCTAATAGTAACCATGAAAAGTGGAACAAGGGGAAAAACATAGTTGGTGCACAATTTTTCTAAATGTGTGATCCAAACTTGTGAAGGGTGTTTGGAGGTAGTGGTTGGTGCATAGTTGGCACATGGTTTTCCTAATCATGCAACCCAACCATGCACGATTAATTATTTAGATCCTAAAAAAGTGTATCTCAATCATTATTATCCTTAAACCATGCATTTTCCCTCTATTTCAACTCTAACTCGATTCTCTCTCCTCCCAAATGTTGTGAATACCCTCCCCTTCAATCTGTGAGTGACCTGTTGGAAAATATTGGTGCGTTGGAGGCTAGATTTCTTGGCAATTCACCATTCTTGATATTTTTCCTTAGATATACTCTTCTTACCTCTCTTAGATTCATATATATAGTCTTTTGTGGAAGGATATATGATATTTTCTACTAATCATGATGAGATATTGATTTTTTTATGTTAAGGAATGATATCTAAGGTAGGTTTTTGGAGTTTCAATCCAGGTTTGTTGAATATTTGTTATCATTCTTTATTTTCTCCAATATTTCCATGGTATGTGGCTTCAATATCAACTTCTCTTACTATAAATTAAAGGATTAGTTTCAAATTGTGTGAATAGATTATTTTGAATTGCGAAATTTATGTGAAAATGTTAGTGGAAACCCTCTTTTGTGATGGTGGTGAAATTGTGAAAAATTGGTTATTGTGAAAAGTGATTTGTTTCATGATTTTAAAATGATGATTTTAAAATATGAATTTGTTATATTTGTGGTTTTTTATATCTAAATATTATAAATAAAAGAAATATTTTATTATTATTGTTTGAAATTTCTGATTTTGCATGTTTTTTGGCATAAATGGTTAGCATGTGTTCATGTGCATTTGGGATGGATAAGGGCATGAAGTCCCCCATAAAAATAATGGTATGGATAAGGGTGTGAAGTTCCCCTATCAAAATGGTTCACTAAGTGATGCATTAGATAAAGGATGACTCACCACTCATGATTATAGGAATTCCATGGTTTCATTCTTGGTTGGATGTGTGGATATGTGGAATATAATGGATTATGCCAAAAAGGGGATTTAAAAAATTGTTTTTAAAGACTTGTTTGGTTGATTTTATTTGAAATGGTTTTTATTTTGAAATTTTTTTGATATAAGAACTATTTTTCTTAGAAGTGGTTTGGATTTGATATAAACTATTTTAAATTACTTTAAATAATTTTTTTATATAAATGTAAAAACGTGTTCTATCCAAGCAGCGTGAGTTGGGAAGTCATTTGGAAAAAACCGAATGAGTTTCATTACTCACCCCCTTCTTTGGAACTTCAGTGATTTTGTAGATATCATTTATTGAGATAAAGGTAAAGGCAAGGTATCATATTTATTTAGTAGTTCTTAATGATACTTGGGTTGTATTGTGGAGTTTGAGTATGGATCATGTTGAGAGATATGGAGTTATGTCTTTGGAGTATTGGAGCTTTGTTGTTTAGTCTTTTGTTTTGGTACTCTAATTGTTGGTTATGATATAGTTTGGTTGTAGTTGGGTTTTGGTATGAGTTGGTATTATTTTTGAGTTTTTTTAAATTTTTCTCATGCATCATATGGTGGTTTTTGATATGGTATGTTTGGTTGTGGTTGTTTTTATTTTCAATGGGAAAATCATCCCCCAATTGTATTGAAGCCCTTCAAATCTATTGCCAGACCTTTGCATCTTGGGGATGTCTCCTAAGTCCAAGTAGCAATTCTTCCTGGACTCGAGCCAATTTGGAGGGTGGCATGTTAAAATTTCACACATATACATGGTTCATGGAATCCTCCATCGTCTTCTTAGGGAATTTATATGTATATTTTTTGATACTGCTAGAGTTATTATTTCACCCATAATCGTGGGGCAGAGATCCTCCAACATCATCTGAGGGAATAAACACATAGTCTACCTAAGACTGTACTATAGGACTTGAGTACTTCTTATGTCCACATTTGGGGATATAGTTTACCCTTAGGTAGCATGTGCTACCATGTAAGGTGAGTGAGTTTCCAGGTTGAGAGAAATCCTCTTATTTAATTCTAGAGTTTGAATGGATACAAAAATCCTATGAAGTGAAAAATTATATAAGACATGTGATTCCTAATAATCCTATAGATTTCCATTGAGGTGTGATGTTGCAGTTCAATATTGAATTTTGGCTTCATGGACTCTTTGGTGTTCCAAGAACCACCATCAACCCATTCATAGTGGATTTTGAGGATTGGATATATGATAACTCAGACTTCTTAGCATCCTTAAGTCTCTATGTTTTTGGACATATCTAGATTACTCTTCTTGATGTCCATTTGGTGACTCCTTAGTGAAAGGAATCTTTATTTGACTTGGTTTTCTATTTTTCCCCTATCATCATCCTCCTAGACGAATCTAGTGCTGGGAGTTGAGTTGATTGTAGCTTCATATGACCTTATGGATTTTTAGGGAATCCTACTGATCATGTTTATACTAACCCCTAAATGATCCTTGGGAACACATTTGTTTTATCGGTGTAGATAACGCACATTTCAGAGATGTATTTATGGGCCTGGAGTTGATGTAGCTTGTTCAGAGTTGATGTCTAGTGACTGTGTAGGATGATGTGTTATTAAATATTTAGTGGTACTATGAGATGATGGTAATAGAAGTTATTCATGTAAAGATCCATATTATAGTGAGGGCCTCTTCACCTTGATTAGCTATAAAAAAAATTTATGTTCTTTTGGGTGTGTATTTTTTCCTTTTTACCTTATATCATTTTCACTGGTTATCTAATAGAATTCCATAGATGTCTCATAAATGAGTTAGTTTAGTTGATCATTTATGTATATAATGTTGTCATTGATGATTTTTTGTATTGGATATATCTATCTATTGCATGTTATAATAGTCTAAGGCCTCTCAAGAGTGTGATATTCCTACTTGGTACTAGTCATCAGCCCTTGGATTATTGGAGGTGGTCGTGGGATAGAACACTCAGTTTAATTCCAATCCAGGTGGGGCCCCAATAGATCAGATCATGTTAGAACAAGTTGGTGGATGGTTGAGGTAATTTTCAAATACTAGTGTATAATTAGATCCAGTTGATCTGGTCCAATATATAATACCTTATTGAGAATTCAAGCACGGTATTGGATAGAGTTTGTGTATCGAAAATAGGTTTGGGATGGTGGTATTAAGATCTTAGAGTGAGTTATATTGGTGGTGAATCAATGTTTAGGGGTAGATAATGCAAGTTAAATGGGTTGGTTTATGATTCAACCATTTAATTAGACTATAATTTGGGTTTGGACTTCAGTGTGGGCATTGATCATTCTCCTGATGTCTTTGGGTGTTAAGTCATCATTATCAGGAAAGTGATAGTGTGTCAGTGGGTAAAACTGAGTATTTTTGAGAGAATTAATCCTGTTGAGTACCAACCTATTTTTTATAGAGTTGGATGTGTTGAGTTGGAAACAACATTAGAAGTGTCATTTAGGATATGATTGATGTGGTTTGAGGATCAATCCTTGATTTTTAGAGAAAAGCTGATGTGTCCTATTTTGGTGGCAGAGTTGCATAATGGAAGTGTGTTCACTACTCTGGGATGAGAAGCAGCTGTTTGGTTGTGAATTAATGACTAATGTTGGTTGGTTTTGTATTCAAATGACTACCATGAATTCTAAAGGATGATTATCACTATTGTGTAGAGTTTTTAATGACGTCCATCGTTACAGGTTGTGAATTTCTGAGGGTGTTTGAATTTTTTTTTTGGTGAGGAGGTTTTCGGAGAACCGATACCTAAATTAGGATTTAAGATTTTTATATTATCTTAATTTTTTTTTAGATTTGGTTTGAGGACTGGTAATTGTCTCAAGTGTTCAAGAGGACATTATAGTGATGGAAAGGTAGCTGAACTACTGAAAAGTGTGGTAGCATTCCATTCAAAATCAGATAGGTGGAATTTATACTGTGAATGTCCATTCATTGGGTGAATTCATGTCATGAGCGGGATATCCAAGAGTAGATCTACTACCCAGAGGATTCATGTCACTTCATGAAAGTTTCAAGCATAGGGGTTTCCCTCTTTATGGAAAGGTATTCACATCACAAACTCATTGTTCACACCATTAACCATGCGAGTCACCCTTTTTTCAATGGTTCATCTGGTAATTTTGGTCATGGTCTATTTTTTGGAACCCTCTCATGTTCTAACGTTTGAGGTTAATCAAAGTAAGAGGGATATATCTCTTTATCTCTTTTCTTTCTCTCTCTTAGTGTTCCTTTGACTTGGGTGATTTGGAGGAGTTTAGTCATGTGTATTTGAGGTAAGGTCCTTTATTTTTCTCCCTTGCTCTCTATCATCCCCCTTGTTTTATTTTTGTTTGTTTGGTTAGGGTTTTGGGAGGATGGTTTCACTAGATCATGAAGAAATCATCGCCCTCAATGGGGATTTCATTTGTGGCCCATAAAGGTGGTCTCAGGAGGATGTATTCAAGTCTACATTCATTTTTTATCTAAATTTATGTTGTTTCATTGATTTATTTAGGTTTTCTAATAAATTTGGGTTAAATTTCACAGCAATTTATAGCGATGATTTTGGGATTTTCATGGATAAAATCAAAGTGAGTGGTAGGACTGAACTATGCCCTATATGTGGATTTAGTATTGTGATGTTTCTTGATAAGTTTGGAATCGATTACACCAATTTGGGTTTTTTGTTTTAAATATTTAATTAATTAATTTGATGTTTTTTATTGATGATGTTTTTGTTTATGGACTCGATGGGGGTTGTTATGATCTTGAGGGATATTATCGAAACATTGGTTGAGGTCGGAGGCCTTTACATTACTATGTTTCCTGATCTTTTGGTGATTTTATGTTCATTTTCCTTCATGAATATTACTATATGAATATTTTCTATCTTTTGTGAGTTTATTAATAAGGATGGGATGGGATTTAATCATCCAAATAGTCAATATAAACCATATATCTTGATAAATGTTTTTATGGTGGCACCTTCATCAAACGAGCATCAGTGGCCCTCCTTATAGACCGTTTAGAGAAATGTGTTGGATTTTGAAAAGTAAAAAAAATTATTTTTAAAATGTATTTTAAAAAGGTGGTTGGATAAATGGAATTTCAAATGAAAATAGGTGATTTGAGGATAGGTTTTTATATGATATTTCAAAATATATGAGAGGTTTTATAAGGTATTATTTAATAGGATTTGGGCTGAGGGTTGGGTGTGTTTAAAGAGGAATATAATGTATTTTTTAAATGGTTTGGAAAATGTGATTTGACTTAGGCTTCAATGGAAATCTTGAGAGGATTTATTTATCTAGTTTTTTCCTATTTTACCTCGTGTGGGTGATATCCTATTTTCTAATGTTTGTGTGATTCTTTATTATGGTATCTTGTTTTGTGTGATGATGCATGAGGATGTATGTTGTGCATGTATCCCTATGAGAAATTTTTTTTGGTATCAAAGTGGGGGATTAGTTTGAATGGATGTGACATGATCCCTAGAGGGTTGAGATAGGTTGAGATGTGAGGCTAGTTCCCAAGTGACTAACACTCTACTAGTGAGCTGGTGAGATATGAGATAGGTTGTGCTCCCTAGTTTTTGTTACCTGCTTATGTTGACTAGATGCTTGTGATAGGAAACGGATTCTAATGTGGGAGAGGAGCCTGAGACCAAGCCTAACCATGAGTGATATGGAATTTAAAGGATCTCAATGGGATAGATGATATCCTAGCATTAATAATGTTAACTCATACTGTAATTTTTAGTTAGATGGTGTCACACCCCTACCTATCTATTTATTTTATTTTATTATTTCTTTGTATTTTAAAAAATTTGTCAAGGTTCAGGTTGAATCCTGAATGAGATTTTTGAGTTTTGTAAAAAAAGCGTGTGTTTTTTAGTTTATGTCATTGGACGCATGAGCAGAGTGAATTTTGGAAACCCCATGAAGCTTCTCCCAGACAACTGTGCGATCCTCCTATCTTCAAAAAATTAAAATGAGTAAAATTTTTAATTTATTGTGTTATTTAAAAAAAATTGTTGTTAATAATTTTATTATTATTATTAAAATAAAATGAATATTTTTATCATTTTTATTTTTATCATTATTATTATTATTATTAAAAAGTTTGATTAATATTATCACAATTATTAAAAAAAGGTTATGAATATTATTATTATTAGGAATGAAGCAAATGTTAATATATAATTTTAATATTATATTATTATTACAGAATTTTTTGTTGTTAAAATTTCTATTTTTATCATTTTTTTATTATTAAAGTTGTTTTTATTATTATTAGGTGTATTATTAATATTATTTTTATTAATTTCACTGTTATTATTATAAATTAAATTTATTATTATTGTTGTTGTTGTTGTTTTTATTTAATTTACTTTTATTTTTTTTCTTTTTTTCTATCACGCGGTCGCTGCCACCCTCTCCTCTCCCTCTCTCCATGTGCCGCCACCCTTCTCCTCTCCCTCTCCCATTATCCCGAACACTTCCTCCTCCATCAACCCCACCGACTACCTCCTTCCCCTGTCCCGATGCTGCTCTCCTCTACTGGCCTTGGCGACGCCTATGCCTTCTACCAGCTTCCCCGCACCCTCCAGTCACCCCACACCCTTCGGCCTCACACCCTCCAGCCAATGTGGCTCCAACCACCGCTCACCCCTCCAGCTGGATTCACCTCACCAGTGCCCCCCCCCCTGTCTGGTCGCCGTAACTATTTCCTCCCTCTTCAGCCGGTACTACCACTACTGGCGTGACCCCCTGGATACTTTGACCAGATCCGCCATCAACCATGCCAGCCTTCGCACCATTATTGATGACATTGGTAACCTAGCCTATGCATCGCAACACCACACTAGACCGTTCACCCTTTCATGTGGCCCCGCTGTTCAAGAGCGTCTTCACGTTGAGGTGTGATTTGCACTATTTCTTGCTTGGATTATTTTAAATCGATATTTATGTGTTTTTAGTTATCTTGAGGTTTTTTCATCGTGTTGGAAAGGTAATTCCACTGTACTATGTTCATTGGCTTGCACGTGCTTGTGTGCAAGTGCGAGATGTGTCATGTGGTCATGATCGAGCTGCGAGTTGAGGTAGGTCCCCCACCACAGTTTCCATTACATTTAAAATTTATTAATTTCTTAATATTTAATTGATTTTAAATAAATGGTAAATAATATTAATTAATTAGTTTTAGAATAAATGTTTTTTGTGAAATATAGTAGCTTCATCTTGTGTTTGAATTGTCTGAAAATGTTTTTTAATGTGTATAATAAGTGTTGATAAAATGCCCCATTGGCCATTGCAAATCCGTTTTAGATTTAAAATGGTGATGTGGGATTATTAAATGGGTTTCACAGTGTGTTACAGGTTTTAAAAGTGGTTTGTGTTGTTTCTCCTAAAATGGGTTGGTGTTGAGGGGTTGGTTAAGGTCTATTTTGAACTTTGATAAAATAAAATATTTTGAAAAATCTCTTTGGGGTGACTCAGGGGTAATCTTGCTGCATACTTTGATTGTGTAAGTTTTGGTGTGTTATTTTCATGCATTATGATTCATTAAATTATTGAAATTATTAACTCACTCCTCTTTTCATTTAGTACTCAGCATGGGAACCTCACATAGTAAGTGAATTTTCTGGGAACCATTATTGCATTAGTTTAGATTATGGAATGTCTAGTGGCCCTTAGTATGGATTTTTCACTGTTAGGGGATTGGACCCCTTGGTTAGGAAAGGTAGGGAAATACCGAGAATTTGGGAGTTATTGAATCATCTAGATTAGGCATGCCTTCATGATGAGTCACATGTATAGTATGTTCTGGATTGTTCAGGAGCTCCTAGGTTTGAGCAATGTTTTCTTTAGCACTTATTTGTATGTGGTAGATGATTGAGGTGCTTAGTTTGGTTGTTGTCCTCCATATGCTACTTTTATATTCCCCTTGTTGTGTTTTGTGTGTTTCATATGGTTTTCCTCTTATTAAAAACTAAATTTTGTATTTTAAAACATTATTGAAAATGTTTTTAAAATGTAATGAACCCTTTCCTTCAAACATTAAACTTATTTTTAAATTGAAAAGGGAAATGGACTATTACTTTCTTTATAAACGTAAGTGTGTGTGAAAACCCATATTTTATATAATGTAGTTCAAACATTAAATTGGTAAAAATATTTATTTAATGGTCGCGTTTTGGGAATAGTTTTTTGGGCATGCCTACTGAGTTTTAATACTCATGCCTATAGTGTTTTATTGTTTATAGTTTTTTTTCAGGTTTGACTTAAGCTTGTTCGTTGTGGGTGAGAGTGGGTTGTGGATTGGAGAGTGACTCTCTCGGTAATGAAGAGTTTTGGTCGTGGTTAGGTTAGTGTGTTGTTATTGGTTGTTCTTTCTTTTTCATGTCATTTATTTACTTTACATTGTTCTACTTTTTTTGCTGCTTTATTTATTTTCATTGGGTGAAATATTTCCCTTTTGTTCTCAGTTGATTCCCCATCACTTTTCTCCAGCTCGAGAGGATCAAAAATTCCTCTCAGGTCCTATCGTGGATCGGCACGGGAGACCAGTTCAGGGTTGACCTGGGTTAGTTTATGACAGATGGTCTAGTTGACCAAGCCATGAGTGAGAAGACCTAGGTTGATAGATAAATTTTGGTTTAGTCATTAGTGAGATTACTAGACCAGGATGTGAGATTGGACTGTGGAAACACCATGAGTAATATGGGGCCTAATTTTTGATGTGTTATAGGTTATGGATAGATTTCACTACCTTGAGTGATAAGGTAGTGTATGGTCAGATATGTAGCCTCCCTTGAGTGATAAGGGATGGTCAAACGCTTAATGTGAGCTCTGACAGGGTATGAAACTCTACCCTACATCCTTGAGTATGGATTTGGAACTTAGTTAGACCCCTTACCCATCATCATTAGGTATGGTTTGGGATTATGGTCATGTTGAATTCCTTCCGGCATGGAGTTCGAGTAGGATCATCCGGTGTCGATATGGCATGTTTAGAACATGATGACGTGACATGTATGTGTATATGTGCATGGTGTGTTATATTTATAGGTGGGTGTGTTACTTGGTCATGATAACACTCTATATATGTACTACATGCGTATCCACTTTATCACAGTAGTACTCAAAATCCTTGATTAATTGGGGATTTCTATAAGGTTATTATACTCACCCACACTCATATACATGGAATGGGTTTAGATTTACATGGTTAAACCTTCCTATTTTATTTTAGTGAATAGGTATCACTTATATATGGACTCATGTTATTGATTTAGTAGGTTATAGAGGCTGAAGACTCAATAGGTTAGTACGAGTGAGTGAGGATAGAGGTTATGTATTTATTTTTTTCAATTATTATTTAGAAAGTATTGTCTAGTGTTCCATTTATTATGTATGATGCATGTATTACTATATATATTCCACTTCTACTCTATTATGTATTGTTTCATCATATAGATAGATTTTCTTTTTTCTATTCTTGAATATGAGGGTCATGTGTGGCTCCATATTTATGTTTATAGGTTATTGGGATGTTCTTCATATGAATGGGTCATTCCCAATTTTTAAAAGAATTTTGGAATGAACCTTAGGCTTATTTTTTGTCCATATTATCTCTATAACTATGATGGGATCTCACCTATAATCGAAAGACTATGGATTATTGGGATGTATTATAGAGTTCATGAAGTGACCCTCACTTGAACACTGTTCAGATGATATGGGCCAAGGAATTACATATGTTTTCCTTGTAGTTGAAACATTGGAACCTGGTTTAAGGATTGATCATAAACTTATTTTATTCTATTATATTATTTGGTTTCTTAATCTCCCTTCAACATTTATAATCTTGGTTCCCCTTATTTCCACACTTAAAATATATTTGTGGTCCTTTGAGGTACTTTATGAGATTATTTTTCCCACAATTATCACAAGTTCATATTTATATGTTCTTCCATCTATGTGATTTATCCATATATCTACCAAAATTTATCTCAATTATCCACTTGTTATATCTATCCCCTCATGAAAATTAAGAATCGTTGATTTCCCTCAAGACTTTAATCTCATATCATAAAATTTCCTCATAGTTGTTAAATTCTTGTGTTAGAAAATATTTTTAAAGTCTTGTCCTTATCCCACTAAAGAATGGGTCATCCTTACTTTTAGGGTCAATTATAAATCTAGAAGTATATCATGCAAGCCTTGTGAAGTTTTCTTATAAGAATCTATTGATTTGTCTTCATTTTTCTTGTGACCAAAGAGCTCTCTCTCTAATTTAAGATAGATATTACTAAGAGAATATTTATTGAAAAATATATTCATGAATCATTCCCACTCCATTTATTTGAATTCTTCCTGGGCCTTTTCATTCATGATCAATATACACTATTTAACAGATTTGATGGATGGCTAGTATGACTTTCTATTATTCAGAGCATTATAGGGTGGAGAATATCTTCTATTTATAAATAATCCATTATTCTTCCATTAGGGGATAAGAATATCTATTAAAAATAAAAGTTACTTATCACATAAATAAGTCAACCATAACTTGTTATCTATTTGGAGAAGGATGGTGCTCCATATGATACAATTTATTATTCATAACTTGTCATAGTTGTGCAAGTATTATCATGAGGTTATCAACTCCTAGACTCATCATATTAGGTATCTCATTAGTTAAATCATTACATTTCTAATCGCATATCTTTTTGGTAGGATTACACATATTTCTAGTCATCTTTATCAATTTTTATTTCTTTAAATTAGCTCCTCCAGATTTGTAGCTTAGCTTCATTGAATTTAGAATTTCCATCATAGATTCTTTTGAGATTTTACCATTTTATCTTTACAGTTTTCAATCCCATCACCTTAGGGTAGAAGTTTTTAGATAAATACATTAGAATCACATATCTTGTCTTCCCATCAATCCCCAAGTCCCTTTTATCCAAAAAACACATTTGAGATCTTCTATAAATATATGGGAAACCATCCATAACAGAATCAATAACTTCTAGGAAAAGTGAAAGAAGAAATGGAAGAATTTTATTCTTCCATACATGGTACTTATTTCCATCAAATGTTGGAATATCCATGATATTAACCAAATTAATATTACCCATTGCACATTACTTAAGGATATAACAAATAGAACCAAGGATATAATACAACTTCAAATCCCATGAGAACCAATTCACTACTGAGAATGTTGGGATTAGTTGATGGTATATCTATTTTATAATTTATTTTTATTAGAAGTAAACACTAGATACTATTTGAGACATGATCTTCTCTAGTTGTACACTCAACCATACTCATATGAAATAAATAAATAAGAAAAATCACAAGTATTTTTTTATGACATTCAGACTTAATGTGGGTTTCTGCTCTTTGTCATGTATGAAACCCATAGAGAAATGGATTTTATAATAAATGTTCTAATAAATTTCAAGTGTATAGGAGAGGTATTATCCTATAGAGTTATTCATCACTATCAAAATTGGATTTTCACAGTATCCATCTGGTTATACAATTATTATAATAATATGAGAAAGTCCTCTTGACAATTTGGTTACTTCAGCAACTATTGATGATCTTTCCTTGATCCTTCAACATTGATATTATAAAATTCTCAATCAAAAAAATAAAATAAAATGATGATAAAATCATTGAAACTCAAACTCAAATTCAATTCCCCTGAATTCTCAAGATCTCATAGATCATCAAATTTTTTAAATTTTTAGCATTAAACGCTCACTTTTTCATAGTTCTTTGATGCTCTATATTTCTTCACTTTCTTCACACCTTTTATCTCTTCATTTTATCCTCATATTCATAAATTTTAAAAAACCAAGAATTAAAAAATAATTTTGAGAATACCTATTACAACTCATCATTCTTGAAACTTATTTTTGAAGAATCATACTGCACAATCCTCCACAATTTTCTTATTTATTTTAAACTCTAGTTAAAGTACCCACAATCTCAAAATATTATCTCTTTCATTAATTGAATTACTAAAGAAAAAATCATCTTATACAATTATTTTTACTTTATATATCAACAAAAAAATAATTCTATATTCTTCTCTAGAATTGATCAATATTTAGAATAATCCACAAATATTGAATTTGTGAATTCAAATAATACCAATGTATGCTTTCATACTAAAACAAATTTGAGCTCTAACTTCTTCATCCTATTATCACAATCAAAAAAACTTTTGAAAAGATAACTTAGCACCTAAAATACACATTCATTTAAAACATAGAAATAATCATTTAATATCATGATATTAGTGATTATTTGAACTCCAAAATAGTTAAACATCATCACAAAAAAACACTCCAGATTTAATATATAGAGATTCTTCAAAAATAGTTTTATATTTAAAAATTACAATAAGTTTTTTGATAAAACTTCTTTAACATCAATCATAAAAGATAATAAATTTCCATTTTTGAAATTTCATATGAAACAGTTTGAATCACACTACATATATGATGTTTTAATCTTTGTATATCAGCTTGAGCATCATTGAGTATTCAAATTATTTAGAATATTCAAGGTCTAGAGGCTAAAATTCTCACCCAGTAGACACTCTTAAAGAAAAAAAAACAAATTATGTGGTCGAACATGAGTTTTATCTATCATTTTATGAAACTAAATTATCTATATTGATCATGTGGATAAACCGCATGAACAATTCACTAGTCACATAGATCAACCACAAGATTGTTGTATTGGTCACATGAACAACTCACTCATAATATGGATTGGTTATAAGATAGTTGGTTCAACCATATAAAAAACACACTCTCTATGTATATATCAACTATGAGTAATTGGATTGATCATGTGAAAAAATCACCTACCATGCATATCGATAATGAGTTGGATCAATCACATAACCAAATGATTGATTGCATGAGTAACTGATGACCGTATGAAAAAATAGTCTATCAAACATATGAATAGACACAAGAAAAACTATATGATTACAAAATTAATCCCATAACTTCTTCATAAATATTTCAATCCACCTTGAATAAACTCTTAAACAACTCAGCAACCTTAAAAATATCAATCAAACTCTTTATGAATGTTTACAAAAAATGAAAACCAATAACCACTTTATCAAAAACTCCAAGGTTACTCCAATTTAAAATCTATATTTTAATTATAAAACCTCCAAATTGGCATTATGTAAAAATACTAACACGTCAAGTGAAGAAGATCCATTGGATGAAGTTTTGAATTGATTTTAAGTGTTTGATAAGGTTCTTAAATGATTTTGAGTTGAGTTGAATTAATTATGGATGTTACAAGTTTTGGTGAATCTAAAAAAATAATAAAATCTAATGGTCTTTGTAAGGTTTATCATATGACTTCATAGGGTTTCATCTGAGATAAATACTGAGAAAATGAAAAATGAAAACAATTTATGTGATACATAAGAAGTAACTATGAGTAGAGGCATAAAATAAATAAATTAATTGATATGGAAGAGTAATAGAGGATATGTATAAGGAGACTTAAGTTGAAACAATGAATTTGGAAAATTGAATATATATGATGTGTGGTTCATATTAAAGAATAACTTATTGTTGAGAAAGAATATTTGAAAAGGCACTAAATACATTATATGATACAGAAGAGGTTGAGAGCATTTAAAATAAGTGTTCAAGGAATATGGAATATATCCACGGAAAATGTATGAAGTTGCTCAATAATTTTGTTAAAATAAGAAAATAAAGAGTGTACATGATATATTACAAGAAAAAAATCTTATGAATTGGTTATCAGTTTGAGAAATATGGGAAAGGAAATTTCTCACACTGTGATACATAAATATTTATACTTATTACATAGGAACAAAAAATTAGAGGTATTTGAGAATTTTTTAATATAAATTATATGATTTTGTGTTTTTTTATTTATGTAAACAAATATCTCAATAATAGAGGATTTTTATTCAAGTTTTTTAATATTGAAGGACCAGCCAAATTAGGGTCTGGATTTTTGAGAATTTCTTGTGCCTCAATGGTAAGTGACATGCTGCAAATCCATGTGCATGTGAACAAGCATGCTAGTGTGGAAATAATTAAAATTCTATGGATTTGTAAATTATCTTAAAAATAGAAATATCCCAAGTCTCTAGGTGTAATGGCCCAGACCTCTCCGGCCATTCCTTTTTCAAAAGAAGGTCACGAAGTGTTCTGGAGGGTAAAATGGGCTTTTCCCACACTTTTCAGAATTTTGAAACTACACACCATGTAGTGTGAGTACACGCCGTGTACCCCCTCACTGGGTATACCCCATGTTGAAGGTCGTGTCCTTGCCATGTAAAATAAATGAGTGCACGCCATGTATCCAATACTATATGTCGTGTAGTCCCTCCCTGCGTACGTGTTACCTTCAAACCGTGTGTTGACCAGTCAATGGTCATGTGCCATGTTGAGGCAGTGTCCTTGCCATGTGAAATAAATGAGTACACGCCGTGTATCCAGTACTACATGTCGTGTAGTCCCTCCCCATGTATGTGTTACCTTCAAACCGTGTGTTGACCAGTCAACGGCCGCATTCAGCATTGAAGGTCATGTTGGAAGTCGCATGGTGACCTTGTGAAATGGATGAGTACACGTCGTGTACTAGGAATTACACGCCATGTACTTTTGTTTTTCATTCCTATAAAAGGAGGGGTCCTCTACTCCTTTTCAACTCACTCCTCTCCTCCCCTTTCCTTTGAGCAGAGCTCTCCCAAGAGAATCGAAGGTTCTTTTTCTTCCATAACTTCTTCGTCCGAGCTCCGATTTACAATCCGTCAACAGCCACGGGATCGTAACGATGAGGCGGAACTTCTGAGATTGGATCTTTTGTCTTTAATTCGGCCTTTACTTTCCAACTTCCACCTGAGGAGGTTTTTCTGGGATTCGACAAAAGTGGAAGACGCCGACGGACGTCTTCTAAAGTTGATCCGGGGGAGCGTTGTGATCAGAACCTTTTGAGGTAGGGATCTTACCTTCGTCTCTATAAATTGTTCATCATGAGGGGTGGGTATCCTCTTGTTTTCATGAGAAACGGTTGAACCATTAAACGATGATAATAACTGGTTAAATAACGGGGATGGGGAAGTTGTTATGTTTGTCTTTATATCCTGTGATATTGTGTTGTGAATTGAATAGGCCTATGACTACTAAAAATCACGGCTGTTGGGGGCCTTTGCTTGTGCAATTAAATGTTTCCCTATCTTTCTAGACCATTTTTTGAATGGAGGTTTGTTGAATGTGGAATTTGGTTAATCACATAATGTTGGATGATTTAAAATCTGGAACCCTTGTGTGATCACCCCAATTGAACAAAATGGAATAATGAACATGTGGGTGTTGGGTTGGATACGTGGAATGAGTGGGGGTGATTTGTGGGTTGTTGTGGATCGGGTGAGCAGCGGGGTTGCGTTTGGCTTGGTTTTTGGTTGGTTTGAATGCTATGTTGGTGATGGGCAGCGGGACTGCAATAAATTGTATCAAGGGATGATGATGTACGGTATGGTTGTGGTTATGGTGGTTGGAAGTGGGGCTGCAGGGATGGGTTTGTTTGTGAACGAACCATGGGTTGTGAATAATAAATAAAAAGTGGAAGATTTATTGAATGATGGGGCTTGGTAATGGAACGGAAATAATAATCAATGGTGTTGGATGGTTAATAAGAGGGACTTGGTTGTGTTGCTTGTGTTTTCCTAACTTGATTTGTGGATGGCAGGGATATGCTTTACAAACGATTGATATGGTTGGTTGTGGATAGTTTCCAAGTAGTTAAGGAACTAATAAGCTGATTCTGTTGAAACATGAAAACTTAAATGGGGTTTTGGGATTGTTCGTTGTATGCATGCTTCATGATAGCAGTGTCGAGGCACGTGCTCCGTCTCTCTGTTTAGAAGCCATAGGTTGGTCTGAGTGTTTGCTATATATATCTGTATCTTTTTGTTTTATCGCACCCCACCCATGTTGAGAATTTAGTGTCGAACACTCCCATTTCATGGGAGAGGGTGTTTTTCCCATAGTTACTAGCTCCTTCCAGCTCCTTCTTCCATAGGTTGTGATGGCTTGAGGCGACCTTACAACCAAGACTCTTCAGGTAGGTTTCGATTGGGGAGGTTTTAGCCCAAGACTCTTTGGGAAGGTTTTACTGTTTCCCAAGAATCTTAGGGATGAGGCCCAGGTGTGTGTGCAGGCAGGATACGTGGTTGTCAGGCCCAGGTGTGTGCGGGTGGGATGCGTGGTTGTGAGGCTCATATGTGTGCGGGCGGGATTTGTGGTTTTTGAGGCCCAGGTGTGTGCGGGTGGGAAGAGTGTGGTTGTTTCAGGATGTTCGCCGTTAGGAAGAGAAGCTAACTAGAGGGAAATGGTTCGGGGTACCCAATACTCTTGTTCTTATATACTACTACCAGATGTGATTTTATTTTTGGTGAGTGTGGCTGGTGAGGTTGGGTGGATAGATTTCCTTGCAAGGTTTCTTATATTGTTCTCACGGGACATTAGGATGTCTCCCCACCAGTGCATGAGAGATTTAGGTTTCCCTACTGAGTATACTTGTATGCTCACCCTACGTTTACTTTCAGGTTTCTAGGAGGACTACCAGGGCCGCGCGGGACCCAACTAGTTTGGACAGTTGGAGTTGTTGCAGTTTTTGTACTCTTGTTTCTTTTGATATTGTACTTTTTTGTACTTGTACCTTATTTCAGAACTATTTAAAAATGCATGTGGGATTGGTTTGGGTTTATTTCTATACACTTGTTCTTTTCCTTTTTGCTGGTTAACTTGTCCTATTTCCCGATCTTAAATAATAAAAAAGGGTAATTCCACCCATACTTGTGAAAACCCATACCCTTGGTGCTAGTCGCCACCCAGGGCCTACTGGAGGCGGGACTCGGGGGTCATTATCTCCCTTTCACCATTGCCAGCTCAGGAGGGGCATCTTTGGTGGGAGGGGGTCATGACAGAATGGTATCAGAGGTGATGGTTGAGAGATAGGATAGAGTCTGGATTTAGGCAGAGTGAGGATTGCATGGGATGGTAGGGCAACAGTGTTGGTTAATCTTGGTGCGTGACATAGGCCTGGGAAGATCGGCTAGGACACGGGATTTTAGGGCCCCCCATGATCGGATGTAAGGACTCTGAGCCTACCGAATGACCAAGTGAGACTACATTGATTGTAGGGTAGAGACCCTATGGAAGGTACATGCATCATCATGATTGTGTTTTACTTGATTTGGGTGTTCTGGGAAAGAAATTGAATAAAATGATAAAATGAAACCTTGAGAAATTCCTTGCTACTTGAGATTAGGTGATCTTTGTCTATCGTATAGCTATGGCACCTGGACGTCATCCCCGGGTGGCTCATACAGCTGAGGCCCAGCAGATTTAGGTGGTCGATCAGTTGAGGATTGACCGAGAGGAGGAAGATAGCTAGTGGTATAAGACTCTCTATTCTTTCTAGAGGCAAACCCTCAAGAAGTATGAGGGTAGTACTTCGGATACAGAGACAGAGGGGTGGCTTGAAGAGATAGGGATCGCTTTTACCTTGATCCGTGCTCCGAGGGAGTACTGGGTTCCCTTAACAGTCAGTCAGCTGAGAGGTGCGGTGCGACAGTGGTGGACACTCTACCTTGGAGAGAGGATAGAGGCAGAGGTTCCATGGGCTGACTTTGAGATGGAATTCCAAGAGGAATTCCTTTCTTCCATGATCAAGGCAGAGAAGCAGCAGGAGTTACTCTCCCTTCAGCAAGGGAGTATGTCAGTACGAGAGTTGTGGATCAATTTCAAATATCTTCTACGCTTTGCTCTGGATCTCTTTTCGGATGAGGATTCTCGGGAAAGACATTTGGAGGAGGCACTTCGTCCTTCGCTCTAGTATGATGTCACCCCCTTCACCCTTCTGATGTACATGGAAGTACAAAAGAAGACAGAGGTTGTGGAGAGGATGCACTCACTGGGAGGTGCACCACGTGAGGGGATCCATCCAGGTTCATCGAAGGGGAAGGTAGTCAGCAGTAGGTCTCCTGTGACGGGACCTTCTAGGTTCAGGCCAGTGGGGAGTAGGCCCCAATAGTTCCAATTCAGATCTTCAGGTCCTCGTCCCTTTTTCACAAGCCCAGGACTGAAGTTTTTTTCTTATGGAGGTTTCGGGCACATTCAGAGTCGGTGCCCAACCCGAGCCCAGTACGATAGAGGTGGGCAGGTTCAGTGCCCACCTCAGCAGCACCAGTAGCCAGCGAGGCCCTTCCAGTAGCAGCAGGACCATGCTCCTCCGAGGGCACACTTTGCGGGAGGAGGCCGACCCCAGGTTTCTCCTTAGGGACCTCGACCAGGGTGTGGTCGTGGAGGTGGATGACATCAGAGAGGCAGAGGAGCTGGGCATGGACAGTTTCACGTATCAGAGTTGGCAGCTCCAGCAGGACCAGAGGTGGTGCGAGGTATGATTTTTTTGTTCAGTACTCTCATTTCTGCTTTGTTCGATTCGGGAACTTCTCACTCCTTTGTTTCACCTTGTCTATCCCATGCTTTGGGACTATAAGTAGAGAGACTTTCCATACCACTGGTGCTGGGTACACCAGTTAGAGGCCAGACTAGCATATCTTGTGTTTTCCGGGGATGTGGGCTAACGTTGGGACCACATCGATCTCGTGGGCACCTTCTTCTATTACAAATGTAGCCATACGATTTCATCCTATGCATTGAATGGTTGTTTTTATTAGTGTCGTTATTGACTGCTTCTGGAGAAGAGTTGTGTTCTCCGACGTGGATGGGTAGCGTGTAGCTTTTTTTGGTGAGAGGAGCTATCACGTGGGAAGTCGGTGTGTGGAGCCTCTCCTTTCTTTATTAGGTGGGTTATCAGTGGTTCCAGCTAATGTAGAGATGATGGATGTCCCGGAGGTTGTTGGGAAGTTCCTCGATGTTTTTTCCCAAGGAGTTTTTGACTCTACCCCCCGACGTGACGTTGAGTTCGAGATAGACTTACAGCCTGGTGTCCGTCCGATTTCTATGGCCCCTTATCGGATGGAACCTTCGAAGTTGCGGGAGTTGTGGATTCAGATTGATGACCTGATGGAGAAGGGTTTTGTTCGACCCAGCGTGTCTCCATGTGGTGCTCTAGTTTTTTTCATGAAGAAGGCAGATGGTGGCCTTAGGTTATGCATAGACTACCGAAGGTTGAATCAGGTAATGGTCAAGAACCGTTACCCCCTTCCAAGGATAGATGATCTCTTCGACCAAATGAGGGGAGAAGGTTGGTTTTCTAAGATCGACCTATGATCTGGATATCATCAGTTGAGGGTGAAGGACAGTGAAATCTTGAAGATGGCTTTCAGGTGCAGGTACGGGCACTTCGAGTTTGTATTGATGTCGTTTGGACTTACAAATGCACCGGCTGTGTTCATGGGACATATGAACTTTGTCTTCAGAGAGTTTCTTGATCGGTTCATTGTTGTTTTTATCGATGACATCCTGATCTACTCAAGATCAGAGGAGGAGCACGTTGAGAATCTCAGGGCAGTCTTGGAAGTCCTTCGACACCACCAGCTTTATGGGAAATTGTCTAAGTGTAAGATCTTGACACAAGAAGTACACTTCCTCGGGCACGTAGTGTCTCAGCATGGAGTGTCAGTGGACCCATTGAAGGTGGAGGCAGTTGTTTCTTGGGAAGCACCCAAGAGCATGGAAGAAGTTCATAGTTTCCTAGGGATGGTAGGTTACGATCAGAGATTCGTTTTGGACTTCTCTCGAGTTGCTCCTCCATTGACAGCTTTGACTAGGAAGAACTAGGTCTTCCTATGGAGCGAGCAGTGCCAGAAAGCTTTCGACTACCTGAAGGAGAAGTTGGTCAGTGCTCCAGTTCTCAGGTTTCTAGAGGATGTTTTGTTGTATGAGGTGTTTTTTGATGCTTCTGGCCTTGGTCTGAGGTGTGTGCTGATGTAGAAGAAGGGAGTGATCTGTTATGGATCTAGGCAGTTGCGCCCTCACGAGCGTAACTATTACACCCATGACCTGGAGCTTGCAGCAGTGGTGTTTGCACTGATGTTGTGGTGAAATTACCTCTTTGGGGAGCGCTTTTTGGTCCTCTCAGATCACAAGAGTCTGCATTATATCTTCTCTCAGCGTGACCTGAACTTACAGCAGTGGAGATGGATCGAGTTCCTCCAAGACTATGACTTCGAGATCTCTTACACTGAAGGTAAGGGCAACGTTGTGGCTGATTCCCTGAGCAGGAAGTCTCATAAGGAAGTGGTTTGGGAATCCACTGATGCTTGGAAAGCGATGGGAGAGTTGGCCACCTTGTACTTTGATGCAAGGGTAGAAGGTGTTAGAGGCTGTTTGTTTCAGATGACGGTGCAGTCCTCCTTGCTGCAGCAGGTGGAAGAGTCTCAATGGGGGGACTCCGAGGCAGAAGTGATGCAGGATCATATCTATCAGGGTAATGCTCCAGAAGGATGGTCAGAGGACAGCCGACATCGGATGCTTTTTCATGGAAGGTTATTTGTTCCGGAGGAGATGCGTGAGGGAGTTCTCCGTGAGTTCCATAGCTCATCCTTGGTGATACATCCAGGAGTTTCAAAAATGTATCGAGGCCTGAGGGAACAGTTTTGGTGGCCCGGGGTGAAACGGGCAGTGGCGAAGTTTGTGGCTAAATGCCTAGTGTGTCAGAAAGTGAAGTCTAAACACCATGTTCCCAGTGGTTTGTTGCATCCATTAGATGTCCCCGAGTGGAAGTGGGATGAAATCTCGATGGACTTCATTACAGGACTACCCAGAGCTCAAGGAGGTTATGATTCTATCTAGGTAGTGGTGGATCTACTGATGAAATCATCTCACTTCTTAGAAATTAAGGAGTCGGTCCCGGTGAGTACCTTAGCACAGAGGTACGTAGACGAGGTGGTGTGTTTGCATGGAGTTCCAAAGATTATCGTCTCAGACTGGGATACTCGGTTTACCTCACGAGTCTGGAGGGGGTTATAGCATTATTTTGGAACCCAGCTACGCCTTAGCACTACTTTCCACCCCCAGACCGATGGGCAGATAGAGCGGACTATCCAGGCATTGGAGGACATGTTGCGAGCATGAATTCTGGATTTTGGAGGATCATGGGTATGACACTATCCTTTAGCAGAGTTTGACTACAACAAAATCTTCCACTATACTATTGGCATGGCACCGTTTGAGGCTTTGTATGGAAGACCATGTCGTTCACCCATTTGATGGGCAAAGGTTGGTGAGACAGGTGCTCTTAGGCCATAGGTAGTGCAGAGCACCACAGAGAAAGTCCGGCTTGTATGTGAGAGGATGAAAGCGGATCAGGACCGACAGAAGTCTTATTCTGATCGTCGGAGGAGGCCCTTGGAGTTCAAGGTGGGAGAACATGTGTTCTTGATGGTTTCCCCTCGACGGGGGCAGTGGAGGTTCGGGAAGGGGAGTAAGCTCTCCCCTAGGTTCATCGTACCTTTCGAGGTGCTGAGGCGACGAGGTGGCATATCAGCTAGCACTGCCACCTCAGTTGGAGAAGGTTCATGACGTCTTCCATGTCTCCTAGCTACGTCGATACTTACACGATGACTCCCACATTATCGATTGCGGAGAGTTAGATATGGGAGACGATGAGACCTTTGATGAACGTCCAGTCAGAATCGAGGATCATAATGAGAAGGTGCTCCGTGGACGAACCATTCCCTTGGTTTGTGTGTTGTGGAGGCATGGAGGCCTCGAGGAGAGCACCTGGGAGTGAGAGGCTCAGATTCACACTTAGTACCTGGAGTTGTTTTGACTTGTGTTTCCTTTTTTCTTTCTGAGCTTTGTTTTGATGTTATACTCTGTACCTTTGATATATGGAATGCTTGGCCTGTCTTTTGTGAGAAGTTTTGTTTCCTTGTTCCCTGGAAATGTGTAACATGTCTGTATGTGTGGGAAATTGAAAAACCTGACCCTTAATCGAGACGCATTAATGCGGATGTGATTGAACCCGTGCGGTCGAGTCAGTGCCGCCTAAAGCGGATAATATCTCGACATAGGAGAAGTAATTTCCCCAAACCACATGTTTGGGCAGTGTGTTGGTTGTGTGGTGTTGGGGGTGGTGTAAGTTGAAAATCCTAATGTATGAAAGTGGGAAGACCCAATTCTTAATCGAGATGCATTAATGAGAATGTGATTAAACCTATGTGTGCGAGTCAGTGCCGCCTAAAGCAGATAATATCTCGATATAGGAGAAGGAATTCCTAACACATATGATTAGGGTTGTTGGATGGTTTCCTGTTATAACGAGGGCCCCAAGAGGTATCTTGTTGGGTTCCTCTGGGTTGGATTTTGAATTCTCAGGGATTAGAATGTTTTAAGAGGTATCTGATGTAATGGCCCGGACCTCTTCGACCCATTTTTTTGTCAAAAGAAGGTCACAAAGTGTTCTGGAGGGTAAAATGGACTTTTCCCACACTTTTCAGAATTTTGAAACTACACGCCATGTAGTGTGAGTACACGTCGTATACCCCCTCACCGGGTATACCCCGTATTGAAGGCCGTGTCCTTTCCATGTTAAATAAATGAGTACATGCCGTGTATCCAATAATACACGACGTGTTGTCCCTCCCCGCGTACGCGTTACCTTTAAACTACGTGTTGACCAGTCAACGGTCATGTGCCATGTTGAGGTCGTGTCCTTTCCATGTGAAATAAATGAGTACACACTGGGTATCCAATACTACATGCCATTTAGTCCCTCCCCGCGTATGCGTTACCTTCAAACCGTGTGTTGACCAGTCAACGACCGCATTTAGCGTTGAAGGCCATGTTGGAAGCCGCGTGGTCAGCATGTGAAATGGCCGAGTACACGCCGTGTACTAGAAAGTACACACCGTGTACTTATGATTTTCATGCCTATAAAAGGAGGGGTCCTCTCCTTCTTTTCAACTCACTCCTCTCCTCCCCTTTCCTTTGAGCAGAGATCTCCCAAGAGACTCGAAGGTTCTTTATCTTCCATAACTTCTTCATCTGAGCTCCAATTTACGATCCGTCAGCGGCCATGGGATCATAACGACGAGACAGAACTTCTGAGCTTGGATCCGTTGTCTTTTCTTCAGCCTTTCCTTTCCAAATTCCACCCAAGGAGGTTTTTCCGGGATTCGACAGAATTGACGGACGCCAACGTACATCTTCTAAAGTTGATCCGGTGGAGCGTTGTGATCAGAACCTATTGAGGTAGGGATCTTACCTTCGTCTCTCTAAATTGTGCATCATGTGGGGTGGGTATCCTCTTGTTTTCATAAGAAACGGTTGAACCATTAAATGAAGATAATAACTGGTTAAAGAAAGAGGATGGGGAAGTTTTTATGTTTATATTTATATCCTAGGATATTGTGTTGTGAATTGAATTGGATTATGCCTACTGAAAATCACGGTTGTTGGGGGCCTTTGATTGTGAAATTAAATGTTTCCCTATCTTTCTAGACCATTTTGTGAATGGAGCTTTGTTGAATGTTTAATTTGGTTAATCACGTAAAGTTGGATGATTTAAAATCTGGAACCCTTGTGTGATCACCTCGGTTGAACAAAATGGAATAATGAACATGTGGGTGTTGGTTTGGATACGTGGCATGAGTGGGGGTGATTTGTGGGTTGTTGTGGATCGGGTGAGCAGTGGGGCTGCAGTTGGCTTGGTTGTGGGGTGGTGTGAATGTTATGTCGGTGATGGGCAGTGGGGTTGTGATAAATTGTATCAAGGGATGATGATGTATAGTATGGTTGTGGTTATGGTGGTTGGTAGTGGGGCTGCAGGGATGGGTTTATTTTTGAACGAACTATGGGTTGTGAATAATAAATAAAAAGTGGAAGAGTTAATGAATGATGGGGCTTGGTAATGGAATAGAAATAATAATCAATGGGGTTGGTTGGTTAATAAGAGGGACTTGGTTGTGTTTCTTGTGTTTTCCTAACTTGATTTTTGGATGGCAGGGATATGCATTACAAATGATTGATATGGTTGGTTGTGGATAGTTTCCCGGTAGTTAAGGAACTAATAAGCTGATTCTGTTGAAACAAGAAAACTTAAATGGGGTTTCAGGATTGTTCATTGTATGCATGCTTTGTGATAGCAGTGTCGAGGCACGTGCTCCGTCTCTCTGTTTAGAAGCCATAGGTTGGGCTGAGTGTTTGGTGTATATATATATATATATATTTGTATCTTTGTGTTTTATTTCACCCCACCCATGTTGAGAACTTAGTGCTGAACACTCCCATTTCATGGGAGAGGGTGTTTTTCCCATAGTTACTAGCTCATTCCTGCTCCTTCTTCCATGGGCTGGGATGGCTTGAGGCGACCTTACACCTAAGACTCTTCGGGTAGGTTTCGATTTGGGTGGTTTTAGCCCAAGACTCTTCCGGAAGGTTTTACTGTTTCCCAAGACTCTTTGGGATGAGGCATAGGTGTGTGTGGGGGAGGGATACGTGGTTGTGAGGCCTAGGTGTGTGCGAACGGGATGCGTGGTTGTGAGGCCTAGGTGTGTGCAGGCGGGATGCGTGGTTGTGAGGCACAAGTGTGTGCGGGCGGGATATGTGGTTCTTGAGGCCTAGTTGTGTGCAGGCGGGAAGAGTGTGGTAGCGTGAGGACGTTCTCCGTTAGGAAGAGCAGCTAACTAGTGGGAAATGGTGCGGGGTACCCAATACTCTTGTTCTTATATACTACTACCTACTTTGATTGTATTTTTAGTGAGTGTGGCTGGTGAGGTTGGGTGGATATATTTCCTTGCTAGGTTTCTTCTGTTGTTCTCACGGGACATTAGGATGTCTCCCCACCTGTGCACGAGAGATTTAGGTTTCCCTACTGAGTATACTTGTATTCTCACCCTATGTTTACTTTCAAGTTTCCATGAGGACTACTAGGGTTTTGCGGGACCCTACTAGTCAGGACAGTAGGAGTTGTTGCAGTTGTTGTACTCTTGTTTCTTTTGGTATTGTACTTTTTTGTACTTGTACCTTGTTTCAGAACTATTTAAACATGCATGTGGGATTGTTTTGGGATTATTTCTATACACTTGTTCTTTTCCTTTTTGTTGTTTGACTTGTCCTATTTCCAAATATTAAATAATAATAAAAAGGGTAATGCCTCCCATACTTATGAAAACTCATACACCTATTTCTAGTCACCACCCCGGGGCCTACTAGAGGTGGGACTCGGGGGTCATTATCTCCCTTTCACTATTGCCAGCACAGGAGGGTCATCTTTGGTGGGAGGGGGTCTTGACACTAGGTGAATTAAATTATTATTTGACTAGGATTCGAGTGAGATTTTGTGAGTATTTAAATAAGAAAAGAACCACTAATTTGAATGAGAAGACCACCTACCACCAAAAGTCAATGAATTTCCATATATGAATTATAGAAAAAATATTTATGATATTATGTGGATATAAAATGGTGGGTTAAGAGTAAATAATTATATAATGGATTAAAAAAGATATAGAACCCAATACTAAGTGACAGAAGAAGAATCTTTCTATTTAAGAGAAAATTAGAGATTAAAAAACCAAATTGATTGAATTTCATGGTGATATTATACTGATCAAGGACAGGGGTCCATAAAAATATTATATTTTGTGGAATTAAAAGGGGAATATGGACAAATTTACACCATATAAGAAGAAAAAATGAATTGAAGACATATTTAGGAGGTTCTGGAGGGCATTTGAAGAACTGTTGGTTTTGGTATAAATACCACCATTCCAATCTCAACTAATGAAGACTATACAAGGTAGTTTAAACTAGCATGAGACTATAAATTTGGTATGATTATGGGAGACATGGAGCCTTGTTGGGTAAGTCTTATAGGTTCTAGATATAGTTGAAGCACCTAGGTAGGTCGTGCCAAACTCGTATTTTTGTCATATTCAATGAATAACATGAGTTATATATTAATATAAATCACAAATACTAACAAATTAATCCAAATATTTATTATCATGGATAATCTAACCAAGAAGAAGGGATTTTTCATATTGAATTTATAAATAATTTAAATAAATAATTACCTCAGTTTTGGGAATTAATTCTTCAAATAAGATATTGATTATTCAAAACTCCCTTTGATTGTATTGTCATTATCTCAAGAGGATCCCAATTAGAATCCATATATTGTTGATCTACATGTTCTCCTATAATATTGAAGCACTAAAGATAGTACTCTTGATGATAATGCGGCAGTACTGATTTCCTTTTTTCACTCCCTTTGATCGCCACACAATCCTTTGAGGTTAAATGATTTTTTTTCCATTCTTGGTAACATGGAGGAAGGTAGAATAATTTATATTGGTCTTGAGATATTTTTAGAGAATTTTTTCTCTAGGTATGAGATAAAAACTAGTGGAGTGTATTGTACACAACAACATCTAACTCTAAAAATGATATAATTGAGTATATAGAAAGATATGTTAAATAATAAACAATATCATATAGTTTTTTACCCCTAAGTGTAATTTTTTTAATGATCACAAATTCTCTAATTTGATTCTAGCTTGTTTCAAGTATTTTCTAGTGTTTTTATTTTGTTTATATTAAATTTTAATGGAAGGAGTTAATTTAGACTTAAGATGAATTCAAAACAAGCTTAAAGGACCTCGTCCACTTATATTGTAGTAAGGAAGTATTGGCTACCTAATTTAGTGCCATCAGATATACGGTGGCATTAGAAAAACCATCTCATCTTTTAGGAGTCCACCAACTAGCTGGTAGAGGTATACCTACCATCTAGTGGGAGAATACATAATGCAGTATCTTCCTAGCATCCCACCAGCTACCTAGTGGAGGCTACTAAGTATCTGGTGGCATCAAGACTTCTAGTGTGTGGGTGAATTTATTATGGGAAAAAATTAATATGTTTTGGTCTTAAATTCCTTTCTTTATTCATTGGACCTTTGGAATACTTATAGGATATAAAAGGATAACTTGGGAGGCATGGAACTTCATCGAAACATTTTTTCTTCAAGTGGAATGCTCCTCAATATTCTATGGATTACTAATATCCAATATATATTCAAGGTTTCATATTCATATAACAATTCCAAATAAGAACAACATGAACATTCAACATGGGAATTTTGAATGTTGAAGGAACCATATTAAGTCATGATCCTAATCGAAACAGTACCCTCCCAACTGAGGAGAACATCAAAAGATATGGGATTTCATTGGAGTCTCGTTTCTCATGTTGTCAAAGCAGCAAGGAGGAGAATGTGGACCATCTTTTCTCTAAAAGAGATTGGGAAGGTGCTATCTGGTGCTTCTTTGGTGAGTTCACGGGTATCTTCATCCCTCACCTAAGTGAACTTCATTTCATGGAAAGGTGGTTTCATGGCTTTGGTGATAGAGGCCCAGAGAAGATGGCTCGATCCGTGATTCTGTAGGCAGGATACTAGAGTTTATGGAAGGCCTGCAACAAGGCTAAGCATGAAGGGGCACTGGCCAAGGCCTACACTATCATTTTCGGGACCAAGATGCTCCTTCTGGATATGGATAAGCTCATCTCTAATTGGAATGATTCCCCCTCACTTCGCAAAGTGCAGGTCAGCCCAATATCCCCCATCACATTAATAGTAAAACCAGGGGATAATGGATTTGTTGGTCCCCGCCTTCCAGAGGTCTTAAACACAACACAGACACATCATGCATTATAGGGATCCTCCGGGGTGGAGCGTTTGTGTGTAATATCCATGGCTTGGTGGTGCTAGCATTTTCTGCCAGGTTAGGCCATGGTACCTCCCTTCAGGCCGAGGCCAAAGCTTTTCTCATGGATCTTTGTATTTGCCACCTCAAAAGTTTCTAGGTTGAAGATCCGGAAACTGAATCCAAGATCCTTCATGACGTTCTTCATGGATTCTGTCAACCTCCATGGTCCATTGAATACATCAGTAGAAAATGTAGGGAAAATATTAGTAACAACATCAATGTCAATCACACTTGGATAGAAGGAAACCAAGTCGCGGACTACCTTGCTTTTTTTGGAGGTTATAGGCCCTGATCCTATCTACCATCACACGGTGAGCTCCTTGAAACCTGCGGGTATTAACAAAATTAAAGGGGATTCCCTTGGTCTCCACTACTTCAGGCCCCCTTAGAATCTTTCCAATGTTTGTGTTTTTGTGTTGTGATTGGTTTTCGGTTGTTTTTCTTCCTCAATAAAAATTTAAAAATGATGATGATGATGATAAACCTTCATTTCATTCTTTCTCTATTTGATCCTTATTCTTCATTCTTAATCTTCTCCAGAGACTGTGTAAATTCTTATATAACCCCTTGGCTCTCTCATTTCTAAATTCTCTCTATTTCACCTTCTCTCTATTTATTATATTTTAGTGAGATTAGAGATCATGATTTATTATGTTTCATAAATGGAAAACCATATCTTTTCTCCCACCTTCTCATCATTGGTTTCTTACATTCTTGTTCAAAGGTAAGGGTTTATTTGTTTGTTTCATGGTTCCCATTAAAACCAATGGTTCTTGGTTTCTTTAATTTTTCATTCAAAATCAAGAAGATTATTTTGTTCTTGGGTTTTGTTAAAACTAATGGGTTATATACCCTCTCAAAACTTCTTGAGGAGAGGTGATGGTAGGGGTAACTTCAGGTACTATATTGAATTACATTATCAAATTGTGTTTTCTTTTTTTACTCTCCTCATTTTACATTTCGAGGCTTATGATTAACAACCTTATTTTAAATTTTACTTATTTTACTCTATTTATATTATTTACTTATATTACATCATTGTATCTTTTATCAAATAAATTTATTTTTTTTATTTTAGAAAAGGTCAATTCACCCCCCCCCCCTCTTGCTATAATCTCTGACCCAACAACTAGTATGAAAAGAGTTCTTTAAATTTTTATCAAAAATTATTTGGTTTTTAAAAATTTTGTTATTCTAAAAACCTATTTTTTTAAATTATTATTTTAAAATTTGTTTTTTTATTTCCAAATTCTAACCAATTTTAATTTTCAATCAATTTATGGCATCTTTTTTACAAGATCTTGTTTTTTATAAGACCGATTTTCCCTTTTGAAAAAATCATATGTTTACCTCTATTAGTAGCATAAATTAACTTGTTTGAAAATTTTTATTCCATGAGTATGTTCAAACTAAAGAATCTAAAGAAAACTAGACAGCTCAAGAAATTGAAAATTTTGAAATTAATAGAAAATATATGAATTCATTGCATTTTGGATTTGATTATAATGAGTATAATTATGCCTCTTTTGTAAAATGACTTATGAAATATATAAATTATTATAATTCACACAAAAATTCCTGAATAAATTAAAGGAAACTAGGTTGTATATGTATTTTCAAGATTTCAAAAGTTTTTACATTTAGGAAAATGAATTTATTACAAGCTTGATTACTCATTTCACTGACATTTTCAATGATGGAAAATATCTAAGGGATGAATTATGCATAGAAATTCTCATAAGGAAAATCC
Organism: Viscum album; assembly: GCA_963277665.1. Classification (NCBI taxonomy): domain Eukaryota; kingdom Viridiplantae; phylum Streptophyta; class Magnoliopsida; order Santalales; family Viscaceae; genus Viscum; species Viscum album. Next base: position 896,718,007 of record OY728126.1, read on the forward strand.
TATAGGTTTTAATTAATTCATATAATATTAAATTAATGGAGATCCAAGAGACCAATGATATCAAAAATATGGAATTTGAATAAATCATTGGCTCCATAATGACTTATGAAATTATAATTAAATTCAAATTGGATAAAAAATCCATGGAGGTTAAGGTATCCAAGAAGACCATTACTTTTAAAGATATAAAATATGATGATTATTCTAAAATATAAACTTATAAAAAGGTAAAATTTAAGAAATTATCAAAATGGTTTAAAACATTTAAATAAAAATAAATCATCCTAGCATGAAAAAAAGAAATATCTAGTAAATGTTCTATAATTAATGTGTTATGATTGAAAAAAAATGTTCATAAAATATCATATTTCCCAATATATAAAAATAGGTTAAAAGGAAACAATAATGATAAAAAATCTATGAAAGTTTTGAATTGGGATGAATCATCCTCCTCGAGTGACAAAATTCCAAAATTCCTAATGGATAATCTTGAGGAAGGTAATAAGGTTAGTACTCCCATGTCTTGTTCTTCTTTCCAATATTATTCCTTCTCTTTATACTTTACTCACCTAAATTATAAATATATAAAATATTCCTAAGATCAACTTTATAAAGGATATCACTAACTCAATTTTTTATATTTAGATCTAAAAAATAATTATTAGTAAGTCTTATTAAAAAAATATCATGTTTTAAATGAAATATATCTTCTTTTAAAAGATAAAAATTATTTGACTTTGAAATTAAAAAATAAAAACATTGTTGATGTTTTTAAAAATAAAATTAAGGATATAAAATTATCTATTTCAAAATTCACCCAAGGTGAGTTAAATCAAAATATAATATATGGTTCTCAGCATGTTGAAATAAATTCTCATGGTTTTAGTTTTTCAAATGATAATAAAACTTCTTCGAAAACCAATACTCTTTAAATATGTGTTTCTCAAAATAATTTTTGAAAATTTTATCATAAATATGGACATATTATATAAGAATGTTATTTTAAAAACATGATATATGGGAGGCTTAAGTCAATTAATATTTCTTATAATATTAAAAAATATAATTAATTTTTGGTCCCTAAATCTTAATTCACTCATGTTTGTGGACCTAAATTTTTACCTTTCCCAAATAATTGTTCTTTAAAATTTCTAGACCATCAATTGTACCAATAGGTAAAAAAAAATATTTCTTATTGGGCTTCACCATTGGACATCATTAATCTATAAAATGGTGGCTTATCATAAATGTTTTTATAAACCTATTGAAGTTATTGATTAGCTCTTTTCACTTCAAGATTAATTCTAAATGATGCATGTGAGAGGGGCATAATTCTTTCCTCTAGAGAATCTCAGACATTAATTTTGGTCTTCATGGAAATAGGTTCTTTGTTACTTTTATTTTAGTTACCTCTTGAATATTATTTCAAAATATTTCTTCTCTTGTTTTTCTCTTCTTTTTAAATTTTTCTATCTGAGTTTTTAGATATGATCCCTTTATCTAAATTATGTTATCTTTTAGGGGGATCCATATATCTTTTTTAAAAAAATTATTTTATTTTTTAATTTTCAAATTTATCTAAAATATTCATATTCACTCTCATATTTTCTTTTTAAATTAATATTATCTTTATTGATTTATCTTATTTTATTATTATTTTAATCTTTATATATGCTCTATTTGATTTATTTAAGAGATATTTTAATGATCTTATCATTTTCTCCTCTACCTTATCTAATCATGTTCTCAAGTTATATCTTATTCTCTTATAAAAATATTGTTTTAAATTCCTTATCTCTTATCATGATCTTCTCATAATTCTCTAAAATCTCTTTATTCATGGTTCTAAAATCTTTTTTTCAAAAATTTATATTTTTAAGGAGTTTTTATTCATGTTGTGATTCTTGTTTTGTCTTGAGAATAAGATTTTTTGTTAATACCTTTATGTGTTATTGAGATTAATTGATTTATCTCTTTATTTTATGAAGTATGATAGTTTTAAAATTCCCATAACATTAATAAGTTTTTATTTTTTGAAATGGGACTTTAATCTTGTTCAAAGGTTGTTTTTAAATTCTATTCTATTATATTTTCATATCTCTATAACCCACCTTCATTGAAAATTCTTTTTTGATAATATCAAAGGGGGAGAAGTTTTTTATCAAGGTAAAAGATAAAAGAATTTTTATTTAAAATTTTGTTTCATTAAGGGGGAGAAGTTCAATTCAAAATGTAAAGGGGGGGTAAGGTTTCATGTTTATTTGGTAAACTCCTTCCATTTATCTTTTACCTCTTCCACATCTTGATTTCTACATCAATTTTTTTTATCACAATGAACCAAGAACCAAATAATCCCATTTTTTTAACTAAAAAATAAATAATACAAAAACCATTGGTTTTAATAGGATCCTAGTACTAAAAAAATAAACCCTTACTTTTAAATGATAAAGTAAGAAAATAAAAAATTCCCCTACTTTTGAATGTAAAAACCAAGAATCCAAGAAAACATGGTTTTAATGGGAACCAAGAACCAAAGAATCTATTTGATTTTGAATGTAAAAAGAAAGGAATCAAGAAACATTGGTTTTAATGGGAACTAAAAACCAAATAAATAAACTCTTACTTTTTAATGGTAAAGTCAGAAACCAAACGAACCCTTAAGAAACTAACGATGAGGAATAAGAAGAAAAGAGATAGTTTTCCTTTTTTAAAACCCATTATAATGTGTTATATACTCTCACTAAATATAAAAAGGTGAAATTGGGTGAGAGAGAGAGAGAATAAAATCCAGATACATGGGGTTATACCATAATGAATAAAGGACCAGGATAAGATAAAGAAAGAATAATAAGTTGAAAAGAAAGAATATATCAAATTAAGCTCAAAGGTGCTTAAATAAAATCATTAAATATTATGTCACCTTGGGTTGTGCCTTTGAAGATGATTTCAATTCCTAAATATGATGATCATTTGAACCTCTTTAATAATTTAAGGAGAAAAGATAAAACTTTAAATCACTTAAGGATTAAGGATCCATTGAAGAAAAATTATCATTTCTATTAATCTTCATGATAATTGAATTAAGGTTAAAGCCTCCCTAAGACTCATTTATAGCCTCTAATGATTCTATGGGTCTAAAGAATCAATCCATGTAATTTATGGTTCCAACAGATCACTTTTTGACCATAATCAAAACACCCTAAAACTAGAAGTCCCGACACCACTAGATACTCTGTAGCCTCCACCGAGTAGCTGGTGGTGTTGCTGAAACTATGTGATTGATGCATGATCTCACTGGCTAGCTACTGGGACTCCATCGGGTAGATAGTGGGGCTTCTGTAGATTTTGAGCCACTTCTATATTTCACCGGCTATCCCGTAGCACTTCACCAGCTATCTGGTGCTTCACTACTGCGCAAACTTTGAAACATTATCTCTGAACCCACTTTCAAGATAAATTAGGGGTGATTTTCATATTTCAATTAATATTTAATATAAATAACCAAAATATATATGAAATAACATAAAACAAGTTATACCAACATTATATTTTTTTCATCATTAAATCAATTATGATTTGGGGTACAAAAATCTCCCCCTTTTGATGAGCAAAAACACTTGATATTAAAATTATGAAAGGTAAGAGAAACAAATTTAAAGGAACAAGTTTACCAAATTTTCATGAAACTGCATCTACCATATTTTACTTATATAGCATCAGGGTAGCACTAGATACCTAGTGTAGTGCCACTAAAGAGATGATGGCATTGGTAGAACCATCATGGCCTACAACATTCCACTGGCTAGCCAGTTGAGGTGTACCAGCTAGCTAGTGGGTGAAAACAGAGTTTATGTTCTTCTAGTAATCCCATTATATACTTGGTGGAGGTTATCGAGTATCTTGTGGCATCATGACTGCTTGTTCATGAGTGCATTTATTATAGAAAAAATTGATATGTTAGGGTCTTAAATGACTTTGATTAATTTATTATAACCTAGGACCATTTGTTGGTTATAAAAGTATGACTTGGGAGGCATGAAACTTTATTAAAATATTGTATTCTTCAAGTGGAACTATCCTCAATATTCCATGGTTTCTTAATATCCCAAAGAGCTTAAAAGTTCCATCTTCATCTTCCAATTCCAAATAAGAATAGTTTGAACCTTTAACATGGGAAATTTAAACATTTAAGGCATTACCCTAAGGCATGATATTCATCAACTATCATCAATAAATATAAAGCTTCATTTCATTAATTATCTCTTTCAGCCTTCTTGGCCTTTCTTCATCTTCTCTAGAGTCTTTATACTATCATATATAACCCCTTGTCTCTCTAATTTGTTATTTATATCTCTCTATATATAACTATATTTATTATATTTTAGTGAGGTAGATACCACATTGCACCGGGTTTTCAAAAATGAAACATGTCTCTTTTCTCCCTCCTTCTCATCATTAGATTCTTACTTTCCCATTCAAAAAGTAAGTGTTTATTTTTTTGGTTCTTGGTTCCTGTTAAAACCAAGGGTTCTTGATTTCTTTCTTCTTCCATTCAAAATCAATGAGATTATTTGTTTTTTAGTTCCTATTAATTATAAGGGGTTATATACCCTCTCAATAATTCTCTAGGGGGAGGTTTAGGGGTACCTTTGAGTACTATTTTTGAACTCTGTTATTAAATTGTGCTGTCCTTTTTAATTTCCACAATTTATTTTTCCATGCTTATTCTTAATTTCATTATTTTAAATTACACTAACTTTAGTTTGTTTATATCAATTTATGGTATTTAATCATCATATATTTTATCACATCAATTTATTTATTCTCTTTAATTTTAAAAAAAGGTTAATTCACTCTAATTGTGTAGAAATTAACTATACATTTCCACCCTTAAACCACAGTGTTAAACTGACTTTTATTATAAATTATAAATATAATAATAAATTTCACTTCACATTTTGTTTAACTAGTTAATTTTTATCACTATTAAAAATATTTTTTTCACTTGTTTTGATTTTTATAATGTAGGTGGAGTTGATTTGGAGATCCCATGATGGAATTCAGGAAAAATAGGCCAAACAATGCAAGATCCCAAGCACATGTGTGAAATATAATTTACACTATGTCTCATATGTTTATCTAATTAGAATTAAAATTACTAAAAGAATGAAAATATTGGTGGGATAAATTTCTCAATTACAATATGGATTATTATTAATCCATTTTTGTGTCCCAAAATACACCATCATTGGAGAGAATCTTTATTTTTCATAGTCTTGAGTTCACTTCTATAATTCAGCCATATCTCGAGATGTAAGTCTCAAAATGATGACAACATTTCTATGGAGATATTCAATATGTGGGGAAACAACATAGTAGTTTTTTCCAAAGTGAGATAAGACTATCTAGTTTCCCAAAACCATGATCCAAGTGGTATCTTGAAATCTGGGTTCCCAAAACCACCATTCATTTTTACTATAAATTGGAAATTTTGGAACTCCATTTGTAAGTCTGACTAGGGGAAATGTTCTGCCATTTTGGAGACCCAAAGTAGTCCTATATTTACCGTAGAATTTATATAGGACCCTATCCTCATAAGGATATAAAGGATTGTGTCAAAGATCCACCTGATCCTCCTTCTCCTCTCTATGGAGAGCTAAATGGTGGATGGTCATTTTAAGGGAGCTACACACACTTGGAGAGGGAGTTATGGTACTTTTTCTTATAGTGGTTTCGTGTAATTTTTGTTTGAAACATTTTATTTAAGTTTTATCTTAACATTATTATCTGGATAATCAATTTTTTGGTATAATCAATTAAAACAGTTTTTTTTTCAATATTGATTGGGTTGATATTTCAAGTGGGAATATTGGATTGTTCTGATTGGACAATATAAGCATACTTTTTCTATCACACATACATAAGATTTCAAAATAATTTGAAAACCCTTATTATATTATTGAAGTAAAAACAACCTTGAAAACATCATTTTTTCATGGTTTGGTTCTTTGTGCATAATTGTAAGAGGAAAGAGGGGAATGGGGATCTTAATAACCCTCAACCAAAGGATTCCATTAAACCATGTGTATTTTTTATAACAATGAACTAACCAATAGGTGTAGTAAACTTGAAATAATATCATTCTCTCATTATTCTAAAAACACCACCTTTGTTTTGAAACTAATAAACTCTTCAAATTTAGTTATTTTGTTTTGAATAATCATTTAAAGTCCCCATGATTTTGGTATTTGTTTTTAAAAATACTTGAAATAAACACTCTAAAATCGTCAATGATTTTTGAAAGATAGACTAGGGCACCTAAAATATAAATCAAATTTAAAAACTTAATCAATTTTACATTTCACAAAATCATGGTCACATTTTATCACTCTTTATGGGAATAACATTGGGTTTTTGTGTTAATTTTTATAAGAACGGTTCTGTTTTATAAATATTTATTTATTTATATCTTCTGATTTTGTATATAAGTATTTTTATAAACTATTTTTTTAGGTTCTACTCATCATGCATTATACTAATATTAAGCAATATCCTTCTGAACTCAATCAAAAGAGTATCCTATATCAGTGACACTGAGACACATAGAAAAATCCTTTAAAGGAGGGAGCACCACTCCTTGAGAATCATCTAGACCCCTCTTATTATAGAACTAAAATAGAAACTAAACATAACATGTATAACATGGAAGGAAATAAACAAACACTAAAATAACTCACTTCACCAAATATTTATATACAACCTGCATACTTTCAAATTCAAGGAGAAGCACCTTATTTTGAATTAAAATAATAACTCATTCACTTATTACCAAAATTTCAAGGACTAGCTGGAGAAGACCCACATAATCACTAAAAAGAATTCCATACTATATTTTAAATTTTAAAACCTATAAATAACGATGAATAATTAGTTAATATTAGATCATTTCTATTCTCCCTAGAAGAAACTCCAAAAGATTGACTATACTATGTTAACTCCCCAATTAGAGGTTGTGCGGACATGAAATGACTCTTTCATAAGAAATATTTCCAAGCCTCTCAAATGAAAATAATAAGGAAATAAATTTGTGTAATATTAAAATATAATGGGGAAATACTTTATGAATATTGGGATCATTTTAAAATGATTTTTTAAAGTTGTCCACACAACCAAATAAGTGAGAAACTTTTAATACAATACTTTTATGATTGAAAATTAAATTTTTTATTATTCAAACACTTTTGAGGAAAAAGTGAGAAACCAGACTTCACGACATAAACAACATATCACCATGGAACAAAAGTTTTAATTCCAATATATCATAACATGATTTAAATTATTGTAGGTGGTGTTCTAATTAACAAGTCCCCAATTTCCATTAGGATTTTCATTGAAAACGTGTCACCAAACACTCAAAAATTTTGTAAAAGTTTTAGTATAACCATCATAGGTGTCCATAAAGTGAAAATTTTTGAATTTGAGAAAAATTTGGACTCGAAGTTTGAAGAGGTAAGTACCCTAATCCAAAAATGTTCTCCTTCCCAAGGAAAATCCTAGCCTCCTCAAATTCATTATGGTATCTATGCTGTAAACACCGATTATTCAAACTAATTTCCTTAATTGAGAGAACCCTATGAGAGTTATCAAGAAATCTTTATAGGACAACCTTATAACCAACCTACTAGGTAAGAACCATAATATTCATATGACTATGGGTGGAAATAAAATTAATAATATAGGTAAGTCATTATACAAACTAACCTCAATAATCTTGAAACCACCTAGGGAAGAGTATTCATCCTCCACCACTACCCATAAATCCTCAATTTCCACAAAGGAGTTTACAACAACCCCCTCTAAAACATAAGCTCGTCCTTGAGGTTATAATGAAAAAAATAACTACAAATCATCTCTAATTATAAAAAGCCACCCAAGAATCCAAACAAGACCTGAAAAACTAAATTAGGCTAACTCATCAACTCAATGGGTGAAATCCGAAGTCAAGTGTCTGGACAACTACCATCACAACCTATTTCCAATTCCAAGGAAATAGGTAATGTACATTATATAACACTTTTCAATGGTAAATATATTTCTTCTCCCATTGATTATACACATAAAGACTTTCCTCTTCCCAAAAACTCTCTTTCTCTACCCTCAAAAGATTTAAATGAATAATAACAAAGAAAAAAGGGTAAAAATGTTATCAATGAGGATTCCCTTGAATAGTACATTCATCTTCCCTTTCCCCAAAGACTCTTTCAGTGTAAGAAAAATTTTGATAATGAAATTGATAAAGAGGTCATGTATATATTTAAAAAGGTATAAGTTAAAATTTCTCTCTTATATGTATCTGAATAAATTCCTCACTATACCAAATATCTTAAAAAACATTTCACCCATAGACAAAGACTGAAGGGGAATGAGAGGGTCAACCTTGGAAGTAATTTATCAGCCTTGATACAACCTGTAACATCCCAGATTTTCTATGTATTATTTTTAAATATGACATGGAATTAATTTGCGACCCATATTTGCAACAACACGCGATTTTGAGGCCTGGAATGCCCGTAATAAATTTTTGAAATAAATTAAACATTTAAATAGCGTGTGTGAGCGGTTTTCTTGAAAAAGTGGAATAAATTTTAAATAGGTTCCTAGATCATAAATCTGAGGGCACCATTCCATTCATAGCATTGATTTTACCTTAGGTAGGGCCTAACATTGATCGGTGTAGGTTGCCTGTAAAAGTTAATTTCTAGATGTTTCAAAGGAAATAAAATAAATTAATAATTTATTTTAATTTAAATGTATTAATTAACACAATGACACATTTGTTGGTCTTAAATAACTAGGATACCTAGGTTAGGCTCATAACCCTGGATAATTTTCATTAGATGCTTTGGAGTTTTAGAGAGGAGCCATATTTGGATGAATCTTGATGAATGATTATGGGCAACGACACATGGATCATTGCACAATGAGATCGAATCCCAACCGACAACCATTATCCCTATTCATGAACAATTGAGGTAGGGGTTGTTGTTTTGATTTCATTTTTTCCTGTTCTTTGACTAAATGATGAACATGGATTAACCCATGAACAGGTTGACCCACTGATCATTTGTTCTTGTGGGAGGGTATTTTATCGGGTTTATTTTGGGGAATTAATCCATGTTTGATTTGATTCATATTTTTATTTTCTTTTTTTATCCTTATAATGAGATTAGGTCAACTCCATGAAGAATTATGTAAGAGGTTCATTCCTCAATTCACTATTTATATTTCTCCTCCCCTTTGACATGCACATTCTTCGCGTTCTTCATGGGGATATGAACAACGGATTGTTGTGCGTCTATCTTGAAACTCAACGATCCCAAATTGGATATCCGACATCGTGAAAACCTAGTATAGGTGAAACAATGATGGAGGATGATGAATCGACCTAGATCAAAATAAATCTTTCTTTGACAATTCTTCACACAAATGATTGAAACACATTTTTAGAGCTAATTGGACACCCAAAATTTATTGAATTGGTGTTTCTATGATGGGGTAACCTAGGATCTTGAATTTCTAGGAGATTTAATGGTCGGATCGATGGATCGAAGATCACCAGAGGTGTGTGGAGGAATAATAGTGATTCTATAAAATCATGAAGAACAAGGCATGTTCTCTAAAGAACACAGTGTGTGGGGCCGGCCCCGCAGCGGATAGGGTTTCACGATGCATGAAGCAATGACATGATGTCTAAAAACATTAACATGGAATGTGGGTCCTAATGAAGGACTCGGCATGTATCTCATATGATACACGGACATGAGGTGGAGTACACAGCATACTCCACCACACAACTAGATCAGGCCGGTTACACGGGTTACCCCATGTACCAGTACATGAGTTGGCATACATGGGTTGAAGCTATGTATGGGAAGATGTCCATTGTACATGAAGTAGACCTTGAATAATCAAACACAATGTGTGACCATTACTACATGATGTTCATTCACTTTTTACAATACATGCCTTCTGACTCGGGTCATTGCACACGGGAAGTACACGAAGTTAAGGGACACAGCGTGTGACCTTTCTATATGCCATGTACTATCTTTTACATGGATATATCTCATTTTCCTTCATTCCATGGATAATTTTCATTTGGGTTAGTTCCCTTGATCATTCCCCTGAAGGTCAGTTATCGTTTACATCCACCAGAGTATAATCCCTTCAGTAGGACTTTCTGGATAGAGTTAGAGTCCCTTAGAGAGGCATGGAGTGAGATACTATACCCATTATTGTCCCTAGGTAGAGTCAATTATCAAAGTTACCAATCCTACAAGACATCAGTCCTATACTTAATAGGTGAATTTGGAAGATTCATGGTATATGTCAAGGCCCTGGTAGTGATCCTCATCTGTTTATCGTGATCTTTCCCCACTCAGGAGTGAGTTCTCCTAGAATGAGTGCATATGTTCTCTCTTCATATCTATCATCATATCTATATATCTCTATCATGAAACTTCACAAAGAATGGTACTTATTGTATGGACATCATCAGAGCTATTAGACTCAGGGATTCATTTCTCCCGAATGAGTGCTTCGTCGAATCTTCATACTGAACCCCTGTCGTGGGTATGCGGGTTATTGTGACTTACCTCTATACTATGGGTCTGGGTTTTGAGTATATCTAGATATTTATATTCTTATATGTCTTTTATACATATACTATGTAGAGATGACTATAACTTTACCTGTGTATTACTTAGTGGTTTTTGAGGTCCTCTACTGAGTATTGTTATACTCACTCCTGTACGAGATTTTCCCACATCTATCATGTCTTGTGTAGATTAGCGGCCTTTTTATAGAGTCTATAGTGGAAAAGGATCAAATAGAACTTTGTGAGTTCCCCTACATGGAAAGATGTTCCTTCAGCAATGAGCAGTAGTCTAAATACCTATTTCTTGTTTACAGGTCAGACTTTGTAGTTTGCAGACTCTTTCATTTTTGTGGGCTTGTATTCTTGCCCATTTTACTTTCTTCACTTTACTTTTTGTTGTACTCTATTGGTTTGGTTTATTTTTATTCATGAATTTGTTCCTTAGTGGCTTTTTTACATTTCATCATTTGTGGGATTGAATATCTATGCATTTGTACAGGTACTTAGTCAATGCCTCTCATGTTATTGATATGCCTAAATGGTGCTAGTCACCATCCCCAGGCCTGTTGGAGGCGAGCTTGGGGAGTCGTGGTGTGGGCCCCACAAGGATGGGTCATGACACAACCAGTGATTATAACCAAATTTAAGGATCTGGGTACTTTTATAATACCTTTTACCATAGTGAAGACTTTCTTTCTTGATGAAATTCTCGGTTTATTTTCTTTGATAAATGTGATGCCCCACTCTATGTATAGTTTTATACATGTTAGAGAGTTTCAACCAATGGGTATATTTGTACAACTTTCAAACCATAGAAGCCCACACCCAATATAACTGATTGAGGACATACTATTATGAGTAAATAATTTAATTTTCCCTACAGACTTCTATATTCTTAAGATGGAAGATTCCTAGTCCCAAATACATGCTACTTTCATACTTAGATGGAATATCCTTAAAACAGTTAAAATTATCATTAATGTTCACAAAATTACGTTGTCTATGGAGTTTGGGGGAGAAAATATAAGTTTCAATATACTTTATTTTATTAAACACCCTATTAAATAGCACTCCACTTTTATTTCATTCTCGATGTAAGTGATCTATAATGAAACACACAAAAAATATTATCTTCTTGACCAATACTTAGATTAATTTTTCTTCTCTTAATTATTTGATCATTTGGGTTCTAATTCATCTTTATATTGTTGTGTGGGATTGGAAAAGTGTAAATTTTGTGTTTATGTTTATGAGTGTGTTCATTCTAAGGTACCCATGATTGTTGATGATTGTAAAAATCTTATTTCCATTGATTCCCTTTCTATAGATAACAAACATTATTATATAGAAAGTTTCATGGATCTCACTCCCCCTAAATCCATTCCCTAAATATAAAAACCATATGTATTGGAATTAAGGACACTTCCATTTAATTTAAAATATTTCTATATTGAGGGTGTTGACCAATTTCCCATTAATATTTCTAAAAACCTCTCTAAAACATGAATAAAAAATTCTAGACCTTTTAAGAGAGTATAGAAAGGTGATTGGATGGAAATTTGTGGATATTACTAGGATTATCCCATTTATTTATACACACCATATAATATCAGATGATGAGTCTAATCCCATAAGATAATATCAACACTGGTTAAATCCTACCCTCCTTGAAGTGGTAAAATTGGAAGTTGGTAAATTAATAGCTGATGGGATCATCTATCCCATGACTGATAATAAATGGGTTAGCCTAATAAAAAATATGCCTAATAAAACTAGAATAATTTTAGTGTAAATGTATGGTATGAATTGTATCCAACACATATGAAAAATAATTAGTGATTCTATATTGACTACTGTCAACTAAATTAAGCCACAAAAAAGGAAAATTTTCCTCTACCTTTCATTGACCAAATATTAGAAAGATTGAATGGTAAGTCCCATTATTATTTCCTTTATGACTATTTAGGTTATATTGAAATCCATATATCCCTTTATAATCAAGAAAATACAACATTTACTTGTCTATTTGGAAGATTTTCATACAGGAAGATGTTATTCGGTATTTATAATTCTCCTAGTAGTTTTTAGTGTTGTATGTTGAGTATATTTTTTGAGTATCTTGAGAATTTTATGAAAATTTTTATGGATGGTATTACAGTTTATGGCTCTTCCACTGATGATCTTTTGGTACACTTTGGTTTTATTCTCCATTTTTACATTGAAAAATATCCCATATTAAATTATAAGAAATCTCATTTCATGTTAGAGTGGGGGATATTGCTTAGGCATATTATTTTTAGTAAGGTAATTCAAGTTGATAAATCAAAAAAAATCCTCCCTTCCATTTCCAAAATGTGTTTTTGAGGTATGATCTATCTTGGATCATGTTGGTTTTTACTACTGATTCATTAAATACATTAGTAAGATCTCACTTCCGTTGACTTGATTGTTACAAAATTATTCTGAGTAAGTTTTTGATAAAAATTGGGAGGATGTATTTAATTCACTAAAAACTAGTTTCACATCATCTCCCATAATCCAACCACCAAGGTGGGATCTCCCCTTAAAACTTATGTGTGATTCCAATTACTTTTCAATTGGCATAACTTTATCATAAAGAGTTGAGATGGATCCTCATGTAATTATGTATGTCTCGCATACCCTTGAACCTGACTAGGAAAGCTACGTGACTACTAAAAAATAACTTTTTTATATTGTGTTTTTCTTGGACAAATTTCATTCATATATTATTGGGATAAAAGTCATTGTGTTTTCTAATCATGTTTCCCTTCAGTTTCTCTTTAATAAACCTAAAGATAATCCCCACCCCATTTGGTGGATGCACCTCCTTTAATAATTTAATCAATAAATTAGGGATAAAAAGGTATAGAGAATGTTGTGGTTTTCCATATTAGTAGGATCCTTCCATGCTAAAACATTGAATTATCCCCCTGTATTCCTATAAATGACTTGTTTCTATGTGAAAAATTGTACCAATTGAAAGATGATATTCATTGGTATGCTGACATTGTAAATTATTTGATAACATCTTTAATTCCTATTTATTTCAATAAAAACCAAGGTAATCACCTAAAACATGAGTCTCATTGGTATATTTGGGATCACCCCTACCTTTGGATCACATGAAGTGATCATGTCCTCAGGCATTGTGTTCTCAATAGAAAGTTTCAGTTTGTCCTTATTTTATTCCATACTCTTGAATGTGGGGGGCACTTCAGTCCCAAATAGACTATCATAAGGTCCTTGATTCTAGTATATTTTAGAGAAAAATATTTTAATATTCCCATAACTTTTGAAAATCATATCCTAATTGTTAAATTTTTGGGAATGTATCTAAAACAAATGAAATACCACAACAACTATTTCTCTTTCATAAAAATTTTTATGTTTAGGTAATTGACTTTTTGGAGAAATTTATTAATTCATTTAGAAACTTGTGCATTATTTTGGAAGTATATTATGCATAAAAATGGGTAGAGGTATGATTCATAAGGACTATTGATTCAATGACAGTTGTAGAATTTTTAAGAACCAAAAATTTATATAGGTTTGGATTTCCTAGGTTCATCATCAATGACTAGGGTTTTCAATTCTACAACCAAAAAATGCAATCACTTTTGGGTATATATAGGTTAAACCATTGAGTTTCTACTACATATCACCACCAAAACAATATTTAAGTTGAGGTTTCAAATAGGTAGATCAAACAAATTCTTGAAAAAAAATTTCAACCAAATAGAAAATATTGTACTCTTAAACTCGATGATGCATTGTGGGCTTATCATACTACCTTAAAAACCCCATTATCATGTCACCATATTGGCTAGTTTTTAGAAATATTCTACACCTACCTATTGACATAAATCATTGGGACTATTGAGATATTAAGAAATTCAATTATAATATTTTTAGTGTAGGTCCTCAAAGGGAGTTGCTAATTTAGGAGCTGGAGGAAATTTGAAGAGATGCTTACAAGAAATCCCAAATCTATAAAGAGATAAAAAAGGCTTACCATGACCACCACATCCTTTATCATCAATTCAAAATTGATAATAAGTTCCTCATTTTCAATGTATGGCTGAAGTTTCACCCAGGTAAGATTCATTCCTACAATTTTGGCTTATACACAATTACTAATTTTTATCCATTTAGTGTTTTTTTCAAATAAAGAAACAAAAAAATATATTCACTATCATTGGGAAACGGTTGAATCACTTTCATGAATCCATTCTAGAGTCCCTAGTGAAGGAACCCCACCATCCAGAAGCAACCTACTAGTGAAACCCATTGGGTTTTATCCTTCCATCCCACACTCTCTTTTATTTCAGTGAGGAAACTACACACTCTAGGTATGGGGGTACATTCATGGGGTAGTTAGGATTTTAATCATATTTATCATTTTTCTATTTTTTTCTTGATTCATGGTATTTTTACCCCCACCCCCCATATTATTTATTTTTATCACTTTTTTTCTATAATTATCATTTTTTAAACCCACTTAATCATGAAAATTAAGGAAAATTTATTTCAAAATTATCAATTACACGTTGTTTTTGTATTTAATAAGAATTTATTTCAATTATGGAATTTGAGTTTTAGAATGAGTTTAATATTAGGGTTAGATTTTTAGTAAATTGGGTTTTTTAATTATATTAATAGTTATATATCTATAAAACCATTTATATGATTGATACTCTATATGTGGGTACTTTATAAGAAAATTGTGTCAGGTAATATCTCCATTCATCTTTACACCTAACCATGAAGTGTAGATATCTATTACTTAATAAATGTTAAATATAAGTTATGTTAATGTTTATCTGCTTTCCAAATTGATTTTTCCATTAGTTTATTCCTTATATTATATGTTTGTTTACTATACCATATTCAAATGTGCATGTGTACCTATTATCCAACTATTGTACGCCCTCAAAATCAAAAAAAAAAAGAAAACAAAAAACATAATAAAAACAAAAAAAACAACAAAAGAAAAAAAACAAATAATGATGGAGTGATTAAATGTACAACATATAGGGATATCAAGGTTAGTATCTTAAGGTTATACTTATAGGAATTCTTATGTGAGTGGGTATTAAAATTTAATTTCAATGGATATAGGGTAGGTATGCTGGGAAAAATTGGGTAAGCATAAATTTATTAAAATAACCTATATTTACTATATTTAAAGTGGAAGGAATATCATGAAATGGTTGTAAAACTATTAGCCTAATTTGGTTAAATACCCTGAGAGGGACGGTGAATCTGGGTATGATAGATTAATACAACTTCTACTTCGGATCTTGTTTCATCGTTAAATAAAACACTCTTCTCTCCCTTTCCCCTAGCAATGTATGAACAAAATTGATGTCATGCATGAGACACAAAAATTTTACTTAGTTAAAACTCCCTAGGCTACATCCAAGGAGAATATAATGGAAATTTTTCGATGTACCAAATCCACTAAATCTAATCTGCAAAATACAAGGTTTGAGATAGATAACTTCTATGCCAGGATCACTACCTTTACATGGTTTAGGGTAAGATCATTACTTTAACAATAGTCACTCCTTAAGTCTCTTTCTCTGGTTCAATACCAGTTTAAAGGATCACATTATTCCTCTTCCTTTTCTCACTACTCTTAGAAATAATTTACACATAGTTTATGGACATTTAGGTCCCTTCTTTATCAATAATGAATACATCCTCAGTTGTAGATGGACGCTCTATTGAAGTCCCACTTTCATCCAATGGATTAATACCATTTTACCATAGTTCCACTAGGAAATCCCTTTTTAATACTTTCAAAATTCCCACTGTCTTCATGAATCTCACCTCTTTCATGAAGCTCAAACATCCTTCATGAATCTCCTTTCTCATTTTAAGATCACTTAGCCTTCACGAAGCTCTACACTTTTGATAGGATTTTTATAGCCTTTTTTAACTTCCTTTATTTCAGGATTCTCACACTTTTCTGTTGGTATTTTCATCCATTGTGAATCACATTTTTTCATGAACATTTTTTCACAAGAACTACCTTTGTGAAACACCTTCAAGAATCTAGAACCTTAGAATATTTGTTAAATCTTGCTACTTTTCTAGAGGGGGTAGAGGACTATTTATAGGCATTTACACTGATTCTAGAATCCTCTAACCACATCATCACAATTATTCAATTCTCTCCCATTTCCTTTATGATTCCCCTTACTTTGTGAATCATAACAGAAAACTCATCATTTATCATGCCTTTTGTAGTTATGGAGATTATCGTCAAACCTTTGCATATTCATGATGCTCCACTCACGATGACCCAAACCTTCACAAAATAGCCTTCACAAAACCCATTATTTACAAAACTCGTGCCTTTTCTATATTTTTACAAGGTATTCAAGGAAATACATTTTTCATGATGCTATCCATTATCCAAATTTCAGACCCCAATAATTTGACAAACAATGGGAAATGGCATCACATTATGTATGCAATTATTTTTACCAATTCCAGAGCATATATTCTTTTTTCTTATATTTTTTTAATATATCATGTCAAAAATATTTATATACCTTCACAACTTTCCTTGTAAATCTTCTTTATTAACAAACACAATCAACCCAAAACCACTTCCATGTTACCTCGAGGGATTTTTTCCCAACAAAAAACACACACATAAAGAGTTAGCGGCATGTTTAAATTTTGAATTCATTTCTTAGATTGGTACCATACATATTATTGAATTTTTTTCTAATACAATTTATGAGAAATATTTTTCCATGATCACTAGGAATAACTCCTTGGTGTGGTTTTTACTTTGATCACATTTCTATCATGAATTAAAATTTCATTGATTGTTAAATATTCATGATGTTGGGAATATCTCCATGTATAATTTTTAGAAATTTGACTTTTCAGAAGTGTTCAAATGTGTAGTTGTGGGGGTGTGATTGTATAGTGATTCACTATTTATATCCACTATTATAACACTACATTAAACTGACTTTTTATTATAAATTCCAAATATAATAACAAATTACACTTCACATTTGGTTTAATTAGTTAAATTTTAATAGTGTTAAAGTGTTAAATTTCATTTTTTAATGTTTATAATGTAGTGGAGGTGATTTGGAGAGCTCGCGATTGAATCCAAGAAAAATGGACCAAACTGCACCATATCGCAAGCACACATGTAAACTATAATTTGAATTTTGACTAATTCATGCATCAAATTGGGTTAAAAATTTATGGAAAAAAAGTGTAGGATACATTTCTCTATAAGACTAGGGATCCCAATTATTCCATTTTGTGTCCCAAAATTCCCCACTATTAGATAAAATCTTCACTACTAATTGTCTCAATTTCACTTTTATAATTTAACCATATATTGGGATTTAGGACTCTAAATGATGCCAATATTTCATTATAAACATTTGGGTATTGGGGAAACTAATTTTTTTATCCAAATTGAGATAATACTATCTCATCTCAAAAAACCATGATCCAAGTGGTATCTTAAAATCTTGGTCCCCAAAATCACATTTCACTTTGCCTATAAATTGGTACCATGGGAACCCTATTTATAAGTTCAACTAGGGGAGAAGGTTTTACCATTTTGGAGACCCAAATCAATCTTTTATTCATCCTGTAAGTCCTATAGTCCCCTATCCTCATAGGGATATCAAGGATGAAGGTGACATTCCACCCAAACCTCCTCCTCCTCTCAATAGTGAGATAAAATATGGAAATTCATTTTGAGGGAGATACAAAAAACATGTAGAGGGAGTTCCAACAATTTTTATTCTATTGGTTTTGTTTTTTTTAGAAATTTCATTTAAATTTTATCTTGACATTATTATTAGTTTAATGCATTTTTTTGGTATAATAAAATGAAACACTTTTATTTCAATACTGATTGGGTTGAGATTTCAAGTGGAAATATTGGGATGTTTTGATTAAAAAATACAGTTATCCTTTTTATCTCACACATACATAATATTTTAGTATGCTTTGGTATCCCTTGTTCAATTCTTGAGTTCCAAACCTTGAAAACATAATTGTTGTTTCAAGGTTTGATTCTCAGTGCGTCATTTTATTATGTAAGAGGGGAAAAATGATCTTTACAAACCTTAACCAAAGGAGTTTATTAAACCATGCATATTTTCTAGAATAAATAACTAAAAAAGATGTTTAGTTAACTTGAAATGACCTCATTCTCTCATTATTCTAAAAACCTTAACTTTTTTGATAACTATTAAACTCTTTAAATTTATTTAGTTTGTTTTGAATCATATTTTAAAATCCCCCTTGTTCTCAGTTTTTGTTTTGAAAAACTTATTAGAAATACACACTCTAAAATCATCAATTCTCTATGAGATATGACCTAGGCTATTCCCTAAACAAACGTGGAGAGGAAGTTCCAACACTTTTTCTTATACTGGTTTTGTGTCATATTTTTTTGAGAAATTTAATTTAATTTTTATCTTGACATTATTATTCGTTTCATTTATTTATTTTTCTATAATAAAATGAAATTATTTTATATCAATACTGATTGGGTTGACAATTCTGGTGGGAATATTGGTTGTTCCAATTGTAAAACACAAGTATCCTTTTTATCTCACACATATATAATATTTCAATATGCTTTGGTAGCCCGTGTTCTATGATTGAGGTCTAAACCTTGAAAACATAATTATTGTTTCAAGGTTTGATTCCCAGTGCATTGTTTTATGATTCAAGAGGGGAATTGAGATCATGACAACCCTTAACCAGAGGATGTAATTAAACCATGTATATTTTATATAACAATTAATTAACCAAGATTTTTAGTGAAATTGAAATGACCTTATTCTATCATTATTCTAAAAACCCTAACTTTGTTTTTCAACTATTAAACTCTATAAATTCAGTTATTTTGTTTTGAATCATAGTTTAAAATCCCCGTGTTCTTAGTTTTGTTTTTCAAAAACTTATTTTAAATACACACTCAAAACTCATCTATTCTTCATGATATATGACCTTGGATCTACACTTGAATATAAATAAACATTAAAAAATTAATAAATTTTATGTTTCAAGACAACATGATCACACTCCACCCCCTCTTGGTATAATATCCAACCCAAAATTGGTATAAAAGGAGTGCTTTTTATTTTTATTAAAATTATTTGTGTTTTAAAATTGTGTTTATTTTTAAAATTTATTTTTTAAAAATTTATTTTTTAAAAATTGATTTTTTTATTTTCATATCAGAACCAATTTAAATTTTTTATTTATTTACTGTATATTTTTTTCAAGATCCTATTTTTGATGGGATTGATTATCCCTTTTGTAGAAATCACATGTTTACTTATCTCATCATCATTACTTGTCTTTTTGGGAAAATTATAATTCATGAGTATATTTTAACTAATGAATATGAATAAAAATAGACTCCTTGAGATATTTTTAATTTTTAACTTAATAGAAAATATATGAAAACTTTAAATTGTGACCATGATTGTAATGAGTTTAATTGTGTCTCTTCTTGTAAAATAGCTTATGAAATATATAAATTATTATAATTCACAAATAAAGGAATGAATAAAGTAAATTTAACTATGTTATATATGAATCTTCAAGATTTTGAAAGTTTCTCCATGAATTTAAGTGAATATATTACTTTAGTGTTTACTCATTACACAAACATTTGAAATGATAGAAAATCTCTCAGTAATTACTTGACTACAGAATTCCTTATCAAGAAAATCCTAGGGATTTTACCTAGTTCATGGGCTCCTAAAATCATAGTTATCTAGAGGACAATAATATCAAAAATATTCTACTATAAGAACTAATTTTCTATATAATGATGTATGAAATAATAATGAAGTTCCAAGAGGATAAAGAATCCATGTAGGTCAATGAATCCAAGAAGATAATTACTTTTAAATTAATCAAAGATGATGATTCTTCTAAAAGTGACACTAATGACAAAGGTGAACTTTAAAAAATTATCAAAACGGTGTATAAAATTAAAAAGAAACAAAGCACCCCAACAAGTTAAAAATAAATATCTAATCAATATTCATGAAGTGATGTGTTATGAGTGAAACAAAAAGATCCATATAATACTAGATTTTCTAATATACAAAAATAGGCTAAAATATAAGAAGAAAGGTAAAAAATCAATGATAGTTTTTACTTGGGATGAATCTTCCTCCTCTAGCGATGAAATTCCAAAATTCCTCATGGAACATCTCAAGTAAGGTAATGAAGTTAATACTACCATGTCCCATTCTTCTTCCAAATCTTATTCTTTTTCTTGATCCTTCAGACACTTAAATTATGAAGATCGAAAATATGCTTGAGATCAACTTGAAAAAGGATATCATCTACTCAATTATTAATATTTAGATATCAAAAATAAGTAAAATAAAGTGGTTCTTGAAAATAAAAATTTCTAAATGAAAAAAATATATTCTTTTAAAAGAAAATAATGAATTTATTTTTGAATTAAAAAATAAACCCACTGTTGAAGTTTTCAAAAATAAAATCAAGGATATCAAAATATATGTTTAAATATTCACCCAAGGTAAAAAAATTCTTAATATAATCCTTGATACTTGGATTTTTAAAATACGTTATCATGGTTTTTTTTTTAAATGATAATGAAACTTATTCCAAAACCACCACTTTTAAGAAAGGTGTTTCTCAAAAAAAAAATTCAATTTTTTGTAAATATGGGAATCATATATATATGTGTGATTGAAAGATTGTGAGATATAGAAAGCATAATTATATATATATTTATTATAAAATTTATAAATCTATGAAATTTTGGGTCCTTAAATCTTTACTCATTCATGTTTGTGAACCTAAATTTGTTACCTTTCCCAAATCATCTTATGCTAGCATTGTTGGACCCTTAAGGATACTAAAAAGTAACATTTTTTCAGTTTTTGGTAGGTATTTTCCAATAGACATAATTGATATATAAAATGGTATATTATCTTAAATGGTGTATCCAAACTACTTAAAGTGATTGATAAACCCTTTCCACTTTGATCTTAATGTTAAATGCATCATGTGAGGGGGATCCTAGATATTTCTTTTTTGGAAAATCTTGGACATCAATCTTGATCTTCATGGAAAAATGTTATTTGTTCGTTTTATTTTAGTTCTCTCTTAAATATTACTTCAAAATGTTTCATATCTTGTTTTTTGATTCTTTTTGAATTTATATCTCTTTGTTTTTTGATATGATATCTTTATCTCAATTAATCTATCATTTTAGGGGATCCATATCTATTTTTTTAATTTATTTGATTTTCCCTTTTCATTTTTCCAAATTTCTCTAAAATATAGAGTTTCTCTCTCATATTTTCTTTTCAAATTGAGTAGATCTTTAGTGATTTATATCATTTTATTTTTCATTAAATATTATTGTATTATCTATTTTTTATTTTGGGGGTGTTGGGTTAACGATCTTCTCATTTTCACTCTCTCTTATCTAATCATGTTTTAAAGATCTATCTTATACTATTCTCAAAAGTATGTTTTAAATTATCTATATATTATCATGATGTTATCATAATTATTTTAAAATCATTATTTGTGGTTCAAAAATAATTATTTTAAAAAAATTCTATTTTTAAAAGAGTTTTATTTCATGTCTTGATTATTTTTTGTCTTGATCATAATATTTTTTTAATACCTTTATATATTATTAAGATTAATTTCTTTATCAATTTATTTTGTAAGAATGTTAGATTTTGAATTCCCCTCACTTTAATAAATATTTATTTTCATAAGGGGAAATTTAATCTTGTTTAACGTTTTTTTTACACTCTATTCTATTATCTTTTCATATCTTTTTTACCCTATTTCTTCGAAAGTTCCTTTCTGATAATATCCAAGGGGGAGAAGTTTTTCATGGATATAAAGGGGGAGTAATTTTCATTGAAAATGGTGTTTCGTCAAGGGGGATAACTTTGTTTCAAAATTTAAAATGGGGGGTATGGTTTTTCATTTATTTGGTAAACTACTTCCTTTTATCTTTTACCACTTACTTAAATTGATTTCTATATCAGGTGATTTTGATTTTTAAGAACCAAGAAGCAAAGAATCCCCTTAAGTTTTAATGAAAAAAAAGAAATAAATCAAGAACCCTTCATTTTTATGGGAACTAACAACCAAATAAAGAACCCTTAAATTTTAATGGGAAATTAATAAACCAAAAATTCCCTTACTTTTGACCGAAAAAAGGAAGAAACCAATAAGAATTGGTTTTAATGGGAACTAGGAACCAAATAATCCCCTTTATATTGAATAGAAAAATCAAGAAACTATTAATCATTGGTTTTAATTGGAATGAAGAAAAAAATAAAGAAACCCATAATTTTGAATGGTAAAGTAAGAAACCAAACAAACACTTTCTTTTGAATGGATAAAGAAAGAAACCAATAATGAAAAGAGGGAGAAAATATATTTTTTGACTTTTAGAAAACTTATTACAATGCATTCTCTACACTCACTAATGATAAGAAGGTGAAATGATATAATTGAGAGAGAGACTATAACTGAGATCCAAGTGTTTATATAACAAATAATAAAGGCTCAAGATAAGATAAAGAAATAATAAGAAGACACAAAGAAATAATATATCAAATGAAGTTGTAAGGAACTTTAAAAAAGTAGTTCAACTTGTGTTGCCTTGGGTTTTACCTCTAAATACGATTTTCAATTCCTACAGATGATAATCACTTTAACTTATTAAGGAATTTAAGGATCAATGATGAAACTTTAAAGCACATGAGGATTAAGGAGTCATTGAAGAATGAGGAGCATTTCACTTGATTCATATGACCATTGGATAATGATTTAAGACTCTATAAGCCTTATTTTATAGCCTATAAGGATGATCAAGGTCTAAATAATCAAGCTAAGGTATTTAATATCTGAACATAGTAATTTTTAATATAATCATTTCTCCATATGGATAGTAGTCCCGACTCCCCCAGATACGAGGTAGCCACCACTAGGTAACTGATGGTGTTTCTGGAACTACCTACTTGTTTCTTTCTCTCACTATCTGGACGGTGTGACTCTAATAGATATTCTATGTAATGTTCCATAATTTTATCCATATAATTTCCCTTATTAATAAATAATTATTTCATATTTAGTAATATAATATTATCTAATTCACATGCACCAAATATTAAAAAAAACTACATTTTATTATGTTAATTTAAATATTAAATTTATAGAAAAACATGTCCATAAGAATTGAAAATTTTATAATGGGATAAAAATAAAAAAAGATAACTAAAATATAAAAATTTGGATATTCTTGATCCACCAGAATAATTGCACTCATGAACAATACTGTAGAAATAAAACATAATATTAGTAATGAAATATATATCTTGAAAATGGAAATATATAAAACCTTGATAGAAAATATAATTGAATTAATAATTAATGAAATATGAGGTATTTATAGAAAGTGAGGAACCCATGTGACCATTATAAATCTAACTGTTGGAATAGTAATCTGGCCATTACAATAGTAACCTGATTTTTGGAATACTAATATGACCATTAATAATAGTAATTTGACCATTATAATAGTATCCAAACTTATGAAAGTGCAAACTTATATCTATTCATCTTATAAAATGAAAATATGAAATATTTATATCATTATACAAGTAAATAAATGTTTCATAATTGATAAAATAGGTGTTTATATTTTTTGTAAAACATAAAACTTTTATTTGTATTTTTAAAGAAAGTATAATGATTTAAAATAAAATTTAATTTCATAAAATTAGTTTATAAATTAATATTAAGTTTTATTATAATGTTAATTTAATTTTTTGAGACCTTAAGTAATTTTTCAAAGTGTTGTAAAATTAATCATGATATTAAAATTAGTATTTTTCAAACAAATGAGGATTTTATTTAAAAATTAAATTTATAATATCTAAAAATAATCCTAAAATGGATTTCATTTTTTGAATATAGACATAAAAAATTGTTAAAGAGTCATGGATGATGTAAGAGAAAATTGTTTTTAACTCACATGAACAATTTTCTATATATAGTCACAATAATAAATACAATTGAAAGTCTTGATAAAAATAATAAACTAATGATTATAATATTTAAAAAACACCCCTCTCCTCCGATTATAAATAGAACCCCTTCTCCTCACACCTTATAAGACTTAGATATTTCAAAATTTCTATCTAAATATCTTACCAATCATATCCCTAAAGTAATAGTGCTTTTATTATTATCCAAATAGCATTTCAAGGAGACATAAGGGGTGGTCTAAGAGGAGACAACCAAAGGAAGAGGTGAAATTCTTATCAAACCTCTTAATTTTATTCTACTTGTACCACCCCCTTATGTTTTCAATTTACCTAAAATTAGTAAAATAATTATCCTAAATATATTTATATGTTATTATTATAGTGTAATATCTATATTATAATCTCCCTCCTTTCATTTTCAAAATAAAAACTTTCTTTACATTGTGGTTGGTTCACCGCCTCCATAAACAGCGTACTTAATTTTTATCCACCACCTTCAGGGAAGGTTATAAAATATTATTATTATTAAATAATATGATAATAAGTATAATATTTGTTATTAAATAATCTATAATGATTATATAGACACAATATTAAATAAAATGAAATAATTTAATGATGGTCGGAAAAATTGCCTAAATGAACTAACCATGTAATGCTAACTTTTTACTATGTGAATCAAACTTATAACAGAACATAAAAGGATATTTTGGGCTCTTTAAAGGTTTTGAAGTACATTAATAATATTTAATTTCAATTTTATAGTTGTATTCCCATTTGAAAAGAACTCTCATAATTATATACAAGTGATCCGACCATGGAACAATGAAACAAACACCCTCAGAAAACTAAAATAAAAATTTGTATCTCATTGAAATGGTTATAAATGAACATAATAAAATTATAATAAATAAAATATAGATATAATATTATATTAATTAAGTAATTAATTAATTTTATTTCATTATTCAGTAAATTAAGTGCATGTTCCAAATGGATGTGAATGTAAGGTAAGGGATCTCTCGGAACCACCCTTTATCTTTGGGTTATGACCTTTCTTTCTCTAATTCACTTTCTATATATCCCTCTTTAATGTAATTTAATACTTATAAATTCTTTATATATAAATATTACATATATAATTATCTTATTCTACCTTTATTTTATGGGGTAATACATTCCTTGTCTTCATTTCTCAAATTTCTTCTTTAAAATAAAACGTGATTAAGTGGGATATTTACATCCATTCATCCTTTTATATAATGATTATTTAGAGTATTTATTCCCAAATTAATAACATATTTTTAGAATTGTGCTTTTTATTTTAATATGAACATCCATAATACTTAATTCTTTCTTCTCTTTTGAATCTTTATAAAATATCATTTGATTATGATATGAGGAAAGATTATACAACCCATCTATTTCCATGGGTAATTCTTATGTTTATGCCTTATATAAGACCCTAGTCTTAAAAATTACATAATCTTGAGTTTTAGTCAAGAATTTAATTTATTTCACTTTGAGGATATTTTCATGTTTATAGTTTTAGATAATTAGGTCATAACTCACACGTACAAAACCATATAATATAAACTGGATGCTTCTGATTAGTGTCCATTTTCCCATAATATAAAACTTTTAAAATAAATCATGATCTCTTTTCATTGAAAATATTAATTACTTCAAACTTGACAACTTAATTTCACTTACCCAACCTTAAAATCTATGAAAAACATTTAAAAACATGGAATGAGAACAAAAATATATCATTAAGTGATACACAAAGAAGGAAACCCATTAGTAATATAAAAACAAGTAAACTAATATATAATTTACCATTATCTTCAATGTTCTTTGACCATATGAAATAAAACATTCTCACATGAAAAACACATTCACATTTTTTATTAATTAAAATAAATAAAATCCATAGTAAGTAATTAATATCCATTCTCGATAACTTAGAGCATCACATTCAAAGTATGTTTTAAACCCATGTCATAAGTAACGATATCTCAGTTAAATCCATAGGAGAAACCATTTGGTAACTCTATCTTTATTTCTTATTAGGACAAGAAACATTACCCAATGCATTATAGTATTATATGGGCACACCCATCATATAAGATATAACAGGTTCACCCAATGCTATCTAGAATTTCCCATGTTAAGTTGTAATGGGATCACCCGGTACTATCTAGTCTACCCCATTGTATAATTTTTAATTGACTCACACAAATCTATCTAGGCTGCCCCATTATATAAGCTATAATAGGATCACCCAATATTATTTAGGTCACCCATCATATAATTGTAATGTAATATATCTTGAATAAAATATTTTTATAATTTAACTTTTCTATCATGAAATATTTGAAAAAACTCCTTTAAACTCATAAAAATCACTTTTGGATATCAAAATACCTTTTTAAACCCATTTTTAATATAAAAATACCCTTTTCTTTTAAAAAAATATTTTCAATAAAAAATGCCCCAAAATAAGGTTAAATTATATAATAAATACCATAATATTTAGTTATATATACTTATATATATCATTCTTTTTAATTGGTGATGAAAAAATGGAATCATATCACTTTGAGGAGGTGGTAGTCCAAACATCTACGAACGGTGTTATCACTTTTTTGGAGAGTGAAAATGTAAGAAATAAAATGATATATATTACTCAAAAATGATAAATATTTAATGAATATCATAAATATTTCATTTATCGTATATATTTATTATATTTGACCATATTACATTTCACATAACACGTTAGTGAAAATGAATCACATCGTTTCATGAGGCGGTAGTCCACCATACACACAAGCAACATTATTACATCCCTTACGTATTAGAATATTAAAAAGGTTTATATGATATAATGAATATATATTTATTATTATTCTATAAATATCATATATTAACTTAATATCAATCATTATTCCTATCCTTGAGAGGTGGTAATGTAAAAATGAACAACATCGGTTCGTGAAGTGGTAGTCTATCGTACACACGAATGATGATTTTGTAACCCATTTGATGGAAGTGTGTGTTGTTTTAGGTCATAAGATGAACATAAAAACATGTCATTATATTTATTATACTGTTTTTATTATATAATAATGATATAATAATAATTTAATGGGTAGAGAAATAAATAAAACAAAAAATTTCCTTAATGAATGTTACCTCTTCTTCGGGTATCTCCTGTTGGTTTGCACCAAATGCCTTCCTTGGTTGGATTTATGTACAAGGTAAGGATTTTATGATGATAACAGAAAATTGGATAATTTATTTTTCTAGATCTTATATAAACCAATTGTTTTTTAATGTGTGAGGAGAGTTGGTGACCATTTATAAGTGGGGTGAGCGGAAAACATATAAAATTTTGAAAGATAGAATTTTACCAATGTTTTTTCATGTCACCAAGCCCCAATAATGAACTAGACTCAATAATAGAAGTTATAAGGTATACATATGGCCCTAAAATTTGTTTTGGAAAAGTTTCTAGGCCATTTTTCCCTTAAGATTAATCTTTAACCACTAAGTAATCTAATTTTTACCTTAATCGTTGTAATGAATTGTAATTGTTTTCACTAATCAATTTAGTCAAAATTTAAAATAGAATTATTAGAAATTATTAATTATGATGATTAAAAATATTTAATACATTATTTAAAATTCAATTTATTCAAGTTTCAATTTTTAATTTAATATTAATCCCACAGATGCGACGAGCCAATAGGTTTTCAATAAGAGTATTTTTAAGAAAAAGATGATTCTATATTAACTCTATCACTAATAATAATAATTTTATGAAAATTAATTAATATTTACTAATATATATTATATATACTTCATTTAGAAAATTACCAATTAGGTATTACTTTAATTAATTAAAAAGGAGAAACGTTATGCATTTTAAAATGTTTTTTAGAAAAACACATCTTTAGCCCAAAAACATTTATATTAAAAACCAATATAAAGACGATTAAAAATTAATTAAGTGGAATAAATATAAATAAATTATTATTATTTTACTGTAAAACCATATTTATACTTTTAAATTACTTATTTTATTAAAATAAATGGCTTTTTAAAAAAAATCGGTATTTTTCACTATTCACTAAAAATCAATATTTTTTGAAAAATACCAAAATTTCAGCCAAAGTAAATTTTTATATGATGATATAAAAATTGATATTCATTCTAAAAAATTTAAATTCTAAAATTCATAATTTAATCTTTTAAATAAAACCTTATAAAAAAGTGTTTAATTAAAATAATTTCTTTTTTGATTAAAAAAATTACTTAATAGTTTTATAAATAATATTACTACCTAATTCATATTGATAAATATGGACATGATTTATTATATAATTAACTTGGTTTTTACATCCTTCCAATCATTTATAAATTTTATAATCTCAATTTTTTCACTTATTAAACAAATGAGGATATCTTTCCCTCGTAGAATTTTCATATTCTAATGTTCCCTCTTTACTATATAGTTTTTCCATAAAACCTTAACCTGGTGAATCACATTATTCAATAATACTTTATCTATATAGGTAAGAATCTAAATTTTTTGTTCCTCATAAGAAATATTATCTTCTAACTATATGTATTTAAGTCTTAGAACATGAGATGAATTGGGCACATATTTCCTTAACATTGAAACATGAAATACATTGGGTACCAGATATAAACTCAAAGTTAAGGTTACTCAGTTGGAATATATTCTAAAGTTCTCTAGGATTTCATATTTTATAATGAAAAATGGACTCATATTCCCCTTATTACCAAAATTCATCATACTTTTCCCTAGATAAACTTTGAGAAATACATAATCACCTACCTCTAAAGAAATATCTTTCCTCCGATTATCTGCATAAATTTTCTATCTTCTTTTTGATGTCCTCATGTGTCACTTAATTAACTGAACATTATCTATTATTTCATCAACAAAATCTGGTCTCATAAACTTCATTTATCCTACATCATCCCAAAATGATGGTGTCTGGCATCTCTTTCCATATAATGCCTCAAATGGCCCCATCTGTATACTAGAATAAATTTTGTTATTATAAGAAAACTCAACCAAAGAAAGATGATAATCCAAAATTCCCTAGAAATACATTAAGAAATAATGAAGAAAATATTCCAAGGTATAAATTTTCCAATCATAATATCCATTTGATTGAAGATGAAAAGTTGTATTAAAATTTTATTCAGTGTCCAATAACTTCTGAAGTCCTTTCCAAAAACTGGATGTGAACATCATGGTTTGATACAATGGAGATAGGCACTCTATATAAACTAACTTTATATTTTAGATAAAGTCTATAATAAAATATAAATACATTTTATTGAAAATTATAATGGAATGTTTATATTTATTTAATCGATCACCAATAACCCAAATCACATTGTTACATCCTGATGTCCTTAGAAATACCCTTGTGCAATCGATGGATATATTTTATCATTTCCACTTTGGCACTAGAAAAGGTTTAAGCATTACCTTATATAACTATAATTCTACTTCAACCTATTGACAAGTCAAAAACATCTTGGTAAATTCATCAATACCACTTTTCATTCGATCCAACCAATAATACGCTTGAAAGTCATGGTACATATTAGTGTTGTCCGGATGAACTGAAAATGGAAAACTATGAGTTTTAGTCGACAACTCTTTCCTTAACTAATAATCACAAGGCACACATAGTTTTTTTAAAAAATTTAAAACACCTTCTTCATAAACATTAAAATTAGGAAACCTACTCTTCTTAAAAGATTCTACCTTTTCTGATAAAGATTGATCCTCCTTCTAATCTTACTTAATTATTTCTGAAAAAGTCGACAACACTGAAAATCTAAAATAAAACAAAATATATCCATGAATCCACAACATCTAAGAAAAAATTTATCAAATCATTAACTAAAGGTCCACATTCCAAACATAACATGGTTAATGTAGTATTATTTTTTTAACTATAAGATACATCCTTTTTCTTTATTTTTAGGGATAATAAGGAATCATGCAATATATATCCTTG
Source organism: Viscum album (assembly GCA_963277665.1). Classification (NCBI taxonomy): domain Eukaryota; kingdom Viridiplantae; phylum Streptophyta; class Magnoliopsida; order Santalales; family Viscaceae; genus Viscum; species Viscum album. Next base: position 896,748,828 of record OY728126.1, read on the forward strand.
ATCGGTTACAGCCATATTCTTTGTCTCATGCTCAATTATTTCAGGGTGAATATATACTTAAAACTTTTCTGATCGGTATATATTTCACACTTTACTCCATAAAAATGATGCCTCAAAATTTTTAAGTTAAAAAACACAACAGCTAATTCCAAATCATGTGTAGGGTAATTTGACTCATGAGGTTTCAACTGATGTGAAGTACAAATAATTACATGATCATTCTACAACAGTAAGCAACTAATTACTTTCAATGAAGCATCACTATAGATAACATATTCTCCATTTTTGGAAGATAAGGCCAAAAATAGATCATTCCCCAATATTCTTTTCAATTACTAAAAAAAATCATCACATTTTTTGTCTCGATGAATTTAACTCCTTTTTTAGTTAACTTAGTTAGTGTGATAGAAAACTAAGAAAATTTTTCAACAAACCTCATTTAGTAACCTACTAATCCAAGAGAACTACAATTATCTGTAATATTTTTGGATTATGTCCATTCTTCAACAACTTTTGTTTTAGTAGGTTCAATAGTTATTCTCTATTTAGAAACAATATATCCAAGGAAAGAAATTTTTATTAACCAAAATTGACACTTGATTAACTTCCCATATAGTTTCTTTTCTTTTAAAGTTTGAAAAATAACCCGTAGGTTCCTTTCATGTTCCTATTGACATTTAGAATATACCAAAATTTCATCAATAAATACAACAAAAAAATTGACTAAGAAATCATGAAAATTTATATTCATAAGGTCCAAAAATATAGCAGGTACATTAGATAACCCAAATGGCATAACTAAAACATCATATTTCTCATATATAGTCCAAACCAAAATCTTAAGAATGTCTAATTCCTTCACTTTTAACCAATAGTACCCCCACCTCAGGTCAACCTTCAAAAAATACAGATCACCCTAGAGCTACTAAAAAAACATCGATATGAGGCCAAGGATAATTGTTCTCAACAGTGATGTTATTCAAGACTCTATAATCAATGAAAATTCACATTGAAATATATTTATATTTAAAAAACAAAATATATGCACCCCATGGTGAAGTTCTAGGTTTTATGAAACCTTTATCTAATAACTCCTTCAATTTATTTTTCAATTCTAAAATTTCAACTTGATCCATTCGATAATGGGGTTTAGAGACTCAGAATAAAGTACTAAGTCAATCATAAATTCAACCTCTGATCTAGGAATAAAATTGGGAAAATAATCTGAAAAAACGTCCATGTATTCATTTACTATTGTTTCATCACTAATTTCAATAGTTTTTTTATTTTCAACAATATGATCTAGATAAATTTCACTACCATATCAAATAAATTTCTTATCTTCTTGGTAATTTATCAAATTCATGAAATAATTGAATACAACTTTCTTTTCTCTATAATGTATCTTATCATGATAAAATGAAATCCAATCCATACTGATTATTATATCAAACTCTACTATAGATAGTTCAATAATATTTGTAGGAAAGACCATTCCACTGAAAACAATAGGAAGACTCCTATAAATCATGGTTTCTTTAATACTTCCATATGTAGTTTTCACCAGAAGTTTTATCTTACTTTAATGAGTTTATATTCCCAATTTACTTGTAAATTTATCATAAATAAAATAATGTTAAGATCTGAAGTCGAACAAGGTATTTTTATAATTTTACTACACAATTAAAATACATATCACCACTTAATTTGATGGCCCAACATCAACTATAGTAATAGAAAATGACTTCAAAACACCTTTTATTTCTAATCATGATCATTTCCATCCTATGAATGTAAATTTAGACACGAATTAGCATAATAAACCATTTCATTACAACTAAAATGCCTCACCATTTGTATTGATATCATTTGATCTATTCTTTGGTTGTTTGGGACTCTTTTCTTTACAGTCACGAGATATGTGACCAAACTAAATGCACCGAAAACACCTCCCATATCCCATCAAACATTACATGAAATTTATTTTTCCAAACTTAAACATCTTGGGGGCTTAGCTCTAGAATTCGTATCTAGTTTCTTCCCCATTTCCTGTCACCTAGAACTTTTATTTTTGTTGTCATCTTGAGGAACATATGAGTCAGAAAACTCCATCTCGACTTTCTCATCACAATGAACCACTTTCTCATAATGTTTAAATACCCATTCATCCAATTCTCTTTGTAAACTTGGTTTCAACCCCAAATAAAATCTATTAATTTTAATATCTGTTTCTTGAATAAAATATGGCATATATTGGGTCGATCATATGAATTTTGAATCATATATAGCCATAGAATCTTCATCTATTCCCCTTAATTCGGGGAATTGTTTTTCCATCTGGATCCAAAAAACCTTAGGGAAATATTTTTCAAGGAAAATATCCTTGAATGTTTCTCATTACATGGCATCAAGATCAAAGTTTTTTGGTATTCTAAACTAAATACCACAATCAGTCAGCTTCACCTTCAAAATGATAAATAAAAAGAGATAACTTTTGACATATTGAATATCCATGACTTCAAATATCTTCTCCAGATAAGTGATCTATAATTCAGGTATAATAGGGTTAGATGGTCCACTAAATGATGGGGAATGTTTCCTCATTAAATTCTCCAAAATATAAATGTTCCTTTGTGGTAGATTGGGTTCTTCTCTAGCATTGATACCACCACCATTTATATCTACTTTCAACTAATCTGTCACTACAAAAAAAATATTTTGTTCTGATTCTAACCATCTCAAGATACTGATTTGGAAGGATATTCTCCTCTCAGTGTCATTCTAAAACAGATTCCCAGTTTCCTCTATGGAAAATAATTCTAAACAGAAGTAGTTTAGATAAATCAACATAGTAATCTTTAAATGTTATATCATTTTAACTTAACAATAAGGTAAAATATTTCAAGGTAAATTTATTAACATTACCATAACCTCTAAATTTATCTAAATATTTTCTTTGATACCAATTATAAATCTCTAACCTCAAACATTACATAATCTTTAGTTTTATTCAAGAATTTACATTTTTTACTTTGAGGATATTTTAGTGTTTCAAGTTTTAGATAATTAGGTCATAACTCATAAATTACAAAACCATATAATAAAAATTGGATACTTATAATTATTATCTATTTTTCATAATATAAAAATTTAAAAAAAAATATAATCTCTTTTAATGGAAAATATTCATGACTTTTAAATTAACCTCTTCCTTTTACTTACCCATCCTTATAACCTATGGAAAACACTTAAAATGTGGGATAAGCATAAAAAAATTCTCATTAAGGGATACACAAAGAAGAAAACCCGTTGGTCCTTTGAAAACATATAAACTCGTATAATGGTTAACCTTATCTTCAAAGTTCTTTGAACGCATAGAATAAAACATTTTTACATGAAAAAAAATTATAGATTTTTTCTCAAAGAAATCATTAAAAACCATAGTAAATAATTAAAAACCCTTCTCAGTAAATTAGATCATCACATTCATAAAACATTTTAAACCCATTTCATAAGTAATAGTATCCCAGTTAAATCCATAGGAGAAACGCTTTTGGTAACTCCCTATTTCTTGCCTATTAAGATAAGAAGCATTACCCAATGTATTGAACCATTATCTAGGAACACGCAACATATAATCTATAACAAGATCACCCTACACTATCTAGGCTTCCCCATAATGTAATATATAAGGGGATCACTTTATTCTATCTCTCCACCCTATTGCATAAGTTATAGTCGGCTCACTTGGTGGTATTGAGGCCACTCCATCGTATAAGCTATAACGATCTCTCCTGGTACTATTTGGGCCTCCCCATTTTATAATGATAATGTACCATATCTTGAATAAAAAAACTATTATTTCACTTTTCCAACTTTAAACATTTTAAAAACTCTTTTAAAATCATAAAAACCACTTTTAAATATCAAAATACACTTTTTAAACCCCATTTTCAATATAAAAATACCATTTTCTCTTAAAAAACTATTTTCAATACCGAAATATCCCCAAAAAGATTGGGAAATGGTTTTTCATTTAAGGAAACAGGAAATTTTTCAAAGGAAACCAAAAATCACATAATGTTCATTGTGGAAAGAAAATTCATTGTTGTCATGTAGATTAAGAATTTGTATGGTCATTTGTCAAAAAGGTTCTTATAAAACATGTAAAAAATATTCCTTTTTAAAACCATTGAAAATAAATTATAAAATATAATTTATAAATATTTTATGTACATATGAAAAGTTTTATAAAATCATTTAAAATACATGTACGTGGAAGAGAAATATAGTTTAAAGAAAAAACATTAAAAGAATAATTTTTAAAGGAAAACCCCCTTGTCACTTGGGAAAAACATGACTAGTAATACCCATGAAATATTAACATTAAAAAAACTTTAAATACCCCAATATTAATTTATTTAATGATATAACATGTAAATTTTACTGTATATAAACTTCTTATAAGAATATAGGGGCATAAAAACAAAAATATGCCTCAATGAAAGGAAATTGAGATGAAGTGCCTTACCTTGAATCTGAATTGACACGTGTCTTTATATTACTGAATAATCAAATTATGTTAATTTTTTACGTACTTGAGAACCTTTTTAAAATTTATTATTACTTTCATTTCACTTATTAATAGGTTATATACAATTACATAATCAATTAATTTAAAGTCAAATGTTTTAACCACATTTGGATTATGTGTTAAAAATGACATGGGTAGGTCGACTATGGTCAAAGTGGTCATTATTTAGACATAAAAATAATAATAATAAAAATAATATAATTATAATATTTATACATAAATTAAACTTTCAAAACTAATTATTAAATACAGTTATGAAAAATGAACTAATGTTATGATCATGAAGATGGTAGGTCGTACATACGCATGAGTAAAATTTCTATTTTTCCAATGATCATTATGGAAAGAAGATAAGTAAAATTTATCTTCACAGACTGATAATTATATAATAAATACCATAATATTTAATTACATATACTTATATAAATAATTATTGTGACATGGTGATGAAAAAAAGGGAATCAGATCGCTTTAACGAGGTGGTAGTCCACACGTCCACGAATGGCGTTATCACTTTTTCGTTGAGTGAAAATTTTAAAAATAAAATGATATATCATACTTATATAATGATATATATTTAATTAATATCATAAATATTTCATTTATATCACATATATTTATTATCTTTACCCTTATTACCATCTACGTAATTCATTAGTGAAAACGAATCACATCTTTTCGTTAGGTGGTAATCCACTATACACGTGATGATTGTTATCATATCCATTACGTATTGAAATTTAAAAGACTAAATATGATATAATGATTCCATAGGTATAATTATGTAATAAATATCATATATAAACTTTATATTCATCATTATTCCCAACCTTGAGAGGTGGTGATGGAAAAATGAATGATATCAATTCGTGAGGCGGTGGTCCTCCATACACACGAATGATGATTTCGTAACAAATTTTATAGAATATTGTCTGGTTTTAGGTCATAAAATTAATATAAAAACATAATAGGATATTTAGGATATTTATTTTATTATATAATCATGGTATAATAATAATTTAAGGTGTTGAGAAAGAAATGAAACAAAAAATCTCGTTGATAAATGTTCCCTTTTCTTCAAGTATGTAACGCCCCGACCCTAATTACCTAGAGTCGGTGCATTATTACATAACATTGGCATGATCACGAGAAAGATCAAGTCTCGAAAGGCCGATTAGTTTAGTAGCCTTGGAATAACTAGATACATCCATAAATTTTACATTACATCATAAAAAAAGACATCTTGTCTTCATATCCCCTCATATTATCCATGCAGGTCATTCATAAATTACTTCTTCATAATCCTGGGAAAGAAATAAAACATTGAAAGGGGTGAGCTCAGATGCTCAGTAAGGATAACATTATAGCAGAAGCTTTCATAAATAAGCATAAACACTTAAGGAAATTTATAACTAAAACAAAAGCCTTTTAAACTTGAACTTCACCATAAAATGGCAAAGGTAAAATGAAATAATGCCATTTACTTACTCACATGGATATTCTACTAGTCGAATGATCACATGCAATATCAATAACCACTTTCATAATGATGGAATGCATAATGACAGACTATCATAACCACATAGCCAAGGCCTCGTGCCAAGACTACAAATAAGATTTTGCCAAGGCCTTGTGCCAAGACACTAGTTTGTCTCATGAGACCTACCGATACATCGATGATCTATAGCGGGCTCCACCCGTCACATATTAAGTCCAATGCATTCCAATATGAAAAGGTTTAAACATAACATAAACATTCGTATTAAAACTAGCATACGAAATGTCAATACTTCTACCACAAACCATGAATGGTATAAAAATAACACATCCACAGTCAAACATAACTCATTCGATACAATATAGAAGATTGTATTGTATCACATTAACCTCAATCAAGAATAATGAAGTATGTTGACATAGATGAAAATAATCATCAAAACAATTTGAGAGAAATATTCCCCTTTTCTTGAAATCATTTAAAAGTCACACTATTTGTCAAGAATCCATTTAAAATAGATTTTTGAATCAAAGTGTCCCATACCACTTTGAAACTTTTTAAAATGATTTTTAATTTTAAAAATTTAATGTCCATATAAATAAATCCTTAAAACCATTTTTAAAACATGGACATTAATGAGCAAGATTTAGAAGAATAAGTCTTTAAAACATTTAAAAATGGTATTTTAGTTAGAGTTTCTAACCAAAAGAGAGACACTTGAATTAAAATAATTAAGGTAATAAAAACATTGTAATATCATGAGAATAAAGGGGATTCATGATATACTTTGTCAAAGTACATTATATACACCACATAAAAGTGATTTGGTGTATATAAACAATGAAGTCTCAATGGAATGTAAATTGAGATGAAATCTCTCATAAAGGCTGTATCCTTAGGTTAAGGATAAATCAACGACATAGTTATGTGTGAAAAATATAAATACACTAAATCTGATTGGATATTCAGTGTAAAACAATCAAAGGATATTCACACATAATCTTGTAAAAACAACACCAACGAATTGGATGTTTAACTCAACAAATGGTGAATGAGTTAAAATTACTCTTATCAAATTCATATCAATGACTTGAGAATTATCAATGGAGTGATTATGTGTATCAAAAGTATATCCACAGGGAGGGGAGTGGAAATTATGACATAATCAAATGAATAGTGATTCCACACATAATCTTGAGGTAATATAATCAATGAAATATGCCTAAAGCCAAATGAGTGGAAATTGAAATCTCAAATTCCCTTATCGATTAGGTAACTTGCGAAACATACACCCATGAAAGAAGTATCATACCATGATGATTTAAATACCCATAAATTAAAGTATATTACACAATGAATACAATCATGGGCAGTACACATACACCACATGCAATAATTAAGTGGTGAACAATGGAATTCTCACGAAATTAAAAGTGAGATTAGAAACCCCTTACCACGTTAATCAACTGAGTCATATGGAAAAAAGTTAATAACCACCAAATGATTTAGAGAATAACATGAATATAAAGATAATCATGATAATATGTATCAAATGTCAGTACACAATACACCACTTTCAATAATTTAGTGGAGAACAATGGAAATCTCACGGAAGTGAAAGTGAGATAAGAAAATCCCTTACCACGTTAATCAATTGAGTCATATGGCCAAAATTTAATAACCACCAAATGATTTAGAGAATAACATGAATATGAAGATAATCATGATAATATGTATCAAATGGCAGTACACAATACACCACTTTCAATAATTTAGTGGAGAACAATGGAAATCTCACGGAATTGAAAGTGAGATAAGAAAATCCCTTACTTGTACTTTTTCCTTGGTAGATGGTAGGTTTACCTCCTGTATAATGGTGAAATAATTGTTATTGAATAATAAAAGAATCATTTACTTTAATATGATATCATATATGATCTTTTAACATTGATTTGTTAATAATATCTTAGAATTATCGTTATTTCGGGTGTTAACGGGTTCATTTTACTTTATATTCTTTGTTATGTGAGCCATATTCGTTATTAATGGGATGTATATTATTCATATACAGAATTATATCAAGTCCTTAGATACTATTTTTAAATCATAAAATTATAATTATACTTGAATGGATATGATGGACAATGAATCTCATCGCGTTCGTGGAGACGGTAGTCCGTACATACGCATGAGCGACAATATCATTCTTTGGATATTAAAATAATATATAATTGGATTTTATATCATATATACAGAATCATTATCATGTTATATTTATTATTTACATGAGTTACACATCATTATTATACCCATCCAAATAATAATATATTGAATAACAATTACACCACGACGTGGAGACGGTAAGCCGTACGTACGCACGTATGGTGACATGTTATTCAAAGGATGGATAGAATACTGAATATGGTTGTACCATATTTATAATAACATCACAGTATATATATGATACTGGAGTTATTATTTTATAATGGTAATAACAAAGAAATAGGAAGTGGAAGAAGAAAGGAACTTAAAAAGGGGTGGTGAAAACATTACCTCTTCTTCGGGTTCTTCCTTTTGATTTGATCAAAAGGGCTCCTTAGGTTGGCTTTCTGATCAAACTGGGGCCTCTAGATTGTAGTTAGGGAAGTTGGGAGAGTATTTGGGAAGAGTTTGGCCGAACCAAAAGGCTTTGAAGGTGTGAAGAAATGGGAAGGAGGAGTTCCTTTTTATAAGAGGGGTGAGAGGCACCTTTGGAAAAGCTAGAAATATTAATTTATAATAAATTCATATTCAGTTTCTAATGGCTCCAAAGTTGACTATTCAAAGTTTAATGTGGGGATAGGTCTAAAACCACTAAACCAATAGAATTTATACAGGTTTGGGTACTTATATTATCCTTATCTTTAAGTATTAACTCTAAGTTAATTAGTTTCACTTTTACAATGTCTCTATGTATTTTTATATAATATGGTTAATAAACTTACTATATACATCCAAGCGACCCCCAAGTGGTCCATTAATGATGAACCTATCATGATATAAGTCTCTTGGCTGAACCTTAGATTTTTAGGAATTTAATATTAATTAATAATATAATATTTGTTTTAAGAACTCTTTTATGTCAATTTTGACACTATTCAATAGTTGATTTTTTTGAAACTCATAACAGATTGATTACTTATAAAAAAGTCAATTAAATCAATACTAATATATCATATTATCCTAGAAAATTAGTTTAAGTCATTAAAAGTTTCATATTATATTTATTTGGGTATTTATAATATCAATTATTTTAATTTATCACTATTATAGTAATTACTGCATCGTCATTGTGTCATAAATAAAATAAATTATTTAATGTCTAAAAATTATAAATAAAATATAATTATGTAGGAAATATTTTTATCTTTCTAATTAATATTTATAATCGAAAATCCAAGATATATAACCCTATGTAAAAATTGTTTTTCTAAAAGATATATGCTTGTGTCATTTTTGTATTCATTTTAACTTAATTAAAATAAAGTGTCATTATCACTTACAAGTGGATCCATGGGGTCCCAAAATCGACCCAAAGATTCCCATGGTCGACCATGTATCAACCAATAGGGTTAAGATACGTTTTAGGATAATTTAGTATTATTATAATATTTTTTTTAACCCTTATTTACCGGATTTACCCTTAACCATGGTAAATAAAATATTTACCGCAGTAATTATTCAAAATGTCTAAAAATAAAAGTTACCTATTTACACAATTTGAACATCCTGATTCAAAATATGGAATCCATTTTCCTAAATTCAAAACACAGAAGTGGAAGAAATTAATTTAAAATTAATTCCCGTTGTCAAAACAAAAAGCGTGTTTTTAAGAGATAATAACTATCAAAAGATTGACACTTGTTTTTGTTCGGTTTAATTGTAAAATTATGTCCAATGACCAAAATTATATTAAATAGTAAAAATATATTCTAAATATACTTTAAAACTACTAAAATTCATATTTTATCACTATTAATTATTTTGATTAAAAAAGTTGTTTTTAATTAAAATTTAGTAATTTTCACTATTCATCAAAATATGAAAGTTATCCGAAAAGTACCAAAATTTCACCTTAGGATAAATTAGATATTCCGAATCCCAAAATGAAGTCCATTTTGAAATATAAAATATATATAATTTTAAAAAGTAGGTATTACTATTCATAACGGCTAGTTTGATCGGTTGTGGTGTGTGTTAAAACTCGAAGTTGCGTACAACACACGCTACTGTTTTATTCAAAGGAAAGCATACCGTGGAAGCTTGGGATGTTTCATTTTAAATTTTTTTGATGTCTCCATTTAGTCAAAAAGTTTAAAATATTGTATTTAAAAAGTTTTCACTATTAAAAGTTGATAAAAGTGCAATACTGAAAATGAATCTGTTCTTGCATTATGACTAAGAAACTCATAATATGGATTCTAAAATTATAAGGATTATATAAAGTTTAAAATTTAGTTAATACTATTCATGACCTCTTTTAATGGATTTTTTTTAAGTCAAGGTGTGATTGAACTCGGTGTTGCGTGTAGTGCAAGTTATTGAATTATTTTGAAGAAATACCACACTATGAAATCTTGGGGTGTTACATTCTCCCCTCCTTCAATAAATTGTGTCCTCGCAATTTGAAATTGTTCTTCGAAAATAAAAGGTTGAAAATAGAAAATATATTTGTGGGAAAACCCACATCGGAAATTGGGTTACTAAAATTTAGTCTTAATATGAGGAAAAGAGAAATGAAAGGGTCACCATCGAATTATGATCTCGATTAGGAGAACATTTGTGGTAATTAGAGACATATAATTGGAGGAAAAACGTAAATATTTATAGGTAGTGATTGAGGTCATCAATCACAAACAAGTATAAAATTGAGGTCCTTAAACTCATCAATCTATGATGATTTGAAATACCATCGGTCCAACAAAACATAGGGTATTGGGATAACACATTTTTGACGTTTCAAAATATCTTAGTTGAAATCCCACATCGAAAAATGAATTAATGAGGCCTCTATTTAAAATAAAGAGTGGAAAGTATGAAGATTACCGAAAATAACTCATACTAGGGTTCCATGTAGGAAAATATGGATATTGAAGATAAATCTAACCATCAATTATCTGATGGAGAGTGGTAGAGAACATGGCTATGAAAAGGCCAACAATCCCAAAGCCATAAATTAGTGATGATTTAAGGTACCATCTAGGACAACATTTTTTTTTAAAGTTACATTACATAAGGAAGAGGAATTCATTTATGATATTGACTAAGAACATTATGAGATATACTTACATTTTAAGTATATTTTCATTCTTTAATAAATTTCCACCACTAACTCAATTTTTTTTAAACGATAAGTATTCAAGAAGACTTGGTCACACTGGAAGAGCTAGAATAAACTTCTATAGAATCACATGATCCATGCAGGATAAACCATATATTTACATTGTCTTTGAAGATTAATCATAACCAAAATGGTTAGTGAATGATCTAATGATCCCCCGAAAGGATATTCATTGAGATAAATATGTACTAATCTTAATTTCTAAAATTAAACCAACAATACCCCAAAGTTAAATAGATACCATTCAATAACCAATTGTCCTTAAAATCCTTTAATATAATCCAAACTAATATTGAAACCCAAAACATAGAATAATTTGATTATGTAGTCTCCCATGTTACATTGTATCTCCAAATGACATCAAATACTCTTAAAGTCACATACTTAAAAGTAATTAACATCATCCCATATTCTCTGTTATAGGTTAATCATTTCCATAAATAACCCAAATCACTATAAATCAACAATAAAAACGTAGATAAAAATCCACCATTACTCTACAAATGAAACCTCATTGTATTCTATTTTCCTTGGGCATATAGTGTTCCTAACAAAACGAACATCTTCCAAAATAACATTTATCACTTAATCACCAAATCATTTTCCAATACCAAGGGTATTCATTTGATAAGACATAAGAACCCAAATCATCTTATTATTGATCAATAAAATCATTTAACAAAAAAATAGTCACACTAAACAGGGACTTCACGTAGTCCAGTGGTAGGCGATAAATCCCAATCGCACTTTGGTTTTGGGTTCGATTCCCACAGCTTTTTCCGACGCGACGGGTTGTCACACGGTCTACGTGTTGTCCTTTTTCAAAAACTATATTTTATAATATTACCAAAATGAGATAAATTCCTCAAAATAACATAATTTAACCACAAATTTTATATCATACTTTTCATTTTCATCCCAAATTATAATAACTTATCATTTTCTCAAACCCCAATGATCATATAAAACCAAATGGTTATTTATACCTATATCCACAAGAGAAGAGACAATTCTTCCTCAAATATCATTCTCACATGGAAAACAGAGGGGTTACAAATACAAGAGAAAATTATTCCAAAGTAAACCCAACAACAAGGAGTGATAATACTTTTTAAATTTTTCTCCAACCATTTATTTCCACATAGCTTCTTCTTTGACCAAGAAAATATTCTATAGAATAGGACATTCACTCGGGTAATGGCCAGGTCCCCTACATTTACGGCAAATGACTGTAAATGGACTCTTGGGACCATTTTTATCTTCTTCCATAGTACTCTTCATTTTTCTTTGGCAATTCTTCACTTTATGTCCTTCCTTCCCGCACGTAAAACATTTAGTTGTCCCATTGAGACACTTTCCTGGGTGTCTCTTTCAACATTTCCTGCATGATGAAAATTGAGGTTTCTTTTCTCCATGGTCTCCATTGCTGGAGATCTTATCATTTATCACCTTTCTCTTCCTTGTTGAGTCTGGGAGTTGGTTAATATATATGTTGTTGATTATATTTTTGGAAAACTGATTTGGCATAAAGACGATATCTTTTACGCCTATCAACATTCCATTTTGTTGCTCATTGCCACCACCGTTCCCACCTTGTACATCATTCTCAAAGTCACTATGACTTCCTTGGAATCTTGCCATTGACTAAAACCAGAAAGCATTGTGTGAGTAATAGTAGTCGTAAAATCATTTAGAGATTAAAATGTCACCATATTCTCAATTTGAAACATATTAGGATTAACCAAGGTCATTTACTCTCATCTTATGTATATATTACTTAAATCGGTTTGTAATGAAAATGTAAATTATCCTAAGCATATCCCCCGGGAGTGTCGTAACCAAGAGTGCAGTAAGTCCCGTTGTCGTGCACCAGTTCCCGTTCGAGTCTAGCTCAAAGCGGTGTTTTCGGGTTTTACCCCTAGGTACATCTGTGCCAGAGCCGCCTCTACCTGCTCGTATCCAGACAGGGATGTATTGCTCGGAAAACTCACAAAATCTCCACAATACCAAAATTCTAGGAAGTTCTTTTATACTAATCCTCAAAGTTCATCTTAGGTCTACGTGCTCTAATCAGAGTTTATCTAAATCTAGCTACCAAGGTTTGTACTAAACTTCCTCTGATACCAACTGTAATGCCCCGACCCTAATTACCTAGAGTCGGTGCATTATTACATAACATTGGCATGATCATGAGAAAGGTCACATCTCGAAAGACCGATTAGTTTAGTAGCCTTGGAATAACTAGATACATCCATAAATTTTACAATACATCATAAAAAAAGACATCTTGTCTTCATATCCCCTCATACTATCCCTGCAGGTCATTCATAAATTACTTCTTCATAATCTTGGGAAAAAAATAAAACATTGAAAAGGGTGAGCTCAAATGCTCAGTAAGGATAACATTATAGCAGAAGCTTTCATAAATAAGAATAAACACTTAAGGCAATTTATAACTAAAACAAAAGCCTTTTAAACTTGAACTTCAACATAAAATGGCAAAGGTAAAATGAAATAATGCCATTTATTTACTCACATGGATATTCTACTAGTCGAATGATCACATGCAATATCAATAACCACTTTCATAATGATGGAATGCATAATGCCAGACTATCATAACCACATAGCCAAGGCCTCGTGTCAAGACTACAAATAATATTTTGCCAAGGCCTTGTGCCAAGACACTAGTTTGTCTCATGAGACCTACCGATGCATCGAGGAGCTATAGCGGGCTCCACCCATCACATATTAAGTCCAATGCATTCCCATATGAAAAGGTTTAAACATAACATAAACATTTGTATTAAAACTAGCATACGAAATGTCAATACTTCTACCACAAACCATGAATGGTATAAAAATAACACATCCACAGTCAAACATAACTCATTCGATACAATATAGAAGATTGTATTGTATCACATTAACCTCAATCAATAATAATGAAGTATGTTGACATAGATGAAAATAATCATCAAAACAATTTGAGAGAAATATCCCCCTTTTCTTGAAATCATTTAAAAGTCACACTATTTGTCAAGAATCCATTTAAAATAGATTTTTGAATCAAAGTGTCCCATACCACTTTGAAACTTTTTAAAATGATTTTTAATTTTAAAACTTTAATTTCCATATAAATAAATCCTTAAAACCATTTTTAAAACATGGACATTAATGAGCAAGATTTATAAGAATAAGTCTTTAAAACATTTAAAAATGGTATTTTAGTTAGAGTTTCTAACCAAAACAGAGACACTTGAATACAAATAATTAAGGTAATCAAAACATTGTAATATCATGAGAATAAAGTGGATTCATGATATACTTTGTCAAAGTACATTATATACACCACATAAAAGTGATTTGGTGTATATCAACAAAGAAGTCTCAATGGAATGTAAATTGAGATGAAATCTCTCATAAAGGCCGTATCCTTAGGTTAAGGATAAATCAACGACATAGTTATGTGTGAAAAATATAAATACACTAAATCTGATTGGATATTCAGTGTAAAGCAATCAAAGGATATTCACACATAATCTTGTAAAAACAACACCAATGAATTGGATGTTTAACTCAACAAATGGTGAATGAGTTAAAATTACTCTTATCAAATTCATATCAATGACTTGAGAATTATAAATGGAGTGATTATGTGTATCAAAAGTATATCCACAGGGAGGGGAGTGGAAATTATGACATAATCAAATGAATACTGATTCCACACATAATCTTCAGGTAATATAATCATTGAAATATGCCTAAAGCCAAATGAGTGGAAATTGAAATCTCAAATTCCCTTATCGATTAGGTAACTTGAGAAACATACACCCATGAAATAAGTATCATACCATGATGATTTAAATACCCATAAATTAAAGTATATTACACAATTAATACAATCATGGGCAGTACACATACACCACATGCAATAATTATGTGGTGAACAATGGAATTCTCACGAAATTAAAAGTGAGATTAGAAACCCCTTACCACGTTAATCAACTGAGTCATATGGACAAAAGTTAATAACCACAAAATGATTTAGAGAATAACATGAATATAAAGATAATCATGATAATATGTATCAAATGGCAGTACACAATACACCACTTTCAATAATTTAGTGGAGAACAATGGAAATCTCACGGAATTGAAAGTGAGATAAGAAAATCCCTTACCACGTTAATCAACTGAGTCATATAGCCAAAAGTTAATAACCACCAAATGATTTAGAGAATAACATGAATATAAAGATAATCATGATAATATGTATCAAATGGCAGTACACAATACACCACTTTCAATAATTTAGTGGAGAACAATGGAAATCTCACGGAATTGAAAGTGAGATAAGAAAATCCCTTACTTGTACTTTTTCCTTGGTCGATGGTAGGTTTACCTCCTGTATAATGGTGAAATAATTGTTATTTAATAATAAAAGAATCATTTACTTTAATATGATATCATATATGATCTTTTAACATTGATTTGTTAATAATATCTTAGAATTATCGTTATTTCGGGTGTTAACGGGTTCATTTTACTTTATATTCTTTGTTATGTGAGCCATATTCGTTATTAATGGGATGTATATTATTCATATCCATAATGATATCAAGTATTTAGATACTATTTTTAAATCATCAAATTATAATTATACTTGAATGGATATGATGGACAATGAATCTCATCGCGTTCGTGGAGACGGTAGTCCGTACATACGCACGAGCGACAATATCATTCTTTTGATATTAAAATAATATATAATTGGATTTTATATCATATATACAGAATAATTATCATGTTATATTTATTATTTACATGAGTTACACATCATTATTATACCCATCCAAATAATAATATATTGAATAACAATTACACCACGACGTGGAGACGGTAAGCCGTACGTACGCACGTATGGTGACATGTTATTCAAAGGATGGATAGAATACTGAATATGGTTGTACCATATTTATAATAACATCACAGTATATATATGATACTGGATTTATTATTTTATAATGGTAATAAAAAAGAAAGAGGAAGTGGAAGAAGAAAGGAACTTAAAAAGGGGTGGTGAAAACATTACCTCTTCTTCGGGTTCTTCCTTTTGATTTGATCAAAAGGGCTCCTTAGGTTGGATTTCTGATCAAAATAAGGCCTCTAGGTTGTATTGAGGGAAGTTGGGGGAGTATTTGGGAAGAGTTTGGCCGAACAAAAAGGCTTTGAAGGTGTGAAGAAATGAGAAGGAGGAGTGCCTTTTTATAAGAGGGGTGAGGGGCACCTTTGGAAAAGCTAGAAATATTAATTTATAATAAATTCATATTCAGTTTCTAATGGCTCCAAAGTTGACTATTCAAAGTTTAAGGTGGGGATAGTTCGAAAACCACTCAACCAATAGAATTTAGATATGTTTGGGTACTTATATTAACCTTATCTTTAAGCATTAACTCTAAGTTAATTAGTTTCACTTTTACAATGTCTCTTTGTATTTTTATATAATATGGTTAATAAACTTACTATATACATCCAAGAGACCCCCAAGTGGTCCATTAATGATGAAACTATCATGGTATAAGTCTCTTGGCAGAACCTTAGATTTTTAGGAATTTAATATCAATTAATAATATAATATTTGTTTTAAGAACTCTTTTATGTCAATTTTGACACTATTCAATAGTTGATTTTTTTGAAACTCATAACAGATTGATTACTTCGAACAAAGTCAATTAAATCAATACTAATATATCATATTATCCTATAAAATTAGTTTAATTCATTAAAAGTTTCATATTATATTTATTTGGGTATTTACAATATCAATTAATTTAATTTTTCACTATTATAGTAATTACTGCATCATCATTGTGTCATAAATAAAATAAATTATTTAATGTCTAAAAATTATAAATAAAATATAATTATGTAGGAACTCTTATTATATTTATAATGAATATTTATAATCGAAAATCCAACATATATAACCCTATGTAAAAATTGTTTGTCTAAAAGATATATGCTTGTGTCATTTTTGTATTCATTTTAACTTAATTAAAATAAAGTGTCATTATCACTTACAAGTGGATCCATGGGGTCCCAAAATTGACCCAAAGATGACCATGGTCGACCATGTATCAACCAATAGGGTTAAGACACGTTTTAGGGTAATTTAGTATTATTATAATATTATTGTTTAACCCTTATTTACCGGATTTACCCTTAACCATGGTAAATAAAATATTTACCGCAGTAATTATTCAAAATGTATAAAAATAAAAGTTACCTATTTACAAAATTTGAACATCCTAATTCCAAATATGGAATCCATTTTCCTAAATTCAAAACACAGAAGTGGCAGTAATTAATTTAAAATTAATTCCCGCTGTCAAAACAAAAAGCGTGTTTTTAAGAGATAATAACTATAAAAAGATTGACACTTGTTTATGTTCGGTTTAATTGTAAAATTATGTCCAATGACCAAAATTATATTAAATGGTAAAAATAAATTCTAAATATACTTTAAAACTACTAAAATTCATAATTTATCACTATTAATTATTTTGATTAAAAAAGTTGTTTTTAATTAAAATTTAGTAATTTTCACTATTCATCAAAATATGAATGTTTTCCGAAAAGTACCAAAATTTCACCTTAGGCTAAATTAGGTATTCCGAATCCAAAAATGAAGTCCATTTTGAAATATAAAATATATATAATTTTAAAAAGTAGATATTACTATTCATAACGGCTAGTTTGATCGGTTGTGGTGTGTGTTAAAACTCGAAGTTGCATACAACACACGCTACTGTTTTATTCAAAGGAAAGCATACCGTGGAAGCTTGGGATGTTCCATTTTAAATTTTTTTGATGTCTCCATTTATTCAAAAAGTTTAAAATATTGTATTTAAAAAGTTTTCACTATCAAAAGTTGATAAAAGTGCAATACTGAAAATGAATCTGTTCTTGCATTATGACTAAGAAACTCATAATATGGATTCTAAAATTATAAGGATTATATAAAGTTTAAAATTTAGTTAATACTATTCATGACCTCTTTTAATGGATTTTTTTTTGTAATTCAAGGTGTGATTGAACTCGGTGTTGTGTGTAGTGCAAGTTATTGAATTATTTTGAAGAAATAACACACTATGAAATCTTGGTGTGTTACAAAGTATCTCCTTTTAGTTTACACCAAAGGCCTTCCTTGGTTGGAATTATTCCCAAATAAAGGACTCTATAATGATGTGAGGGAATTTTATAGGTTATTTTTCTAGTTATGGGAATAAAAAAAGGTTTTTAATGTGTGAAGATAGGTGGAGAGGGGGTGGACTTTTATAAGTGGGGTGAGTGGAAAACTTGTAAATGTTTTAAATAGAGAATTCCACCCACGTTTTTTCATGTAATAATGACAAAATAATGCACCAAATAAATAATAGAATGTATAAGGTCTAAATATATACATTAAATGGGTTTTTACAAGTTTATAGGTCATTTTAATCTTAAGATCAAAGTTTAACAACAAAGTAAACTCGCTTTTACCTTAATCGTTGTAATTAATATTAATTGTTTTTAACAATAAATTTGTTAAAGAATTAAGTTAGAATTATTAGACATTATAAATTATTATGATTAAAAATATGGGATAAATTTTTCCATATTAAATTCACATAAGTTTCAAAATTTAATTTAATATTAATCCCACACACATGATGAGACATCGAGTTTTTAAGAAGAGTATTTTTTTAGAAAAAGATGATTATACATTAAATCTATGAATAATAATAATCATTATATGAAACTAAATTAATATTTAATAATGTATATTATATATATTTCATTCAAATTATTCCCCATTAGATATTATTTTAATTAATTGTAAAGGAGAAAAGTTAAACATTTTAAAATAGTTTTTAGAAAAAAAACTGTCTTTAAACCCAAAAACAAACTTATATTAAAAACTAATATAAAAGTGATTAAAAATTAATTAACTGAATAAATATAAATAAATAATTATTATTTTACTTTAAATCATATTCAAAACATATTTATACATTTAAATTACTTAATTTTTTAAAATAAGTGACTTTTTTACAAAAAATGATATTTTTCACCATTCACTAAAAAAATCGATATTTTCTAAAAGATCCCAAAATGTCACCCAATGTAAATTTTTATATTATGATTTAAAAAATGATAATAATTTTACCAAATTCAAACACTAAAATTTATAAATGAATATTTTAAATAAACCCTTATAAGAAAAGTGTTTAATTAAAACAATTTTCTATTGGATTAAAAAAATTACTTAATAATTTTATAACTAATATAACTATCTTATTCATATTAATACATATAAAAATGATTTATTTTATCATTACCTGAGGTTTTACATCCTTCACCCCTTTTATAAATTTCATCCTCACAATTTTATTCACTTATTAAATAAGTGGGGATATCTTTCCCTCATTGCATTTTCAGATTCCCATGTTTCCTCTCATAGCATATGGGTTTTATATAAAATTTTAACCTGATAAATCATCTTATTCCACAACACTTTCTATCTATTTTCATGAATCAAAGATAATTGTTACTTATAAGAAATAATATCTTCCAACTAAACTACTTTGAGGCTTAGAACATGAGTTGAATTTGACACATATTTCCTTAACATTGAAACATGAAGTACATTATGTACCTAAGATAAAATCAAAGGTGAGTCCAATCAGTAGAAAACTGATCCAAATTTCTCCAAGATTATATATGGTCAAATGAGTTCTGGACTCAACTTCCCCTTCTTACAAAAATGCATCCCACTTTCCCATCGAGAATCTGTGAGAAATACATGATCCCCTACCGAAAAAGAGAGATCTTTCCTCTGGGTTATTTTCATAACTTTTCTATCTACTCTGAGTTGTCCTCATATGTCACTCAATCGACTAAAATTTCTTTTCCATTTCCTCTACCAACACTAGGTGCATTAACTTCATTTATCCTACTTCATCCGAAAGTGTAGGTATCTGACACTACATTCCATATAATGCATAAAATGGTTTCATCTGT
This sequence comes from Viscum album, assembly GCA_963277665.1. NCBI lineage: Eukaryota > Viridiplantae > Streptophyta > Magnoliopsida > Santalales > Viscaceae > Viscum > Viscum album. Next base: position 896,769,366 of record OY728126.1, read on the forward strand.
ATATTAGAATGAAAACTGTTATTATGAGAAAACTTAATCAAAGAAATTTATTGATCCCAACTTCACTAGTAATCTATTTAGAAATAATAAATCATATCTATGAAGTTATAAACTACCAACTCATATTATCCATCATATTTTGGATGAAAAGTTTCACTGAAATTTAATTTAGTACCCAACAACTTCTGAAATTCTTTCCAAAAATTTCATGTGAACCTGGGATCACGGTCTGATACAATAGACAGATGGAATATATTTAATCAGACTATCTCATTTAAATAAATTTGATAAATATGATCTTAATTCATTGTATATTGAATGGTAAGGAAATGTGAATATTTATTTAATCGATCAATAATAACCCAAATCACATTATTACCTCCTGATATCCTTATCAATCCCACCATGAAATCCATGGATATATTTTCTCATTTTCACTCTGGAACTTAAAAAGTTTAAATCATCCCCTTTGGTAACTATTATTCTTATTTAACCTATTAAAAAGTAAAATAATTCATAGTAAAATCAAAAATATCTCTTTCCATTACATCCCACCAGTAATACTCTTGAAGGTCTCTGTACATCTTAGTGCTTCATGAATTAATGGAAAATGGAGGACTATGAGATTCAGTTAAAAAATCTTTCATAATCTACGAATCACAAGGAACACATTGCCTTTTTCCAAATCATAAAACACATTCTTAAAAAATATTAAAATTCGGAAACTTAACCTTATTAATGGATTCTACCTTTTCCTAGAAAGATTGATCCTCCTTCTGAGCTTGCTTAATTATTTCTGAAAAATTCAATAATACTAAAACCTAAAACAAAATAGAGGATGCACCGACATCAAAAATTTCTAGACCAAAATTTATCAAATCATTAACCAAAGCGTCACATTCCAAATTTAACAAAGTTAATTTGGAATTATTTTTTCAACTCAAAGCATTATACACTTTTCTTGATTTTCTTGGACGATAATGAGTCATGTAATCATAATCCTAGATCAGTTCTAGCCTTCTTCTTTCTCTCATGTTCAATTCTTTATAAGTTAATACATAATTAAAACATTTGTGATTAGTATATATTTCACACTTTCCTGTATACAAATTATTCCTACAGTTTTCTAAAGAAAAAACTAAAATAGCTAATTCCAAATCATGTGTAGGGTAATTTGACTCATGAGGTTTCAACTAACGGGAAATACAAGAAATTACCTGATCATTATACATTGTGAAACAACCAAGTCCTTTCAATGAAGTGTTATTATAGATGAAAAATTAAACATTTCTAGAAGGTGAGGATAAAACTAAAGTATTCACAAATATTATTTTAAATTACTAAAAACAATCATCACATTCTTTTATCTAGATTAATTTTACTCCATTTTAAGTTAACTTGGTTAGTGTCCTAGAAAACTAAGAAATTTTTTCAAATAAACTATGGTATTAACCTGATAATCCTATAAAACTATAAATATTTGTGATATTTATGGGTCTTGTACATTCTAAAACAAATTTTGTTTTAATAGGGTTAATAATTAATCCATATTTATAAATAATATATCCAAGGAAATAAATTTTTTTCAACTAAAATTCACACTTTCTTAATTTCCCATATAATATTTTTCTTCTAAATTTTGAAAAAACCCCTTATGTTCCTTTCATGTTCGTTTTTACATTTAGAATATACCAAAAATGTCATCAATAAACACAACAACAAACTTGTCCAAGAACTCATAATAAATCTATTCATAAGGTTCATAAATACAGAAGGTACATTAGATAGCCCAAAAAAATAACTACAAACTCATAGTGCCCATATTTAGTCTAAAATGTAGTCTTAATAATGTATACTTCCATCACTTTCAACTGATGGAACTCTGACCTCTGGTCAAACTTAAAAAAATACTAAGCTCCCTAGATTTAATCAAAAAAATCATTAATATGAGGGAAAGGATACTTTTTCTTAAAAGTGATGTAATTCAAGTCTCTATAATCAGTGAAAAGTCTCATTAAACCATGTTTCCTTTTAACAAACAAAATAGGAGAATCCCATGGTGAATTTCTAGGTTGGATGAATCCTTTATCTAATAACTCTTATAATTTATATTTCAATTCTAAAAGTTTCACTTGAACCATTTAATTATAGGGTTTATAAATAGGCTTAGAATTATGTAGTAAGTTAACAGTAAACTCAACCTACTAATCAGGAATAACACCAGGAAAATCATTTAGAAAAACATCCATGTATTCATTTACTACTGGAACATCACTAATTTGAACAGTTTCTTTATTTTCAATAATATGATCTAGGTAAATTTAATTTCTATCTATAATCAATTTCTTAGCTTCTTGGTATGTTACCGAAGTCATTAAATCATTGAACCCAACTTTCTTAGCTCTTAAATATATATTATCATGATAAACTAAAAGGAAATCCATACTACGAATGATATCAAACTTTAATATGGCTAGTTCAACAAGATTTTTTGAAAAAACCATCCCATAGATAAAAATAAGAAGATTCCTATAAATCTTGGTTACTTTAATACTTCTGGATAGAGTTTTAACCGAAAGTTATATCTTACTGTCATTAGATGATATTACCAATTTACTTGTGAATTTCTCAAAAATGGAATAATGTGAAGATCCAGAGTAAGATAGGGTATTCTCATAATATTAATACACAAGTAACATACCTATCACCACTTCATTTGATAGACTAACATCAACTGTAGTAGTAGAAAACAACATTGCTACACCATTCGTTTTTTGAACATGATGATTTCCATACTATGCAACTAACTTTGGAAATTAATTTTCATAATTACCCAAATAATTTAAACTAAAAAACCTAACTATTGGATGACTATTAGTTACCCCATTCTTTAGTTGTTCAAAACTCTCTTTTTTAGAGTCACACGACCTATGATCAAACTGAACACACTAAAAATACATCCCAGATACCTTCAAACAATCCTTGAAATGGAATTTTCCACACTTGGAACATTTTAGGGAATCATATCTATAATTCTTAGCTACTTCCTTCTCCATTTCCTACCACCTTGAACTTTTCTTATTGTTGTCATCTTGAGGGACATATGAGTTAGTAAAATCCATCTCAACCTTCTCAGCACAACAAACCACTTTCTCATAACTTTTAAATTCTTTTACAACCAATGATATTCATAAACTTGGTGTCAACACTAATTAAAACCAATTAATTTCACTATCCATGTCCCATATAAAATATGGCACATAACTATCCAATCTTGTGAAATTTTCTTTATATGCACTCATGAAATATTCATCTTTCTGGCATGATTCTAGGAATTTTTTTTCTATTTGGAGTCAAAAAATCTTATGGAAATATATTTCAAGGAAAATAACCTTGAATGTTTCCTATTCCATGGCATCAAGATCATCTCTTTCTTTGGTATTATTAACCAAATACCACAAATGATCAGCATTACCTTCAAAACGATAAGTATAAAGAGTTACCATTCAATGTTTTGAACATCCCATGACTTCAAATATCTCCTCTATAGCATTGATAAATCCTTTGGATACCATAGGGTCAGTGTCACACCTAGACCCTTTTAGTTAATCTTTTTAAATTATTTAAATTATTATTTTGTGTTTTGGAACCTTTTTCATCATTACACGGTCATCCCACACCATTAAGGGTTACTAAGCGGTGCCCGCGTGGATTCCCAAGTGGGTCTGAGTCATGGAACATGAATTTCACAGAGTTTATAGACACCACGCAACAAGCGTGCAACTTAACCCTGTAAGCGGTCAGTGTCGAGTGGAACAGTTCGAGCACGATTTTCTCAACCGCAAGCTTGATTAAACATGACCCATGTGGTTGTTTGAAATCTAAAATAAATATAATTTTATGCAAACAAAATACAGCTAATACTTATACAAAAGTATCAGTATTGTTATTACGAATATGATATTATTATTATTAAATTTGTTAATTATGATATTATTATTAAATAGTAGTTAATGTTATTAACATTAATAATTTTTTTTAAATAAGTTAATACTATTATAATTTAAAAGAATAGAATTATTATTAGAATAATAATCATATTATTATTATTATTATTAAGATATGAAAATGAAAACAAAAGTAATCATAATCCTAAGGGGGTGGCGCAGCCCTCCCAATTCCTCTTCTACGTGAGGGCTGCACAGAAGCAACCCTCCCCTCCTGTTCGACCTACAACATAACCCCCCCCCCCCACACCCCTTCCCCCATTCTGGCCTTCCCCACGCATAGTAGTTTCCTGTATCCCCTCTTGGCCTCCCATCATGCCGCCACCATCCCACACTGCATGCTCGTCAGCCGCCCCCTCTCGACCTTGTTTGTGTGCAGCACTAATCGAGGCCCCTTTGATAACTCCTCTATTCTTCTAATAACCCTCTGATAGCTCTCCTCTTCTCCAGCTAACCCTCTGACTACTCCCCTATTCTCCGGCTAACCTTCTGGATGCTCTTCTCTCCCTCTGGCAGTCTTCCGGTTGTGTGAACCTCTCCCCCTATGGTAGTTATTTCATTAATTTATGGGTTTTTAGTTTCTCCCCAAAACCTATATTTTAGGATTTTAATTTTAGGGTTATATTCTTAAATTTATGGTTTGATCTTGATGTTTTAGGTTGGTTATTGTCTTATTTGGGTGTGGTGATGGTGTGAAAGAGGTTTCACTCCAGGTTTCGGATGTTTCCCCAACTTTGAGGTAGGAACCCCATTGCATGTACTCATAAATTAATTTTAATTTGTTTTCTAGTTTTTTAAATCACTCTTAATCATTAATTAGACAATTAATTCTTGTAACTTAATTATATCTTATTAAATTGGTTGGTTTCCCTTTTATTTTATGTTGTTTTGGAATGGTTGGGGAGGTCTAGCTTGCTTGGTGTTTTGGAAAAATAGCCCGATTTGACCTTTAAAGGGACAAGTGATTTATAATGGCATTGTTTGGTTTTTTTAAACACATTTTAAGGTTAAAATTGTGAATTGGGTTTTCAAATGGGGTTTGGTTTATAAAAAAGAGTTGTGTATAGTGTTTATGACATGCATTGTTTCATGAAAATTGTGGAAAACCCATTTGGCACCTTCATATGTTCTGTGTGTTTTGGATATAAATCCTTTTGGTAGTGTTTGGTGGTGTTTTATGACTTTTTCATTTGGTTTATGTGAGTCCCTAGTACTTTTGGTCGTGCGTTTGTCTTTTCCGCCTTAATTTTGTGTATCTTTTTTTGTTAAAGTAAATTTTTTCTGAATGACAGAGGGCCTGCATGAATATAATTAAGGTATGTATAATATATATATATATATATATGTATGTCTATCCTCTAAGTATATATTCCCTCAAGGCATGGGGAATATGTGAATTTGATTATGGATATATATATATATATAGGTATGTGCATGAAAGTGTGGGCCGGTTACGAGCAGTCGTTGCCTTTTTCATCAAGTTCCAAAGTGTTCGGCATGAATCGGTTCCTCTTTGAGGTAGGAAAATTCATGATTATCATTTCCTTTGAATTTAATTTAATTCTTGATATTTATTTAAATTTATAACTTTGTTTCACACCAATATGATATTCATATATAACTGTTGTAGTTATTTAATGTTGTTTATTATTGTTAAAAATAGATTTTTATATGAATCTTGGTGTATGCCCATGCATTTTATGTCGTAGGTGATTAATAAAATGTTTAGTGAACCTTTTTAGGGAAAATTGGTCGGTTGTATGAGTATTTCCAATTTAAAATGTTTTATTAAATAGATTTGCTTCATAATTTAGAATTTTATTTTTTATATATACAATGCAATGCAATTTCCATTAAAGTCGTTTAGAACATGAATTAAAAAGAGCTATTTGGGTTTTTAACGTGTGTTGTGATTTTTAAATGGGTGAAATGGATGGAAATGAGTTTCAAATGTTTTATTTGGTTTTAGAATGTTTCATTGGATGAATACACAACCATGGGTGCACTAGATGCACACATGGATGTGCACTCAAGAGAAGATGGAACTCTAGAGCCAATCCCCCCTCAAGAGTACCTATTCTCCCCTTTCTTTTTTTACTTGAAATGTTTTTGTGTTTTCAAAAATTGGGGAAGTGGTGCTCCTTGTGTTTCAAAAAAGATTTCAAATGTGGTCCTGATGGTTTGTCCTAGTTGGCCTTGAAACATGTTTTGGTGAGTGGTTGGAAACTATGTCCTGATTGGAACTTTGCGAAAGTGTGTTAGCTTATGATTGTTGTGAAATCCCATTTGGAACTTTATTAAGAGTTATTTTTTTAACTTGATTTAAAATGATCTTGGGAATGTTTTGGTATGTTCTTGGTGTAAGGGCCTGTTTGGCCATTCATGTTTAAAATAATGTTTATTGCTGTGTTGGAAATCTATCCAAGTATTTTTGGTAAATAGTTGATTTTTGTGAAGAAAAAGACCATATTAGTATATGCAAATAGCTATTTGAAAAGTTTTTTATGTGTGGTATTTGGATAAGGACTGTTTAGAATCCATGAAATGGTATGTTTAGAAAAACCCTCTTGGGTTCGGTCTCTTGCCTCAGATGATGGTCATGAGATGGGAGGGACCTCGGGATGGGTCCTCCTTTAGATTATATTTATTTTCAGGCATATCAATAATCTTGAGGTGTTAGGGGTGGTGACAGATTGTGTAGTGTGCTTAGTTATATATGTGTATGAATTGTTGTTTGAATGTGTGGCACACCTCTTTGTGAACATAGCACTGAATCCTAGAATAGAAAGGGGGTTACTGAGAATGATTGTGTAACTTTAAGTTCATGTATTTTCCAGTGGCCCATAGTAGGTTGATATTTAGGATTATTGCTATGGGATTGGGCCCCTCAGTCTGACCTGAGAAAGGGTGGTCGGGCATTATGGAATTTGATTTTGTTGAGTGTGGCATGCTATTGGGGATAGAGTCACGTGTATTAGTATATTCTAGTATTCCTCTGAGTTTATAGGTTTTCTGTGATTCTTTGATACGAGCACTATTTTACCATTTCCCTTGATGTTTGTAGAATCATAATCTTGACCTTGGTTTTGGTCTTTTCTTGGAAAACCTTGTAATCATAGTTGGTTTTAAAAAGGATTTCAAATTAATTGTTTCAGAAAATTTTGTGTGTGCCCCTCTTTATTTATTTTCCTTGTTTTTGAATTATAAGGGTAATGGAATTGTTGTTGTTAGTTTTAAAAATTCATTGTATATATGAAAACCATATTTTTAATAACTGTAGTTCAAAATAGTATTGTTGGACTATTTTGGAATTTGGAAATGCATGAATTATGTGGTTCACTTTGGCATCCCTGCTGAGTATTTTAATGCTCAAACCTTTCCTACCCTTCCAGATGCATGTTTATTTGCTTCATTTAGGTTCTTGTTTCATCTTCCAGTGCAAGGTAGGTTATTATTTATTGGAGGTGACCAGGAGGTCACATGGAGGTATGTGCAGTCTTTTTTTCTTGTCGCTGCTAATTTTCTATTTCTTTGTTTAGTTTTTATTAATTTATTTGGATTTATTTTATGTGCCATATCATTTACACATATTTAGTTTTGATGCCCGAAACTAGTTTCCATCCTAGGGGGTCAGGAACGCCCTTCGGTACAAGTCGCAGGCTGGCTTGAGTGACCGGTTTATGGTCGAACCAATCTAGTTCGTGACAGTCAGATGATCCACTAAATGATGGAGATGTGGCCTAATTAAATTCTTCACATAATACATGTTCCATCATGGTAGATTGGGTTACTCTATAGCATGGATACCACCACCATTTAAATATTGTGTCAACTGATCCATCACTACAATACACTATTTTTTAGGATTCCAATCATCTTGAGATGTTAATTCGGAAGGATATTTCCCTCCCAATGCCATCCCAAAATAGATTCCTTATTTCCTCTATAGAAACTCATTCTAAACATAAGTATTTTAGATGAAGCAACATGGTAATATTCAAATTATATATCATTTTAACCAAACTATATGGTAAAATATTTCAAGGGAAAGTTAATAACATTATCCTAGCCTCTAAATTTATCTAAACCTTTCCTTTAAAATAGGCTATAATTCACCAAACTTAAACATTAAATAATCTTGAGTTTTAGTTGAGAATTCACTTTATTTCACTTTGAGGATATTTTCAAGTTTATAGATTTAGAGAATTGGTTCATAACTCACACATTACCAAACTATATAATACAAAATGGAAACTTATATTTAGTATCCATTTTTTCCATAATATAAACCTTTTAAAATAAAACATGATCTCTTATCATAGAAAATATTCATAACTTTAAACTTGGCCTCTTTGTTTCACTTACCCATCCTTAGAAACTAGGAATAACATTAAAAAACATGGGCTGATCCCAAATAAATCTTAGTAAGGGATACACAAATAAGGAAAAAATTTAGTCCTGTGAAAACATGTAAACTCAAATAATGTTTACCTTTATGTTCATTGTTCTTTAAGCATGTGAAATAAAACATTTTCACATGAAAACACTTACACATTTTTTATCAAATAAAATCATGAAAACTCGTAGAAATCAATTAAAAACCCTTCTCAATAACATAGATCATCAAATTCATAACCCATTTTAAACTCTTTTTAGAAGTAAATGGAGCCCAGTTAAATCCATAGGAAAAACCCTTTTGTAAATACCTCCTTCTTTCCTATTAAGATAAGGAACATCACCCAATTAATTTGAGTAATATCTAGGAGCACCCATCATATAATATATAACGAGCTCACCTAATGCTATATAGACCACCCCATTATGTAATATGTAATGGTTTCACCCAGCGCTATCTAGACCAGCCCATTTTATAAGTTGTAACGAGATCTCCTGACACTATCTAGGCCTCCCCATCGTATAAGATGTAATGGGATCACCCAGTGTTATCTAGTCCACCCCATCATATAATGATTAAGTAATGTATCTTGATTAAAAAAAATTATTCTTTCACTTTTCCATAATGGAACATTTTCACAACTCCTTTAAACTCATAAACAAATCACTTTTGGATATCAAAAACCCCATTTTTTAAAACCCATTTTGAATATAAAAATACCATTTTCTCCTGAAAAATCATTTTCAATACAAAATACCCCAAAAATAAGTGAAAATAGTTTTTCATTAAAGGAAACATTAAATCTTTCAAAGGAATCTAGGAATCACATAATGGTCATGATGGTGGAAAAGTCATTGTCATTGTGTACACTAAGAATTCCTTTTGTTATTTGTCAAAACGTTCCTTGTAAAAAAACATAAAAGGATTCTTTATGAAAACATCTGAAAATAAAGTATAAAATTTCATTTTTAAATATTTTATTTCCATATAAAAACTTTCATAAAATAATTTAAAAAAACATAGACATAGAAGAGTAGGAATGTTTAATGGAAAAAAATTAAACGGGCAATTTTTAATGGAAAATTCCCTTATCACTTGAGAAAAACTTGAATCATAATCCCCATAAAACATTAACATTAAAATAACATTAAATATCATGATAATAAATAATTTCATGATATAAAATATAAAAGGGGTTTTATATACACCTCTTAGAAGAATGTAGTTACATAACATCAAAAATATGCCTTAATGAAAGGAAATTGATACGAAGTCCCTTACCTTATGTCTGACTTGATACATGTGTCTTTATCTTTATGAAAAATAAATTTATGTTAATTATTTAATTTTTTGAGAACCTTTTTAATGTTTATTTTTAATTTTATTTAACTTATTAACAATATATATACAATTACTAAATCAATTAACGTAAAGTTGGATGCTTGGACCATATTCATCTTATGTGCCAAAAATGACTTTGGTGAGTCGAATATGGTAAAATGAGTCATTATTTAAACATATCTAGAATAATAATCATTAAATAATTATCATATTTATACATAAATTATAATTTTAAAACTAATTATGAAATAGGGTTATGAAAAAAGAACTAATGTTACAATCATGGAGATGGTAGGTCGTATGTACGTATGAGTAACATTTCCATTTTTCCAATGATCATTATGTAAAGATGATAAGTAAAATTTAACTTTATATAATAATAATAATACTTTAAATACTATAATATTTTATTATATAAAATAATATTTATCTTTCTTGTGATGTGTTGATGAAAAAAGGTAATCTCATCGCTTTGAGGAGGTGGTAGTCCACATATCAGCGAATGACGTTATCACCTTTTCAGTGAGTGAAAAGGTAAGAAATAAAATGATATATTATAATTATATAATGAAAAATATATCATAAATACCACAAATATTTCATTTATATCACATATATTTATTATATTTACCTATATTACCTTACACGTAGCATGTTAGTGAAAACAAATCACATCACTTCGTTAGGCGGAAGTCTGCCGTACACATGAGTGACATTATTGCATCCCTTACGTATTGGAATGTAAAAATGTTATATATGATATAATGAATAATAAGGTTTAATTATTTTATAAATATAATATATATACTTTATATCAATCATTATTCCCAACCTTTAGAAGTGTTAATAGAAATATGAATGACATCGGTTTGCGAGGCGACAATCCTCTGTACACACAAATGATGATTTCATAACCGATTTGATGGAAGTGTGTGTGTAGTTTTAGGTTTTAACCTTAAAATAAAAACAAATAAGTATATTTAGGGTATTTATTTTATTATATAATTATGTTATAAGAATAATTTAATGGGTGGAGAAAGAAATAAAATAAAATAAATGTTGATAAACATTGTATCTTCTTCAAGTATCTCTTTTTGGTTTGCATCAAAGGCCTTCCTTGTTTGGATTTGTACCAAAAGTAAGGATTATATTATTATATTAGTGAATTTTATAAGTTATTTGGATAGTTATTAACTGAATCAATTAGTTTTAAAGGTGTGAATAGAGGAAGAGGGGGTGGCCTTTTATAAGTGGGGTGAGTGGAAAACATGTAAATTTTTTGAAAGAGAGAATTTCAGCCATGTTTTTTTCATGTAACCAGGTGTAACACCTAAAGATTCCATAGTACATTATTTCATCAAATTAATTCAATAACTTTCACTACACGCAACACTGAGTTCAAGCACACCATGACTTAACAAACTAGCCGTTCAAAAGAGGTTATGAATAGTATTAATTGAATTTTGAACTTTATATAATAATTATAATTTTAGAGTCCATATTATGAGTTTCTTAGGCATAATGTAAGAACAAATAAATTTTTTTCAGATGAAAGTAGTATTTTTCAAAAAATGAAATTTTATCACCTTTTAAAGGAAAACCTTTTTAAATCCAATATTTGAAACTTTTATATATTCAATTTTACAAAATATACTTTTTTTTAAAATCAAGACATAAGAATTTAGTTTCAATAAATTTTTGGTGTTTTTCTGATATCTTTGAGATTTGGGTGAATGGTGAAAAATACTATATTTTAACTGAAAACAACTTTTTTAATCAAAATAATTTGTAGTATTAAATTATACATTTTAATGGTTTGGAAGTATAAATTGATTATATTTTTTATCATTTAATCCAATGTTATTCACAGGAAATAATTTCACTTTGAAATTGAACATAAACAATTAACAATGTTTTGTTAGTTATTATTTCTTAAAAACACTCGTTTTGGTTTTGACATTAGGAATTAATTTTAAATTAATTTCTGCCACTTCTTTGTTTTGAATTTAGAAAAATGGATTCCATATTTATAATCAGTATGTCCAAATTGTGAAAATATGTAGCTTTTATTTTTAGAAATTTTGAATAATTACTTCGGTAAATATTTTATTTACCATGGTTAAAGGGTAAATCCGGTAAATAAGGATAAAAAATAATATTATAATAATATTAAATTACCCTAAAATGTTTCCTAACCCTATTGGATGATACATGTCCGACCATGGGTATCTTTGGGTCGATTTTGGGACCCCATGGAGCCACTTGTAAGTTATAATGACACTTTATATTAATTAAGTTAAAGTCAATAAAAAAATGGCATAAGCATATATCTTTTAGAAAAACAATTTTTACATAGGGTTATATATGTTAGATTTTCTACTATAAATATTAATTAAAAATATAAAAATATTTAATACATAATGGTTTTTTATTTATAATTTTTAGACATTTAATAATTAAATTTATTTATGACACAATGATGATGCATTATTTTCTTTATTAATGAAAGAATCAAATAAATGATATTATAAATACTACAATAAATTTAATTTGAAAAGTTTGATGCCATAAACAAATTTTATAGGTGACTATTACATGTTAGGGTTGATTAAATTTATTTATTTCGAAGTAATAATGTTTTTAGGACTTTAACAAAAATCAATTATTAAATAATCTCAAAATTGAAATAATTGAGTTTTTAAAACAAATACAATATTATTGGTTGATATAATATTCTTAAAAGTCTAAGGATTGGAAAAAGGGCCTAAATAATATTATATGTGACATTAATTAACCTATTGGGGTTCTCTTGGATGTTTATAGTAATTTTATTAACCATATAATATAAAAATACCAAGAGACATGGTAAATGTCAAACTATTTAACCAAGAGTTAAATCTACAATATAAGGTTAATTTAGTGACCTAAACCTGTCTAAAACCTATTGGTTGAGTGTAAGTTTCCCATAACCACCTTATCCTCGAAATAAATCAGTTTGGAGCCATTATAAACTGAATATGAATTTATTATAAAATAATGTTTTAAGTTTTTCCTAAGGTGCCCCTCACCCCTCATATAAAAGGGTACTCCCCCTTCTCTCTAATTAATACAATCAAAGCATTTCGGTTCGGCCAAACCCTACCCAAATATCCTATAAAATTCCCTCACTTTAACCTATAGGTCTTATTTTGATCAGAAAGCCAACCTAAGGAGCCCTTTTGATCAAATCAAAAGGAAGAATCTGAGGAAGAGGTAATGTTTTCACCACCCTCTTTCAAGTTACTTTCTTCTTCCACTTCTTCTTTCTTTGTCATTTCCATTCAAAAATGATAACTCCAGTATCATCTATATACTATAATTTTATTATAAATATGGTACAACCATATTCATTATTCTATCCATCCTTTGAATGACATGTCACCATACGTGCATACGTACGGCTTACCATCTCCACGTCGTGGTGTAATTGTTATTCAACACATTATTATTTGTATTTGTATAATAATGATGTTTAATTGATGTAAATAATTAGTATAACATGATAATAATTCTTTATATATGATATACTATCCAATTATATATTATTTTAATATCAAAATAATGATATTATCGTTCGCGCGTACGTACGGATTACCGTCTCCACGAACACGATGAGATTCATTCCCCATCATATCCATTCAAGACTAATTTTCATTTGATGATTAAAAATAATGTTTAAAGACTTGATATAATTCTTTATATGAATGAGATACATACCATACATAACAAATATGACTCGTATAACAAATAATATAAAGGAAAACGAATCCGTTAACACCCGAAATGACGATAATACTAATATATTATTAACAGAACAATGTTAAAAGATCATATATGATATCATATTAATGTATATGATTCTTTTACAATTAAACAACAATTATTTCACCATTATAAATGAGTTTAACCTACCCTCATCCAAGGAAAAGTACAAGGTAAGGGTTTATTTCACAATTTCTTCATCATCCATGTTTGTTTATACGTAATTATCTACTGGGACCTCTTTATCATCCAAATCCATGTTTCCTAAAAATGTATTTCAAAGAATTTTAACTATTTACTAGACAATGGGTTAAATTAATTTATACCCTTATGTGTTTTGAAAGGAATATTTCTATCAATTTCCAAACAAGGTACTTTTTGACCTTTTTGACAAATTTATGGTAAGAATGTTTTTTTAACTTATATAGCGGGTGCGGTTAATTTTATGCCATTATAACATCATCAAATCTTCCCTTACAAGATTATAAGAATATTTTCAAAATAAATATTTTCCTTATAATTACGTGACTCTTAAATTATTTCAAAATAGAAAGAGATATTTCTCTAAAAAGGGTTTTGATTTCATCTATGTCAATATCCTTTGATGGATTTCAAGTTGATTTGTTATGATACAAAACTTCCATATTGTATTGAAGGTTTTGTGATATGTTTGAATATGGATGTTCTATTTTTATACCATTCATGGTTTTTGGTTAAGGTATTGAAATTTCATATTCTAGTTTTAATATGAATGTTTATGATATGTTTAAACCTTTTCATATGAGGAATGTATTGGACTTAGTAAGTGATGGGTGGAGCCCGCTATAGCTTCTCGATGCATCGGTAGCTCTCATGAGATAACTATACGTGAAATTGGTGGATGACCTTTCCCAATTTTGATATATGGTTTTGGCTGAGGCCTTAATCATTTTTAGAATTAATTCCCATTGTCAAAACAAAAAGTGTGTTTTTAAGAAATAATAAATATCAAAAGATATACACTTCCTTATGTCTAGTTTAAATGTGAAATTATGTCCAATGACCAACATTGTATTAAATGGTAAAAATATATTCTGAATATACTTTAAAAACACTCAAATTCATAATTTATCACTGTTAATTATTTTGATTATAAAAGTTGTTTTTAATTAAAATGTAGTAATTTTCACTATTCATCAAAATATGAAAGTTATCAAAAATGTACCAAAAATTCACCCTAAGATAATTTCAATAATCCGAATCCAAAAATTAAGTCCATTTTGAATGATAAAATGTATAAAAGTTTAACAAGTTGGTATTACTATTCATAACGGCTAGTTTGATTGGTTGTGGTGTGTGTTAGAACTCGAAGTTGCGTACAACACACGCTATTGTATTATTCAAAGAGATGCGTACCATGGAAGCTTGGGGTGATAACGCCCCGAACCCAGTTACCCAGATTCAGTGAATTATTTCAAAACATTTTCATGATCACAAATGATCAAGTCTCGAAAGACCGATTAGTTTAGTAGCCTTGGAATCACTAGATTCATTCATCAGTCTTACATTTCACCATAAAATGAAAACTACAACAACATAGTCTCCATAGTCCACACTCATATCCCCTCATACTATCCCTACAGGTCATTCATAAATTACTTCTTCACATTCTAAGAAAAATAAAACATAGAAAGTGGTGATCTCAGATGCCCAGTAAGGAAAACAATATAGCGGAAATTTTCATAAATAAGCATAAACATTTAAGGCAATGTATAACTAAAACAAAATCCTTTTAAACTTGAACTTCATCATAATATGGCATAAATAAAATGAAATAATATCATTTACTTATTCACATGGATATTCTATTAGTTGAATAATCACATTCAATATCAATAACCACTTTCATAACGATGGAATGCATAATGCTAGACTATCATAACCACATAGTCAAGGCCTTGTACCGAGACAACAAATAAGATTTTGTCAATGTTGTGTTCCAAGACACAAGTTTGTCCCATGAGACCTACCGATACATTGAGGAGCTATAGCAGGCACCACCCGTCACTTATTAAGTCCAATGCATTCCTCATATGAACAGGTTAAAACATAACATAAACATTCGTATTAAAACTTGCATACGAAATGTCAATATATTCTCCATAAACCATTAATGGTATAAAAATAAAACATCTATAGTGAAACATATCACAAAAACTTCAATACAATATGGAATTTTTGTATCATAATAAATCAACTTCAAATAAACTTAAAATCCATGAAATCAAAACTATTTGAGAGAAATATCTCTTTTTTTTTAAAATCATTTAAAAGTCACATAATTATTAAATAAAAAATTTACTTTGAAAATATTCTTATAATCTTGTAAGGGAATCTTAGACGATTTTATAATGGTGGAAAATAGCCGCGCACACCGTATAAGTTAAAAAGACATTCTTACCTTAATTCTGTCAGAAAGGTTAAAAATGACCTTGTTTGGAGAACGACGGAAATACTCGTTTATAAACATCTTATAAAAAGTAAACAAGTGTATAAATAAATTTAACACATAGTCTATATAATATTAATAATTATTCTAAATACATTTTTAAGAAACATGGATGTGGATGATAAAGAGATCCCAGTAGATAATTATGTATAAACAACCTCGGATAATAAAGAGATTGTGAAATTACCCCTTACCAATTTGTTAATTTACGAAACTTGCACCCTATGAAAGAAGTATCAAAAAATGAATATGTAAATAAACATAAATTAAAGTGTATTACACAAATAATAAAATTATTAGCAGTACATACACCACACAAAAGGTAATAGTGGAAATATGTCATGAATCTCACGGGAATAAGGAGTGAGATAAAAACCCATTACCTTGTACTTTTCCTTGTTCGAGGGTAGGTTAACCTCCTGTATAATGGTGAAATAATTTTTATTAAATTATACAAGAATCGTATACATTAATATGATATCATATATGATCTTTTAACATTGATTTGTTAATAATATCTTAGT
Organism: Viscum album; assembly: GCA_963277665.1. NCBI lineage: Eukaryota > Viridiplantae > Streptophyta > Magnoliopsida > Santalales > Viscaceae > Viscum > Viscum album. The sequence goes on from OY728126.1 coordinate 896,785,923, forward strand.
ATTATTGTCGTTCCGGGTGTTAACTTACTTGTTTTCTTTTATATGTTTTGTTACATAAGTCATGTTTGTTATGGATAGGTTGTATCTTATTCATATACATAATTATATAAACTTCTTAAATAATATTTTTAATCATAAAATGAGAATTAGACTTGAATGGATACGATGGGGATGAATCTCATCGCGTTCGTGGAGACGACAATCCGTACGTACGCACGAGCGACAATATCATTATTTTGATATTAAAATAATATATAATTGGATGGTAGATCATATATAAATAATAATTATAATTTTTTATTTATTATTTATATCAATTAAACATCATTATCATACCCATCCAAATAATAATGTTTTGAATAAAAATTACACCACGGCATGGAGACGGTAAGCCATAAGTACGCACGTATGGTGACATGTCATTCAAAGGATGGATAGAATACTGAATATAGTTTTACCATATTGATAATAATATCAAATTACATAGAAGATACTGAATTTATTATTTTATAAAGGAATTAAAAAAGAAATAATAATTGGAAGAAGAAAGGAACTTGAAAGAGGGTGGTGAAAACATTACCTCTTCTTCGGGTTCTTCCTTTTGATTTGATCAAAAGGGCTCTTTAAGTTAGATTTATGACTAAAGTAATGCCTCTAGGATTAAAGTATGACTTTTTATAGGGTATTTGGGTAGAGTTTGGCCGAACCAAAAGTCTTTGAAGGTTTGAATTTGAGAGAAGGTGGAGGGCCCTTTTATAAGAGGGGTGAGGGTCACCTTTGGAAAAGCTAGAAATATTATTTTATAATAAATTCATATTCTGTTTCTAATGGATCCAAAGTGAATTATTTAACGGTTAAGGTGGGTATAGATAGAAAAAAAATCAGCCAATAGGTTTTAGATAGGTTTGGGTCACTATATTAACCTTATCTTTTAGTTTTAACTCTCAGTTAATTAGTTTGACATTTACCATGTCCTTTTATATTTTTATATTATATAGTTAATAAACATACTATATACTTCCAAGAGACCCTCAAGTGGTCCATTAATGATAAAAATATCATTATATAAGTCCTTTTTATGAAAATTATATTTTTAGGAATAGAATATCAATTAATAATATAATATTTGTTTAAAAAACTCCATTATGTCAATTTTGACACTATTTAATATTTTATTATTGTTAAAGTCTTAACAAGTTTATTAATTCGAACCAAATTAATTTATGTAATCCTAAAATGTCAAATTAACCAATAAAATTTGTGGATGTCATAAAAACTTTCAAATTATATTTATTTTATCATTTATAATACCTATTATTTGATTCTTTCATTAATAAGGAAAATACTGCATCATTATTCTGTCATATATAAATTTAATTATTAAATGTATAAAAATTATAAATAAAATTCCATTATGTTTGAAATCTTTTTATCTTTCTAATTAATATTTATAGTCGAAAATATAACATATATAACCTTACATAAAAATTGTTTTTCTAAAAGATATATGCTTATGTCATTTTTGTATTGACTTTAACTTATTTAAGATAAAGTATCATTATCACTTACAAGTGACTCCATGGGGTCCCAAAATCGACCCAAAAATACCCATGGTCGGACATGTATCAACCAATAGGGTTAGGACACATTTTAGGGTAATTTATTATTATTATTATTATATTATTGTTTACCCTTATTTACCAGATTTACCCTTTAACCATGGTAAATAAAATATTTACCAAAGTAATTACTCAAAATGTCAAATAAAAGTTACCTTTTTACACAATTTGGACCTCCTTATTATAAATATAGAATCTATTTTTCTAAATTCAAAAAACATATTTGACAGAAATTAATTTAAAATTATTTCCTGTTGTCAAAACAAAAACTGTGTTTTTAAGAAATAATAACTATCAAAAGATTGACACTTCCTTATGTCTAGTTTAAATGTGAAATTATGTCCAATGACCAACGTTATATTAAATGGTAAAAATATATTCTAAATATAATTTAAAACCACTAAAATTCATAATTTATGACTCTTAATTTTTTCGATTAAAAAGTTGTTTTTAATTAAAATTTAGTAATTTTCTATATTCATCAAAATATTGAATTTATCAGAAATGTACCAAAAATTGACCCTAAGATAATTTTGATATTTTTATTCCCAAAATGTAGTCCATTTTGAAAGATAAAATATATAAAATTTCAAAAAGTGGGTATTACTATTCATAACGGCTAGTTTGATTGGTTGTGGTGTGTGTTAGAACTCGAAGTTGCGTACAACACACACTACTGTATTATTCAAAGAGAAACATATCGTGGAAGCTTTGGGTGTTACAGTCTTCCCTCCTTCAAATAATTTCATCCTCAAAATTTCTAGAAAACTACCTCATGAAAAGTCTCAGGTGGATATTCATCATAAGTTCCTCGGGTTCCCACGTTGCCTCTTCCATCTTATGGTTTCTCCATAGAACTTTTACCAGATGAGTCGTCCAGTTTCTCAACACTTGTTCTCTGGTATCAAGAATCCTGATGGGCTCTTGGAAAAAAGATAGATCGGGTTCCAGTTCTACTTCTTCATAAGTGAGTAAATGTGTTGGGTCAGGCATTTATTTTCTCAACAGTAATACGTGGAACACATCGTGAACTTTGGAGAGACTTAGCGTCATTTCCAAAAGATAAGATACAGCCCCAATTCGTTCTAGAATTTATAATGGTCCGATGTACCTGGGACTCAATTTACATTTCTTACCAAAATGTATAACTCCCTTCCATGGAGATACCTTTAAGAAAAAATTATCTCCTACCTGAAATTACAAATCCTTCCTTCGGTTTTCAGCATAGCTCTTCTGCATACTTTGAGCTACTTTGATGTGGGTTTGGATTACCTTCACCTTTTCCATCGTTTTCCCCACAAGTTCTGGGCCTACAAGTTTTCTTTCACCAACATCATCTCAATAGGTTGGTGTGTGACATCTCTTTCCATATAACTCTTCATATAGTGCCATCTGAATACTTTAATGGAAGCTATTGTTATATGAAAATTCCACCAGAGGTAATTATTGATAACATATACCCTGAAAGTCGAATGAGAAAGATCTCAACATGTCTTCTAAGGTTTGAATAGTCCATTCTAATTGTCCATAATTTTGGGGGTGGTAGTCAATCCTCAAATGAAGTTCAGTATCCAGAGATTTCTGAAGATATTTCCAGAATCTTGATGTGAAATGGGGATCAATATCCGAAACAATTGATAGGGGTACTCCATGAAGTCTCACAACATCATTAATATATAGTTTTTCTAGACGTTCAAGTGGTAGATCTTCCCTTATAGCAAGAAAATTTGATGACTTGGTAAGACGATCAATAATGACCCATATTGCATTGTTCCTTCTAGGAGTCTTTGGTAGTCCCATGACAAATTCCTTCATAATATTATCTCATTTCCACTCCGATATGGGAAGAGGCTGCATGACTCCTCTAGGCTATTACCTTCTAGATTTCACTTGTTAAGAAACCATATATCTTGACACAAAATCATCAATCTCACTCTTCTTGTTGTCCCACCAAAAATGTTCCTTAAAATATCTATACATTTTGGTGCTCCCAAGGTGTATAGAGAAACTGGAACTATAAGCATCTTCCAACAATTCCCTTTTTAGATCAGGTATACCGGGAACACAATGTCTCTTCCCAAATTTCAAAATTCCATCTTCATACATAAATTCACTCAATATCGCATCATTAACAGCTTTAATCTTCTTTTTAAACTCTTCATCATTGTCCTAATAACTCTTTATTATTTCTAGTAAAGATTGTTTGGAAACCATTTGAAAAAGTATTGATGTTTCACCTTCCATGGTGATTCTCATATCCATCTTTACTAGATCCATGTATATAGGATCCCTTTCAACTCTCATTTTGTTCAAAACACCATGATCCTTTCTGCTCGAAGCATCTTCCACCTTATTTTCCTTCCCCAAGTGGTAGTGTATCGTACAATCATAATCCATGAGTAGTTTAAGCCATCGCCTTTGCTCATGTTGAGTTCTTTCTGTGAGAAGATATACTTCAAAATCTTCTGATCAGTATAAATCTCAAATTTTTCACCATATATATAGTGTCTTCGAATCTTCAAATAAAATATTACAGCTTCTAACTCAAGATCATGAGTAGTACAGTTTTGCTCATGAATTTTCAGCTGTTGTGATACATAATAAATAACCCTATCATTCTGCATAAGGACACAACCAAGTCCTTTCTTTGATGCATCACAATAAATAACAAACCCATCATTCCCCGATAGTATAGTAAATATAGGATCATTGAATAATCTTATCTTTAGTTCTTCAAAACATTCTTCACACTCTTTTTTCAAAACAAATTTTACCCCTTTTTGTGTGAGCATCGTTAATGGGTTATCCAATCGGGAGAAATTCTGGACAAAACACCGATAATAACCTGCTAAACCACTAAAACAGTGTACCTCTGTTATACTCGTCGGTGCTGGCCATTATTGGATTTCCTTGGTCTTAGAGGGATCAACGTAAATTCCATCCTTAGAGACAATATGACCAAGAAAAAAAATCTCCTAAATCCAGAATTCACACTTGTTAAACTTCCCATATAATTCATGTCTTTTAAGAGTATTTAGAATAATGCGCAAGTGATTTTCATGATCTTCGTAGAATTTTGAATATACCAAGATATCATCAATAAATACCGCCACAAAATCATCAAGATATTCTTTGAAAAATCTTTTCTTTAGATCCATGAAAATAGAGGGTGCATTAGTCAGCCCAAAAGGAATTACTATAAACTCATAATACCCATACTTGGTTCGAAATGCTTTCTTTGGAATGTCTTCCTTCTTCACACACAACTGATGGTATCCAGATCGAAGGTCAATATTTGAAAATTATTGAGCTCCATGTAGTTGGTCAAATAAATCATCAATGTGAGGTAGGGGCTACTTGTTATTTATTGTTGTAGCATTGATTTCCCTATAGTCGATACATAACCTCATAGATCCATCTTTCTTCTTAACAAAAAAGACAGGGGATCCCCATGGAGAAACACTAGGGAGAATAAATCCCTTATTAATCAATTCCACTAGTTGTTTCTTTAGTTTAACTAATTACAAAGTTTTCATTCTATAAGGGGTCTTCGATATAGGCCTTGAACCAAAAATTAAATCAATGGAAAACTCAATTTCTAGTTCTGGAGGATGTCCAAGTAAATCTTCTGGAAACACATCTACATATTCTTTCACAATAGGTACATCCTCAATTTGAACATTCCTTTCCTCACCCACAATTATTTCATTCTCTTCCTCCCCGATAATTGAATTTAGTTGATCTACTGGGGGTGGATCTAGATAATAATTAGGTGGTAATGATTCTGCTCTAAAGATAAGGTGTTCTTTATCATCATCATCAAAAATAGTAACCTCCTTCTTCTTAAAATAAATCTTCGCATCATGGTCCAAAAGAAAATCCATACCAAGGATTATATCAAATTCAATCATGGGTATGAGGATGAGATCAGCAGATAAAGAACATCTATGTTCTCTAATGGGGACTGATTCACAAAACTTTGTTGTAATGATACTTCACTTAGGAGTTTTGACTGAAAAATCCCTTGTTAAATCAAATTGTAAATATCTAATTTTATTAGAAAACTAGGAATATATGAAACAATGCGATGATCCATAATAAAATAAACCAGTTTCTAAACTTGAGGAAACCATTAAATGACATGCCACCACATCTTTCGGAGCTTCTACCTCAGCAGTAGTGATAGCATAAGCTTGGCCTTGATCCCTTGTCCGTTTCTGAGGTAAGTTCCCCTGACACTTAGGACATTCATTTTCATAATGTCCCATCTCCCAAAAATTGTAGCATTGAACATCGGTAGATTCTTTATTCCCCTTGCAATCACGAGCATAGTGGCCTTTTCACCACACTTGTAACAGACTCTCATTCCCTTTAAGAAAGTACCAGGGTGTTTCTTCCCAGATTTACTGCAAGATGGATATTCAAATTTTCCCTTCTTCCCCTTATTTCCATTCCTAGAGTGATCAGAAGATCTCTTCTTCTCTTGCTTTGTTTTAAAGTCATAAGACTTAGAGAATTACTTTTCTGTCTTGATATCACATGACACAATATCTTCATACGACGAGAAGGATTTCCAGACTAATGCTTGATGGAGAAACAGTTTTAACCCATCAAAGAAACGATCAATATTACTTCTTGGGTTACGTATATAATCTTCAGAATGCCTCACTAACCTTGTAAAGTTAGACTCATACTTTGCGACATTCTCATCCTCCTTCTGTCTCAGACTCAAAAATTGCCTTTCCATATCTGCTCGATGGTCACAGGGGAAAGTATTTTTCTAAGAAAATCTCTTTAAAATCCCTCCATTACATATTTTATACTTCATCATCTTCTTTCATGTTTTGAATCAATGACCACCATTGATCAACATCTTCAGTGAGGCGCTAAACTGCCATGATAACTTTTTCCCTTTCACTACTCCCCAAAGCATGGAATATTTTCCCTAAGGAATTTATCCATTGCTTAGCTACTAATGGATTTGTACTCCTATTGAATATTGGTTGTAGTTGCCTCATGAAACGATCTAACATTGATCCTCCACACTGTGGATCAGGGCACTAATATAGAAAACGTGTTTTACATCGTTTATTTTTTATTTTTTACGTCGGTTTTTAGCCGATGTTAATACGGAAGACATTATAAATATTGTTTTTTACGTCAGTTATTTAAAAACCAATGTAAAAAACATAACATAGTGGTTTTTATCACATCAGTTATTAATTAACCAACTTTCAAAAACAAGGGGGGAGGGTTTGTCACATCGGTTATTATATAACTAACATGATAAAACAGTGCGGGGGTGTTTACCACGTCGGTTATTACATAACTGACGTGGTAAAACAGTGCGGGGGCTGTTTATCACATCAGTTATTTAATAACTGACATGATAAACCCCAAGTAAATGGTTTATAACGTTGGTTATATAATAACCGACGTGATAAACCAGTCTGGGGGGGTTTATCACGTCGGTTATTTAATAACCGACGTGATAAAAGGCCTGGGAAATGGTTTATCACATCGGTTATATAATAACCATTGTGATAAACCATTTCCCATGCCTTTTATCACGTCTGATATGAAATAACCGACCTAATGAACCATTCCATAGGTGTTTATCACATCGGTTATTCAAATAACCGACGTGATAAACCCTCCCCCTTTCCTTTTGCACGTTGGTTATAAAATAACCGACGTGGAAGACAAATTGTTTTAAATGGAATGCAGTCTTATGCTCTCCCCAGAAACAACCAAAAACTAAATCAAGATTTCATACCACAAAAACAGAAGTAGACCAAAACAAGAACTAAAGAAAAATTAATCATTTAAATTGATAACATTTAAAAGTTACCCCACTGGACAGCCCCCCACCACCCCCTGAACAGCCCCCCTCACCCCACTGGACAACCCCCACCACACCCCTGGATAGTCCCCCAACCCCATGGACAGCCCCAAATTCCCTGGGACAACCCCCCACCCACCCTCATGTATACCCCCCCCCCCCCCCCACACCCTGGACAGCACTCCCACACCCCTGGACAGCCCTCCCACCCCCCCCCCTCACCCCACTGGACAACCCCCACCACACCCTTGGACTACCCCCCGACCCCCTGGACAGCCCCAAACACCCCGGGACAACCCCACCCCCCCACCCTCATGTATACCCCCAACACCCTGGACAACACTCCCACACCCCTAGATAGCCCCTCCCCCCCTGGACAGCCCCCACCACACCCCTGGATAACCCCCCCCCCCCCCCACCCTCATGTATACCCCCCCACCCACCCCCTTGACAGCCTCCCACTCCCTTAGACAGCCCTTTTAACCTCCTTGAAATTCTCCCACCCCCTGGACTGCCCCCCCCCCCCCCAATCTCATGGACACCCAGGACCCCCCCCCCCCCCACCCCCACCGGACAGCCCTCCCACACCCCTGGACACCCCCACCCCACTGAACACCCCCCCCCCCCACACCCTTAGAACCCCTCCCCCCCAGACCAGAATCCATATGATAAAAACCATCATAAGTAGACCAAAACAATAAGTAGAGAAAAATTAAACATTCACATATATAACATTCAAAAATTACATTTTCAACTTCAAAAAAAACTAAATCCAACCTAAATAACTACCAAATACACAATTACAATGAAAATATTCAAAATTACATTTTACACTACAAAAAACTAAAATTCAATCAAACCTATAAAATAATTTGACCACTCCACTTGTAAGTGTTTGATGTCTTGAGTAGTATAGGGTTGTGGGTCCTAAAATAGATACAAATGAAAAGGATAGTAGTTAACGTGTATAATTAATAAATCAAATTGAAATATTATGGAAAAGTTTAAAAGGAAATATTACTAGGTCAAAGTTCACAATTGTCCCAGTTGTTATTATTTCATATATAAATCTTAACATATAATATCCGCATTCGATGGAGCCTTTTTGTTCATGAAAATTATTTTTGAATGAGTTTAAATTCAATATATTATTTTTATGTAATAAATCAAAAAGAACAAATTATAAATGGATATTTACCTTTGCATTTACATAGTTTATCTTTGCACTCTTTTTCTTTGTGTTTTTTCGAAAGTAGAACCATGCCCTGTAAGAAAATAATACGAATGGGGTAAATTTAAAATTCATTATAATATATAAAACTATTGTCAAATTGAAACTTACTTTTCCAATATATTCATAAAACTTTCCTGCACATCATCATGGACAGAGCATATCCAATAAAGTGTTTCTCCCTTGGGAAAAAACCCCTAACATCCAATGATCACTGATAAAATAAAATTTAAGGTTAGTGGTTTTTTATGTTAAAAGATAATGAACACTTTGAGAGAGATGTGTTTCATACCTCTCACAAAAAGGAATCATCCAGCATTGTGTGACTATATTTTGTTCAAGTCTTTCAGAAATATAAAGTATTCTTTATTCCTCATCCAATGCACATGCTTCATGGGAAATCAATTGTGTGTCCATGAATCCATATACATCTATCAGCTCATTCCTCTCACAAATGTTATAAAGATACCTAATACAAAATAGACATAAGTATACATTTTTAATAAATATAATGTAGGGAAAAGGTGATAAGACTTACATGGAAAAAATTTGAACCATGTTGATGCCCAACTTGTCTCCAGTAACAAGCTCCATGATATCATTTTTCATAATCCCCACAGTTATTGCATGTCCAAAAACAGGAGCTTCTATTGGAAACTCATAATTACCCACCAAAAAATTTGAATATCTTGAAAATCTGTCAAGACTACTAGAACTTGTATCTGATGTCATATCCATTTGTCTTTGTTGTTGTCTATGCAGTATTTCTTTACCTTTGAAGTATTCCTATAAAAATAAATAGAAAAATATATTAGTTTTCAAATGATAAAACGACTTTAATAAAAAACTAAAATAAAAGATATAACATTCATACCTCTATGGTAATGAGTCGAAGAAGTCTGGATGGCCAAATTAAAAAATGTCTAATACTATGTCCAACTGTCATCACCTCATCTGTAGGTAATGGTACTCGAGCTGATCTATCTATAATATCATGTACAGTGACCCTCTGATTATCTACCTCTAATTGTTGATAATGAACTGTATCTCCTATAAAATATACCAACCCATATGCAACTATATGATGTTGAGGATCATTAACATACAAATTGCAATAAGTAGGAATCTGCAGTGGAGGAGTAGGATAAAAAATGGGGTTCATAGGCTGAGGTGGGGGAGTGGGAGCTACTGAAGAGGTGGAGGATAAATAATGGGGTCTACAGGGGGAGGTGGAGGAGTGGGAGCTGTAGTCTGAAATTGTCTTTGCATGTCTGAAAACATAGACTGTACTGATGCTCTAATCTTTTCCTTCATCGTCACATTAATATTATGAACTTCAGCCTCCAAGGATTCTATTTTTTTATAAACACCCTCAACATTCGATGTTGAAGAACGTGGAAACACTTTTCTTACTGATACACCTATCGGATATCCTCTTACACAACCAGGATGTTCGGGATTCCCCAATGCTACAGATAAAATATCTTGCCTCCCAGTAGCTGTAAATTCCCCCTGCAAGCTCTGATCCTCAAGAGAGTCCTGTATTAATTAATTGAACATTTCTGTAATGATTTAAATTATATGAAGAAAATGGTTAACTTAAATAAATAAAATAGATATCTTACAATCCTCTCAGCTACGATTCTCGATTCTTCCGAAAGATATTACTCTTTTTTGCCCATTCGAGCTCTCTTCCATTTTTCATGTCTAGATGGAGGGGATGGAGGGGCCACCTCTCCAAAGCTTGAAGTCTCAGCTCTTAGTTTTTGAAATTTTTCTGCCATTATTTGTTCTTAAAAAAATGCATACCCTCCCTGAGATAAACTATGAGGGTATACATTTTTAAATTGGATCTCCTAATGATCTTTTCTTGTTTTCTGTAAATTAATACAAAGAAATCATTAACAAAACATTAATAAGATCATTTATATAAGAAATATTATAAAATTTTACATTGCCCTTACCAAAAATGACTCTTTTCTTCTACTTTCAACAAACATTATCCATGTGTCTTCATCTATAAAAGGATATATACGACATGTATTGTCATGACTCTTATGAAAAAAAATGAAATCAGATGAGAGGGTTGATTTGAAATCTCTCCATCTCCTGGCATCCATCGATAAGAATTTCTTCATGACTCCTCCAGTGTCAGGAATATCTAATGTCATATGATGAAGAAGTGGTTAAACATATTATATATACTATAAACATTTAAAGAATAGTCAAACAATAGAAAAATATCTAACCAAAATCATCTCCCATAACTGAGAGATTATCACTTTATCCACACTTCTCCGGTCATCAAACAAAATGCTTATTTTGCTCTTATCCAGAGTTGATACAAAACTCTTTAAATATTTTTCATTTGGACCTCTAGGAATATCATTATCATCAAACTCAACAAGTATCCTCTGATCTTGTGTATGGGAAAGTGCTAATTTTTATAAACATGTGCACCCACATTTACCAACTCTTGAACTCTTTGTCGTAATAGGAACACATGAGGAAGATTGGGGAACATCAAGAGGAGAATGTGAATGTTCCTCCCCAAAGGTATGACCAATATGCTCATCTCCAGAATCATGTGGTTGATCAACTGAATGATCTGTCATTATCCATCAAATCAAAAAAACAAACAATAGTTCACAAATATAAAAATTCAAATATTTTAATACTACTGTAATCAGAAAATAGAAAATTGTACTAAGTTACGTAATAGTAAACATTATTAATATGGAAAGCTTGTTAAACAAAGGTCAAGATGGTCAAGTTGGTCAAGATGGTAAACATGGTAAACATGGTAAACCTGGTAAACCTTGTAAACATGGTAAATTAATTTCCACTAAAAAAATAATAGATATATAATTAATGTAATGGTAAACATGATAAAGTAAACTAAAAAACTTAAAACAAACAAAAACATATATTTATTTTGTTTTAATACATGTTTTAATAAAGAAAATACTGACAATATCTAACATTTTATGAAAAAATTAAATGTAAACAAGAAATAAACATATGTTACCTGTAATTTTAAGAATGTACAAATGGATTGTTTTCCCAAATTCCTTCATCGTGATCATTCTTTATGGCACAAACCATGTCTTCAACATGATCATCATTATGTTCTGTTAATCTTTCCATGGAAGTAGGGATCTCACATAAATTAGCATCTTCATCAAGTTCATCCTAACCAACATATTGTTTTTTCCTTATAAAACAACATCCCACTGCATATATGATTGATCTACTACATAGAAAATTTGTTTTTCATGTGTTTCCATTATAAAAGAATCATTTGTGTCTTCCAACCTATTCACATTAACAAGTGTCATTTCAAATTCATCGTGTCTGACACTGTTGTTACCGATAAACCATTTACAGTTAAAAACAGGAACTTTAATTTTAAATTAATCAACCTCCCATATGTCTTCAATCACTCCATAATATGCACTTGATGCATAAATTGTGTTTTTGTCCTTAGCACTCGAAAAATGCATTGCTTCTGCAAAAACCAATACACCACTATTCTGAACTACACTTCTGTTGTCTTGATCCTTTTTATGAAATGTATAGCCATTAATGTCATAACCGGACCATGATATCACATTTAAACATGGACCACCCACTATCCATTTTAATGTCTCTGATATATCTAATCTACCAAGCAAGGTCTTTTTAAACCATGACAAAAATGTTTTGTTGTGCTCATTCAAAATCCACATTTCTTTCTTTTTTGGATGACATTGTTTCAACAAATTAATATGAAATGTGATATATAGTTGAGCATCAGCTATGTTATTCAAGATGTATGATTCTAACTTCTTCATCTGTTCAACTGACAATTATTTGACTTTCAAGCCACGAATCCCCTTTCCCTCATTATTAACTTGTTCATGGCGAGATGGAGGGAAAACCTATGTGATGCACTACAGCCAAGTAGCTCGTACAAAGCTCTGCAACCTCCTCAGAAATATACTTTTCAATAATGGAGGCTTCAGGTCAATATGGATTCTTAACATGCCCCTTCAATATTTTTATATACCTTTCAAAAGGATACATACAACGAAGATATACAGGTCCACAAAGGTTTATTTTTTGAACTAGATGAATCATTAAATGCACCATTATATCAAAAAAAGTTGGTGGAAAATACATTTCCAATTGACAAAGTATAAAAATTGCATCCTTTTCCAAAATTTTCAAAGCATTCACATCAATCACCTTATTAAAAATTGAATTGAAAAAATAACACAACTTCATTATAGTCTTTATGACAAGGATGGGCAATATTCCACGCAATGCAACTAGTAGAATTTGTTGCAACATGACGTGACAATCATGTGATTTCATACCTATCAACTTCAAGTCCTTCAAGGAAACAAAATTTTTTACATTTTAAGAATAAACTTGAGGCACTTTGATATCATGAAGACACTTACAAAATCTAATTTTGTCCTTCTTCGATAATGTATGAAAAGCTGGGGGATGAAATGTTCATCTTCCTTTAGAAGTGGGAGCTAACTCCAAATGTATTCCCATTGATAGTAAGTCTAATCTTGCATTCAACCCATCTTTTTTCTTTCCTTTAATATCTAACAATGTTCCAATAAAACAATCACATATATTCTTCTCCAAGTGTTTGACATCAATATTATGTTTAACTTCATGATATCTCCAATATGGTAGCTCAAAAAATATTGGCATTTTCTTCCAAATATGTCTATCATTACCAGATTTTTGTGTCTTTCCCAATGTCACATCAAGGTTTTTCACCCTCTCAAAATACAGATTATGGGATAAAGGTTTGGGAGCAATATCAAATTCTTGTGAGCCATTGAATGCCTTTTTTAGTCTTCTATAAGGGTGATCCATAGGCAAAAACTTTTGATGACACATATACACTGTTTTCCTAACATGATGCAATTGAAAATATGACATCTGTTGTTCGCAAATTGGACATTCTTTATTCCCTTTAACATTGTATCCAGAAAAATTTCCATATGCTGGGAAGTCATTTATAGTGAAAAAAATCACTGCATGCAGTTGAAAATATTCCATTTTATAAGAATCATACACCCTAATACCATCAGCCCATAAAAGTTTCAAATCATAAATCAACGGTCACAAGTAAATATCAATATCATTGCCGGGTTGCTTTAGACCAGAGATTATTATACTCAACATGACATATTTTCACTTTATGCAAACTTCAGGAGAGAGGTTGTAAATTACCAATAAAATAGGCCATGAACTATGTGTGATACTGAGGGTTCGGTATGGATTCATTCTATTTATGCACAACCCTATTCTGAGATTTCTAATTTCATTTCCAAATGTAGAATAATTCTCATCAATTTTATTCCATTGTGGAAAATAAGCTAGATGATGTATTTTTCCATCACATAACTGCTCATTTTCATGTCATCTTAACCCTTTTGAATCATGTGAATTAGCAAATAAATGTTTGAAACGATGAATTATAGGAAGATACCAAAATACCTTTGAAGGGATCTTTGTAATCTCTACATCAGCCTGTGATTTTTCTTTCACCTTATACCGTGATGTCCCACATTTAGGACACTCTGATAGAAATTCATATTCCTTTATATATATAATACAGTCATTCAGATAGCCATGTATTTTCTTGTATCCCAATCCAATCAGGCATAATATTTTCTTGGCCTTATAATGTGAATATGGAAGATCGTTATCTTTTGGAAGAATGTCTTTCATCAATTGTAGCAGCTCTGTAAAACTTTTGTCACTCCATCCATGTTTCACCTTCAGGTTAATCAGTCTTAACACCGCTGACAAAACTGTAAAATCTGTACAACCATGATATAATGGTTTTTCAGTATCACCATATAGATGCACAACTATCGGTTCTATCTCAATTTGTTCTACTAAAATATCGTGAATCATTTCTTCAATTCCATCGGAGTTACCATCTTGCGAATCATCATCATCAGTGACATTCTGTCCAGTTTCACCATGCCAAATCCAAGGGTTGTAACTCAGATTAAAACCATGAAAAATAATATGATCTTTTATCTCTCTAATTTTCAACTTCTTCATATTCAAACATTTTAGGTATGGATAGAAAAAATGTCACTACTTGGAACATTTTGTTTAGAAAATTCCAACAAGGCATCAACACCTTCCTCGTATTCATTTCTCATTCGATGTATCGTAATCCAATTTAGATGCATTATTACCTATAACAAATATCAAAATTATACATCTTTTTAAGATAAGACAAATATATGTTTATATGAAAAAAATCATAACTTGAATGTAAAATTTTTTTGAAATATAAAAAAAATCTATGCGTATTTAAAAAAATGCTTGAATATGATTTTAAAAAGAAAATATAGTTGGATATAACAGTTTTAAATTCCATTGAATCAAAGAAAACCATGGGGCCTCTAATGGTTGATATAAAATTGGAGAAAATTGAGTAAACCTGAGAATAAAATCAAATTTAAAATAAAAACTCAAATGGAGAAAATCATAATGTAAAGACAATCATCACGGCACAATGGGGTTAGGATAACTACGCATATTTGAAAACCATGACATGGTCTCCCCCATAACCCATAATTTTCTCATAGTCGATGACTGGTCAAAATATATATAACCAAATAAAATCATATTGCAACTCTAATATCCATGAAACAATACAATCATCATGTCATAATCTCACAAACCATGATGCAGTAGTCAATCCCAACTGAAACTTCTCCCTCACGCCCTTGGACATCCCCTAGACACCACCACCCCCTTGGACAGCCCCCCACCCCCTGGACACCACACCCCATCCCCTTGGACACACCCTAGACACCACCCCACCCTTGGACAGCCCCCCACCCCTCTTAGACACCCCCACCCCTCATGGACACCACCACCCACCTCCTACAACCTTTGACAACCACTTGGACACCACCCAACCCTCTGGACAGCCCCCCCCCCCCCCACGAACAACCCCCAAACCCTCTTGGATAGGGCCCCACCCCCTTGGAATGGCCCCCACCCCCTTAAACACCCCCAACTTCTTAGATCCCCCCCCCCCCCACACCCCTGGACTGCCCCCCCCCCCCCCCCCCACCTCCATGGACTCCCTAGACACCCCCAACCCTCTGGACAGCCCTTCGAACCCTCTGAACACCACCCCCCACATCATTGGACACCCCCTGCACACCACCACCCCCTTGGACAGCCCCCACCCCTCTAGACAGCCCCCCACCCCCTGGACAGCCCCCCACGCCACTAGACAGCACCCCCACCTCTTTAGATATCACCCACACCCCTCTTAGACACCAACCACCACCCCCTACCCCCTTGGACACCCCCTGGACAACCCCGAACCCTCTGGACAGCCCCCCCCCCCACCCCCTAGACATCCCCCACCCCCCTAGACAGCCCCACCCCTCTAGACATCACCCTCCACCCCTCCTGGACAGCACCACCACCCCTACCCCCTTGGACACCACCCAACACTCTAGACACCCCCCCCACTGGACAACCCCCCAAACCCTCTAGACAGGTTCCCACCCCCTTAGAGATCCCCCCCCCACCCACCCACCACCTTGGACAACCCCCCCCCCCCCCCCCCCCGACACCCCCCACCCCCTTGGACCCCACCCCCCTACGCACACACACACCCCTGGACTGCCCCCCCCCCTCCACCTCCATGAACACCCTGGACCCCCCCCCCCCCCAAACCCTTTAGATAGAACCTCGAACCCTCTGAACACCACCCCCACCCCCTTGGACACCCCCTGGACACCACCAACCCCTTGGATATCCCCCCACCCCTCTGGACAGCCCCCACCCCCTAGACAGCCCCCCACCCCTCTAGACAACACCCCCCACCCCTCTTGGACACCACCCCCACCCCCTACCCCCTTGGACACCCCCATGGACACCCCCAACCCTCTGGACAGCCCCCTTCCCCCCCAGAATACCCCCCAAACCCTCTGGAAAGGCCCCAACCCCTTAGACACCCCCCCCCCCACACACACACCCCTGTACTGCCCCCCCCCCCCCCCCACCTCCATGGACACCCTGGACACCCCCAACCCTCTGGACAGCCCCCCGAACCCTCTAAACACCACCTCCACCCCCTTGGACACCCCCTAGACACCACCACCCCCCTTGGACAGCCCCCCACCCCTCTGGACAGCCCCCCACCCCTTGGACAGCCCCCACCCCTTGGACAGCCCCCCACTCCCTTCGACACCCCCACCCCCTTGGACCCCCCCCCCCCCACACACACACACCCCTAGACTGCCCCCTCCCCCAACACCTCCATGGACACTCTGGACAGCCCCCAACCCCTGGAAAATCACCAACCCTCTTGAATGCCCCCTAGAACCATGTGATTTTAACCTTAAGCTACTAGGTTTGGCATATCTAGGGATTTTAACCTCAAGCTACTAGTTTTGGTATCATGCCATTATTCAAAATGAGAACCATGAATTGTATCTCCTAGTAGTCTATATTTCTCTATTGTGCAATGAATCAGGTTTTAATAGCATATGAAGACCTATAATAGTCCATGAAAATAAGTGACGTAAATAGATTATGGAACTACAAATAGTGATACCCAAAATAGAAACAACCAAGGATCCAAAACAAACATTCCACCATGAAAAACCAAATATACATAATAAAAAATCACACTGGTACACAGAATGGGTGTATTACAATGATTTACATATAAATTATAGTGATATATGTGAATGAGATCATTAGTTGTCAATGACAACAAAAATTACCATCAATGACGGGCATCCACGAAACAAAAACAAACGAAATAGAAGTAGGTAAGACTTACGTGAATATTGCGAGTCGATCTAATAGATATAGTTATAATAAATAAGATGATGATGGAAAAATGAGGTAAGAGGGTTCAAAATCGAAGAATCTTACCTAGTTTAAACAAAAAAATTGCAAAACGTAAATATAGACTATCCGGGAAAAAACGAATGAAATAAAGTCATGGTAGAGTTACCTGAGTGTTACGAGTGGAGATGATAGATCCAAGGGGAGTAAAGATGATAAATGATGATGGAAAATGAGTTTAACGAAACGAGATCGAAGAGTCTATTAGGGCTTTCCGTGCGAGAGAGACGAGTCACCGATCTATCGATCGAAAAATCAAAAATGACAATCCATGGGGCGTGTTAATTTTTTAATTGTTTTATAACATGGGTTATTTAATAACCGATGTTATAGACTATTTTTATTACATTTATAAGGTCGATTATTATAATAACTGATGATATAAATGTATCAGATATGCAGTTTTTACGTTAGTTATTTTTTAACTGACGTAAAAAAAGCCGTGTGTTGGTTTTTGACGTCTGTTATATAATAACCGACGTAAAAAACAAATTAGAAACCATAGTTTTTACGTCGAGTACTTTATAACCAACCTAAAAATTGTCGGGTGTTGGTTTTTTACATCGGTTATAATATAACCGATGTGAAAAATTCTGCAGGTTGAGTTTTTTACGTCAGTTATTTGATAACAGATGTCAAAAAGACCTCAAATGATGCCTTTTTTAAGTAGGTTATCAAAAAACTGACATAAAAAATGTGGTGCTTTGGTTTTTTACATTGGTTATAAAATAACCAATGTAAAAAACGAACGCGCGAGATTTTTGACGTCGGTTATTAAAATAACCGATGTAAAAAATTTACTATCCATATTTTTTATGTCATTTATAAAATAACCAACCTAAAAAATCACATATCACATATTTTCAGGTCGGTTATATATAACCAACGTAAAAAACGGTGATGTTAAAAAGGTTTTATGCACTAGTGATGCTCCATATGGGTAAGGTTATTATTCATAACCTAAGTGAGTTTTCCCAGTGTGGTGATAAGCTGATCAGTACCAGTTGTTTCACCAGCTCCACTATAATTATCTTGAGCAGGAGGAAAATCCCTACATGGAGTCTGTTCATTGATACGGTTTCCATTCCTTCCACTAGGCGCCATTTCTAAACAATGTCATAAACTATATTAGTTTATAAATTGAAATACATAATTTCATACTTGTAAAACACTTAATATATGTTGAACAGATTATGGATATAATCCATAATCATAAAAATGTTTTATTTGAATAAGTATATACTCATAAACCCTTCAAAATGGTTTGTAAAGAAAATGAGAATTATCCTAAGCATATCTCCCGGGAGTGTCGTAACCAAGAGTGCAGCAAGGCACGTTGTCGTGAACTAGTTCTCATTCGAGTCTAGCTCAAAGCGATGTTTTCGGGTTTTACCCCTAGGTACATATGTTCTAGATCCACCTCTACTTGCTCGTATCCAGACAGGGATGTATTTCTCAAAAAACTCACAAAATCTCTAAAATACCAAAATTCTATGAAGTACTTCTATACTAATCCTCAAAGTCCATCTTAGTTCTATGTGCTCTAATCAGAGTTTATCTAAATCTAGGTTCCAAGGTTTGTACTAAACTTCCTATGATACCAACTGTAACGCCCCAAACCCAATTACCTAGAGTCAGTGCATTATTACAAAACATTGGCATGATCACAAAAGATCAAGTCTCTAAAGACCGATTATAGTAGCCTTGGAATCACTAGATACATACATCGATATTACATTTCATCATAAAATGAAAACTACAAAAACATATTCTCCATAGTCCACACTCATATCCCCTCATACTATCCGTACAGGTCATTCATAAATTATTTCTTCGCATCTTGGGAAAAATAAAACATAGAAATGGGTGAGCTCAGATGACCAGTAAGGATAACAATATAGCAGAAACTTTCATAAATAAGCATAAACATTTAAGGAAATGTATAACTAAAACAAAAGCCTTTTAAACTTGAACTTCACCAGTATATGGCAGAAATAAAATGAAATAATTCCATTTACTTATTCATATAGATATTCTATTAGTCTAATAGTCACATGTAATATCAATAACCACTTTCATAATGATGGAATGCATAATGCCAGATTATCATAACCACATAGTCAAGGTCTTGTGCCAAGACTACAAATATTATTTTGTCAAGGCCTTATGACAAGACACTAGTTTGTCTCATGAGACCTATTGATGCATCGAGGAGCTATAGTGGTCTCCATCCATCACTTATTAAGTCCAATGCATTCCTCATATAAACAGGTTTAAACATAACATAAACATTCATATTAAAACTAGCATATGAAATTTCAATACTTTATTCATAAACCATGAATGGTATAAAAATAACACATTTACTGTCAAACATATCACAAAACCTTCAATACAATATGGAAGTTTTGTATCATAATAAATCAACTTGAAATAAGCTTAAAATCCATGAAATCAAAACTATTTGAGAGAAATATCGCTTTTTTTAAATCATTTAAAAGTCACATAATTATAAAATAAAACATTTACTTTAAAAATATTCTTATAAGCTTGTAAGGGAATCTTTGATGATTTTATAATGGCTGAAAATAGCCTCATACGCCGTATAAGTTAAAAAGGAATTCTTACCTTAATTCTGTCGAAATGGTTAAAAAGGACCTTGTTTGGGAAATGACAGAATGATTCCTTTATAAACATCTTATAAAAAGTCAAAAATGGTATAAATTACCTTGACTCATAGTCTATAAAATAGTAAGAATTATTTGAAATACATTTCTAAAAAACATGGATTTGGATGATAAAGAGATCCCAGTAGATAATTACGTATAAACAATCGCGGATAATAAAGAGATTGTGAAATTGACCATTGCCAATTTGGTAATTTACGAAACATACACCCTATGAAAGAAGTGTCAAAAAATGAATATGTAAATACACATAAATTAAATTTTATTATACAAATAATACAATTATTGGTAGTACATACACCACAAAAAAGGTCATAGTGGCAATATGGCATGAATCTCACGAGAATAAGGACTGAGATGAAAACCCCTTACCTTGTACTTTTATTTGGTAAAGGGTAGGTTATCCTCCTTTATAATGGTGATATAATTATAATGAAATTATATAAGAATCATATACATTAATATGATATCATATATGATCTTTTAACATTCCTTTGTTAATAATATCTTAGTATTATCGTCGTTTCGGGTGTTAACTTACTCGTTTTCTTTTATATGTTTTGTTACATAAGCCATGTTTATTATGGATAGGTTGTATCTTATTAATATCCAGAATGATATAAACTCCTTAAACATTATTTTTAATCATCAAATGAGAATTATACTTGAATGGATATGATGGGGAATGAATCTCATCGCATTCGTGGAGACGGTAGTCCGTACGTATGCACGAGCGACAATATCATTCTTTTGATATTAAAATAATATATAATTGGATGGTATATCATATATAAAGAATCATTATAATTTTATATTTATTATCTAAATATATTAAACATCATTATCATACCCACCCAAATAATAGTGTTTTGAATAAAAATTACACCACGACGTGGAGACGGTAAGTCGTATGTAAGCACGTATGGTGACATATCATTCAAAGGATGGATAGAATACTGAATATGGTTGTACCATATTTATAATAATATCATAGTATATATAAGATACTCAAGTTAATATTTTGGATTGTAAATAACAAAGAAAGAAGAAGTTTAAGAAGAAAGGAACTTGAAAGAGGGAGGTGAAAACATTACCTCTTCTTTGGGTTCTTCCTTTTGATTTGATCAAAAGGTCTCCTTAAGTTAGATTTCAGACTAAAGAAATGCCTCTTGGATGAAGGGAGGAATATTGATAGGGTATTTGGGCATAGGGTGGCTGAACCAAAAGGCTTTAAATGTATGAATTTGAGAAAAGGGGGAGTTCCCTTTTATAAGAGGGGTGAGGGGAACCTTTGGAAAAGCTAGAAATATTATTTTATAATAAATTCATATTCGGTTAATAATTGCTCCAAAGTGTATTATTTAAAGGTTAAGGTGGGAATAGGTTGAAAACACTCAACAAATAGGTTTTAGACAGGTTTGGGTCACTATATTAACCTTATCTTTTAGTTTTAACTCTAAGTTAATTAGTTTGACATTTACCATGTCTCTTTATATTTTTATATTATATAGTTAATAAACAAACTATATAATTCCAAGTGACCCCCAAGTGGTCCATTAATGATACACCTATCATTATATAAGTCCTTTGGCCGAAACTTATATTTTTAGGAATAGAATATCAATTAATAATATAATATTTGTTTTAAAAACTCTTTTATGTCAGTTTTGACACTATTTAATAATTGATTTTTGTTAAAGTCTTAACAAGTTTATTAATTCAAACCAAATTAATTTATGTAATCCTAACATGTTATATTAACCAATAATATTTTTGGATGTCTTAAAAACTTTCAAATTATATTTATTTTAACATTTATAATACCAATTATTTGATTCTCTAATTAATAAGGAAAATACGGCATAGTTATTGTGTCATAAATAAATTTAATTATTCAATGTCTAAAAATTCCCACTTTCAGACTTTTGTAATCTTCTCGCTTGATAATAAAATTTTTCAAAATGGTCGTTGACTAGGACACTGATTTAAAAAAAATTCAATGTCTAAATAATATAAATAAAATTTCATTATGTAGGAAATCTTTTAATCTTTCTATTGAATATTTATAGTCTAAAATATAACATATATAACCCTATGTAAAAATTGTTTTTCTAAAATATATATACTTATGTCCTATTTGTATTTACTTTAACTTAATTAATATAAAGTGTCATTATAACTTACAATTGGATCCATGTGGTCCCAAAATTGACCCAAAGATGCCCATGGTCGGACATGTATCAACCAATAGGGTTAGGACACGTTTTAGGGTAATTTATTATTATTATAATATTTTTTACCCTTATTTACCAGATTTACCCTTTAACCATGGTAAATAAAATATTTACCAAAGTAATTATACAAAATGTCAAAAAATAAAAGTTACATATTTACAGAATTTGGACCTCCTGATTCTAAATATGGAATCCACTTTTCTAAATTCAAACCACATAAGTGGAAAAAATTAATTTAAAATTAATTCTCATTGTCAAAACAAAGAGTGTGTTTTTAACAAATAATAACTATCAAAATATTGACACTTTCTTATGTTTTCACCACCCTCTTTCATGTTCCTTTCTTATTCCACTTCTTCTTTCTTGGTTATTTCCATTCTAAAATAATAACTCTATTATCTTATATAAACTGTGATGTTATTATAAATATGGTACAACTATATTCAGTATTCTATCCATATTTTGAATGACATGTCACCATACGTGCATACGTATGACTTACCATCTCCACGTCGTGGTGTAATTGTTATTCAAAACATTATTATTTGGATGGGTATGATAATGATGTGTAATTGAAGTAAATAATAATTATAAAATTATAATGATTCTGTATATATGATATACCATCCAATTATATATTATTTTAATATCAGAAGAATGATATTGTTGCTCGTGCGTACGTACGAACTACCGTCTCCACGAACGCGATGAGATTCATTCCCCATCGTATCCATTCATGTATAATTATCATTTGATGATTAAAAATAGTCTTTAAGGAGTTGATATCATTCTGGATATAAATAAGATAGAATCTATCCATAACAAACACGACTTATATAACGTAACATATAAAAGAAAATGAGTAAGTTAACACCTGAAACGATGATAATACAAATATATTATTAACAAAGCAAGGTTAAAAGATCATATATGATATAATATTAATGTATATGATTCTTGTATAATTTAATAACAATTATTTCACCATTATACAGGAGGTTAACCTACCCTCGACCAAGGAAAAATACAATATAATGGTTTATTTCACAATCTCTTCATTATCCGAGGTTGTTTATACATAATTATCTACTGGGACCTCTTTATCATCAACATCCAAGTTTCTTAAAAATGTATTTCAAACATTCTAACTATAATATAGACTATGGTTTAAAGTCATTTATACCCTTGTTTGAATTTTTATAAGATGTTTATAAAGGAATCTTTCCGTCGTTTTCCAAACAAGGTCCTTTTTAACCTTTTCGACAAAATTAAGGTAAGAATGTCTTTTTTTTAACTTATACGGTGGGTGCAGCTATTTTCCACCATTATAAAATCATTGAAGCTTCCCTTATAATCTTATAAGAATATTTTAAAAGTAAATTTTTTATTTTATAATTATGTGACTTTTAAATGATTTCAAAAAATGAAGTATTTCTCTCAAATAGTTTTGATTTCATCTATGTCAATATCCTTTGATGGATTTTAAGATTATTTGAAGTTGATTTATTATGATACAAAACTTCCATATTGTATTGAAGGTTTTGTGATATGTTTTACTGTGTATGTTTTATTTTTATACCATTCATGGTTTGTGGATAAAGTATTGACATTTCGTATGCTAGTTTTAATATGAATGTTTATGTTATGTTTAAACCTGTTCATATAAGGAATCCATTGGACTTAGTAAGTGACGGGTGGAGCCCGCTATAGCACCTCGATACATCTGTAGGTATCATGATACAAACTAGTGTCTTGACACAAGGTCTTGTAAAAATATTATTTATAGTCTTGGAACAAGGCCTTGACTATGTAGTTATGATAGTCTGGAATTATGCATTCCAATATTATGAAAGTGGTTATTGATATTGCATGTGATTATTCGACTAGTATATTATCCATGTGAATAAGTAAATGGAATCATTTCATTTTATTTCTTACATATTATACTAAAGTTCAAGTTTAAAAGGCTTTTGTTTTAGTTATACATTGCCTTAAATGTTTATGATTATTTATGAAAGTTTCCGCTATATTGTTATCCTTACTGGGCATCTAAGCTCACCCCTTTCTATGTTTCGTTTTTCCTAGATGTGAAGAAGTAATTTATAAATGACCTACAGGGATATTATGGGGGGATATGAGTGAGGACTATGGAGACTATGTTATTTTAGTTTTCATTTTATGATGTAATGTAAGACTGATGAATATATCTAGTGATTCCAATGCTACTAAACCAATCGGTCTTTCTAGACATGATCTTTTGTGATCATGCCAATGTTATGTAATAACACACCGATTCTGTGAAACTGGGGTCGGGGAATTATAGTTGGTATCAGAGAAAGTTTAGTACAAACCTTGGAAGGTATGTTTTGATAAACTCTAATTAGATCACATAGACCTAAGATGGAATTTGAGGATTAGTATAGAAGAACTTCATAGAATTTTGGTATTGTAGAGATTTTGTGAGTTTTCCGAGCAATAAATCCCTGTCTGGATACGAGCAGGTAGATGTGGCTCTAGCACAGATGTACCTAGGGGTAAAACTTGAAAACACCTTTTTGAGCTAGACTCAAATGGGAACTGGTGCACGACAACGGGTCTTGCTGCACTTTTGGTTACGACACTCCCGGGGGATATGCTTCGGGTAATTATCATTTTCTTTACAAACCATTATGAAGGATTTATGGGTATATACTTCCTAAAAGAATTTTTTTTATGATTATGGATTATATTCATAAACTATTCAATTTATGTTTAGTGTTTTAAAAGTTTGGAATTATGTATTTCGATTCATAAACTAATCTAGTTTATGCCATTGTTTAGAAATGGTTCCTAGTGGAAGGAATGGAAATTGTATCAATGCACATACTCCATGTAGGGATTTCCCTCCTACTCAAGATAATTATAGTGGATATGGTGATACAACTAGTGTTGATCATCTTATCACCATACCGAGACAACTCACTCAGGTTATGAATAATAACCTTACCCGTATGGAGCACCTTGATCTGTAGCGTGGAGGATCAATGTTAGATAATTTCATGAGGCAATGACCACCAACATTCAATGGTATTAAAAATCCATTAGTATCTGAGAAATGGATAAATTCCTTAGAGAAAATATTCCATGCTTTGGGGAGTAGTGAAAGGAAAAAAGTTATCATGGCAGTTTATCGCCTCACTGGAGATATTGATCAATGGTGGTCATTGATTCAAAACATTAAGGAAGTTGATAAAGTATAAAATATGGAATGGAGGGAGTTTAAAGATATTTTTTTAGAAAAATACTTTCCTCGTGACCATCGAACAGATATGGAAAGGAAATTTCTGAGTCTGAGACAAAAGGAGGATGAGAATGTCGCAAAGTATGAGGATAACTTTACAAGGTTAGAGAGGCATGCTGCAGATTATATAAATAACCCAAGAAGTAATATTGACCATTTATTTGATGGGTTAAAACCGTTTCTCTGTCGAGCATTAGTCTCACAATCCTTCTCATCGTACGAAGATATTGTCTCATGTGCTATCAAGACAGAAAAATAATTCTCTAAGTCTTACGACTTTAAAGAAAATCAAGAGAAGAAGAGATCTCCTGATCACTCTGGGAATGGAAATAAGGGGAAGAAGGGAAATGTTGAATATGCATCCTACAGTAAATGTGGGAAGAAACACCCCGGTACTTTCTTAAAGGGAATGGGAGTCAGTTATAAGTGTGGTGAAAAAGGGCACCAAGCTCGTGGTTTCAAGGGAAATAAAGAAGCTACCGATGTTCAATGCTACAATTGCAGGGAGATGGGAAATTATGAAAATGAATTTCCTAAGCGTCAGGGGAACATACCATAGAAAAGGCCAAGGGATCAAGACCAAGATTGTGTTATCACTACTACTGAGGTAGAAGCTCCGAAAGACGTGGTGGCAGGTAATTTAATGGTTTCCTCAAGTTTAGCAACTGCTTTATTTGATTCTGGATCATCGCATTGTTTCATATCTTCCCAGTTTTCTAAGAAAATTAGATATTTCCCATTTGATTTAACAAGGGAGTTGTCTGTCAAAACTCTTAAGGGAAGTATCATTGCAAAAAGGTTTTGTGAATCAATCCCCATTAGAGCACATAAATGTTCTTTATCTTCGGATCTCATCATCATACCCATGATTGAATTTGATATAATCCTCGATATGGATTGGATTTCAGACCATGATGCGAAGATTTATTATAAGAAGAAGGTGGTTACTGTTTTTGATGATGATGATAAAGAACACCTTATCCTTAGAGCATAATCTTCACCACCTAATTCTTATATAGATCACCCCTAGTAGCTCAACGAAATTCAATTATCGGGGAGGAAGAGAATGAAATAACTATGGGTGAGGAAAGGAATGTTCAAATATAGGATGTAACTATTGTTAAAGAATATATAGATGTGTTTCCGGAAGATTTACCTGGACATCCTCCAGAACAAGAAATTGATTTTTCCATTGATTTAATACTTGGTTCAAGGCCTATATCAAAGACCCCTTATAGAATGGCCAATGTGGAATTAGTGAAACTAAAGAAACAACAAGAGGAATTGAGTAATAAGTGATTTATCCTCCCTAATGTTTCTCCCTGGGGAGCCCCTGTTCTTTTTGTTAAGAAGAAATATGGATCTATGAGGTTTTGCATTGACTACAGAGGGATCAATGGTATAACAATAAAGAACAATTATCCCCCACCTCACATTGATGATTTATTTGACCAACTACATGGAGCTCAATACTTTTCAAAGATTGACCTTCGATCTGGATACCATCAGTTGTGTGTGAATAAGGAATACATTCTGAAGAAATCATTTCCAACCAGGTATGGGCATTATGAGTTTACAGTAATTCCTTTTGGGCTGACTAATGCACTCTCTGTTTTCATGGATCTAATGAAAAGAGTTTTCAAGGAATATCTCGATGATTTTGTGGTGGTATTTATTGATGATATCTAGGTATATTCCAAAATCTATGAAGATCATGAAAA
The DNA here is from genome assembly GCA_963277665.1 of Viscum album. Classification (NCBI taxonomy): domain Eukaryota; kingdom Viridiplantae; phylum Streptophyta; class Magnoliopsida; order Santalales; family Viscaceae; genus Viscum; species Viscum album. The sequence continues at coordinate 896,813,447 of OY728126.1, forward strand.
TCACTTGCGCATTATCTTGAAGACTCTTAGAAGACATTAATTATATGGGAAGTTTAGCAAGTGTGAATTCTGGCTTCATGAGATTTATTTTATTGTCCATATTGTCTCTAAGGATGAAATTTCCATTGATCCTTCTAAGACTAAGGCAATCCAAGAATGGCCAGCACCGACAAGTATAAATGAGGTACGCGGTTTTATTGGTTTAGTAGGCTATTATCGGAGTTTCTTCCATAATTTTTCCTGATTGGCTAACCCATTAACGAAGCTCACACGAAAAGGGGTTAAATTTGTTTGGACAAAAGAATGTGAATAATGTTCTGAAGAACTAAAGAGAATATTAGTCAATGCTCCTATATTGACTCTACCATTTGGGAATGATGGGTTTGTAATTTATAGTGATGCATCGAAGAAAGGACTTGGTTGTGTCCGTATACGGAATGATAGGGTTATTGCCTGTTCATCACGACAGCTGAAAATTCCTGATCAAAACTATCCTACTCATGATCTTGTGTTAGTAGCTATAATATTTTCTTTGAATATTTGGATACACTATATCTATGGTGAAAAATGTGAGATATATAATCATCACAAGAGTTTGAAGTATATTTTCTCATAGAAAGAACTCAACATGAGGCAAAGGCGATGGCTTGAACTACTCAAAGATTATGATTGCATGATACACTACCACCCAGGGAAGGAAAATAAGGAGGCAGATGTTTTGAGTAGAAAGAATCATGGATTTTTGAACAAAATGAGAGTTGAAAGGGATCTTATATACATGAATCTCGTAAAGATGGATATGGGAATCACCATGGTAGGTGAAATGTCAATTCTTTTTCAAATGGTTTCCAAACCATATTTACTATAAAGGATAAAGATTTCTCAGGCCAATGATGAAGATTTTAAAAAGAAGATTAATGCTATCAATGATGGGAGATTGAGTGACTTTGTGTATGAACATGGAATTTTGAAATTTGGGACGAGACTTTGTGTTCCTGATATACGTGATCTAAAAAGGGAATCGTTGGACGATGCTCATAGTTCCATTTTCACTATACACCTTGTGAGAACCAAAATGTGTAGAGATTTGAAGGAACATTTTTGGTGGGACAACATGAAGAGGGAGATTTCTGATTTTGTGTCAAGATATATGGTTTATCAACAAGTGAAAGCTGGAAGGCAACAGCCTGGAGGATTCATGCAACCTCTTCCTATACCAGAGTGGAAATGGGATAATATTATGATGTAATTTGTCATGGGACTACCAAAGACTCCTAGAAGGAATGATGCAATATGGGTCATTGTTGATCGTCTTACCAAGTCAGCACATTTTCTTGCTATAAGGGAAGATCTACCACTTGAACGTCTAGAAAGACTATATATTAGTGAAGTTGTGAGACTTCATGGACTACCCCTATCAATTGTTTCGGATCGTGATCCCCGTTTTAATCCATGATTCTGGAAAAGTATTCAGAAATCCCTAAATATTGAACTTCGTTTGAGCACTGCCTACCACCCCCAAACAGATGGACTATCAGAACGCACTATTCAAACCCTAAAAGACATGTTGATATCTTTCTCACTTGACGTTCAGGGTATGTGGGATCAATATTTACCTCTGGTGGAATTTTCCTATAACAATATATTTCATTCAAGTATTCAGATGACACCATACAAAGAGTTATACAAAAATAGATGTCGTGCACCAACCTGTTGGGATGATGTTGGTGAAAGAAAACTTGTAGGACCAGAACTTGTGGAGGAGATGATGGAAAAGGTGAAGGTAATCCAAACCCACATCAAAGTAGCTCAATGTAGGCAGAAGAGCTATGCTAACAACTGAAGGAAGGATTTGGAATTTAAGGTAGGAGATCATGTTTTCTTAAAGGTATCTCCATAGAAGGGAGTTATAATTTTAGGTAATAAATGTAAATTGAGTCCCAGGTACATCGGACCTTTTTAAATTCTTGAACGAATTGGGGTTATATATTATCGTTTGGCAATGCCTCTAAGTCTCTCCAAAGTTCATGATGTGTTCCACGTATCACTGTTGAGAAAATACATGCCTGACCCAACGCATGTACTCACTTATGAAGAAGTAGAACTAGAACCTGATCTGTCTTATTGAGAAGAGCCCGTCAAGATTCTTGATACCAGAGAACAAGTTTTGAGAAACCAGACAACTCGTCTGGTAAAACTTCTATGGAGAAACCACAAGATTGAAGAGGCAACGTGGGATCCCGAGGAACTTATGATGAAGATCCACCCGAGTCTTTTCATGCGGTAGTATTCTAGAAATTTCCAGGATAAAATTATTTAAACAAGGGAGAATGTAACACCCCAAGCTTCCACGGTATGCCTCTCTCTGAATAATATAGTAGCGTGTGTTGTACACAACTTCAAGTTCTAACACACACCACAACCAATCAAACTAGCCGTTATGAAAAGTAATACCCACTTTTTTAAATTTTATACATTTTATCATTCAAAATGGACTTCATTTTTGGATTTGGAATATCGAAATTATCTTAGGGTGAATTTTTCTTACATTTCTGATAACTTTCATATTTTGATGAATAGTGAAAATTACTAAATTTTAATTAAAATTTTTTTTTAATAGAAATAATTAATAGTGATAAATTGAAAATTTGTGTAGTTTTAAAGTATATTTAGAATATATTTTTACCATTTATTCCAATTTTTGTCATTGGACATAATTTTACATTTAAACTGGACATAAGGAAGTGTCAATATTTTGATAGTTATTATTTCTTAAAAACACGTTTTTTGTTTTCACAACAGGAATTAATTTTAAATTAATTTCTTCCACTTTTGTGTTCTGAATTTAGAAAAATGGATTCCATATTTATAATCATGAGTTGAAAATTTTTTAAATAGGTAACTTTTATTTTTAGACATTTTGAATAATTACTTCGATAAATATTTTATTCACCGTGTTTAATGGGTAAATCCAGTAAATAAGGGTAAAAAATAATATTATAATAATCATAAAATACCTTAAAACGTGTCCTAACCCTATTTATTGATACATGTCCGACCATTGGCATCTTTGGGTCGTTTTTGGGACCCCATGGATCCACTTGTAAGTGATAATAACACTTTATATTAATTAAGTTAAAGTAAATATAAAAATGACAAAAGCATATATCTTTTAGAAAAACAATTTTTACATAGGGTTATATATGTTATATTTTTTACTATAAAAATTCATTAAAAATATAAAAAGATTTCATAAATAATGGGATTTTATTTATAATTTTTAGACATTGAATAATTAAATTTATTTATTACACAATAATGATGCAGTATTTTACTTATTAATGAAAGAATCAAATAATCGGTATTATAAATGTTAAAATAAATAAAATTTGAAAGTTTTTATGACATACACAAATTTTATTGGTTAATATGACATTTTAGTATTACAAAAATTAATTTGGTTTGAATTAATAAACTTCTTAAGACTTTAACAAAAATCAATTATTAAATAGTGTCAAAATTCACATAAAGAAGATTTTAAAACAAATATTATAATATTAATTGATATTCAATTCCTAAAAATCTAAGTTTTGGCCAAAGGACTTATATAATGATATATTTATCATTAATGGACCACTTGGGTGTCTATTAGAAGTATATAGTATGTTTATTAACTATATAATATAAAAATATAAAGAGACATGGTAAATGTCAAACTAATTAACTAAGAGTTAAAACTAAAATATAAGGTTAATATAGTGACCCAAACCTGTATAAAACCTATTTATTGAGTGTTTTTCGACATATCCCTGCCTTAAATAATAAATAATCCACTTTTGAGCCATTAGAAACTGAAAATTAATTTATTATAAAATAATATTTCTATCTTTTCCAAAGGTGCCCCTCACCCCTCTTATAAAAGGGCACTCCCCCTTCTCTCAAAATTCATATCTTAAAAGCCTTTTGGATCGGCAAAAATCTGCCAAAATACCCTCTCAATAGTCCTATCTTCATCCTAGAGGCATTCCTTTATTCATAAAGCCAACTTAAGGAGCCCTTTTGATCAAATCAAAAGGAAGAATCTGAAGAAGAGGTAATGTTTTCACCACCCTCTTTCAAGTTCCATTCTTCTTCCACTTCTTCTTTCATTGTTATTTCCATTATAAAATAATAAGTCCAGTATCTTATATATATTTTTATGTTATTATAAATATGTTATAACCATATTCAGTATTTTATCCATCTTTTTAATGACATGTCACCATACGTGAGTATGTACGGCTTACCGTCTCCACGAACGCGATGAGATTCATTCCCCATCGTATACATTCAAGTCTAATTCTCATTTGATGATTAAAAATAATGTTTAAGGAATTTATATCATTTTGGATATGAATAAGATGCAACTTATCCCTAACAAACATGTCTTATGTAACAAAACATATAAAATAAAATGAGTAAGTTAACACCTGAAACGACTATAATACTAAGATATTATTATCAAAGCAATGTTAAAAGATCATATATGATATAATATTAATGTATATGATTCTTTTATAATTTAATAACAATTATTTTACCATTATACATGATCTTAACCTACCCTCAACCAAGGAAAAGTACAAGGTAAGGGTTAATTTCACAATCTTTTTATTATCTGAGGTTGTTTATACGTAATTATCTACTAGGATCTCTTTATCATCCACATCCATGTTTCTTAAAAATGTATTTCGAATAATTAGTAATATTTTATAGACTATATTTTAAAGTCATTTATACCCTTTTTGAGTTTTTATAAGAAGTTTATAAAGGAATCTTTCTGTCGTTTTCCAAACAAGGTTCTTTTTAACCTTTTCGACAGAATTAAGGTAAGAATGTCTTTTAAACTTATATGGCATGTGCGGCTATTTTTTCCGTTATGAAATCGTCAAACCTTCCTTTACAAGCTTATAAGAATATTTTCAAAGTAAATGTTTTATTTTATAATTATTTGAGTTTTAAATGATTTCAAAAAAAAGGAGATATTTCTCTCAAATAGTTTTGATTTCATGGAATTTAAGTTTATTTGAAGTTGATTTATTATGATACAAAACTTCCATATTGTATTGATGGTTTTATGATATGTTTGAATGTGGATGTGTTATTTTTATACCATTCATGGTTTATGGAGAAATTATTGACATTTCATATCCTAGTATTAATACGAATGTTTATGTTATGTTTAAACCTATTCATATGAGGAACGCATTGGACTTAATAAGTGACGGGTGGAGACCGCTATAACTCCTCTATGCATCTGTAGGTCTCATGAGACAAACTGGTGTCTTGTCACAAGGCCTTGAAAAAATATTATTTGTATTCTTGGCACAAGGCCTTGACTATGTGGTTATGATAGTCTGGCATTATGCATTCCATCATTATGAAAGTGGTTATTGATATTGCATTAGATAATTCGACTAGTAGAATATCCATGTGAATAAGAAAATGGAATTATTTAATTTTATTTCTGTCATATTATGCTTAAGTTCAAGTTTAATAGGCTTTTGTTTTAGTTATACATCGCCTTAAATGTTTACACTTATTTATGAAAGTTTCCGCTATATTGTTATCCTTACTGGGCATCTGATCTCACCCCTTTCTATGTTTTATTTTTTCCAGGATGTGAAGAAGTAATTTATGAATGACCTGCAGGGATAGTATGAAAGTATATGAGTGTGGACTATGGAGACTATGTTGTTGTATTTTTCATTTTTGGATGTAATGTAAGACTAATGAATGTATCTAGTTATTCCAAAGCTACTAAACTAATCGGTCTTTCAAGACTTTATCTTTTGTGATCATGATAATGTTTTGTAATAAGGCATCGACTCTAGGTAACTGTGGTCAGGGCGTTATAGTTGGTATCATAGGAAGTTTAGTATAAACCTTGGAAACTAGATTTAGATAAATTTGGATTAGAGCACATAGACCTAAGATAGACTTTGTGGATTAGTATAGAATAACTTCATAGAATTTTGGTACTGTAGAGATTTTGTGAGTTTTCCGAGAAATACATACTTGTCTAGATATGAGTACATACATGCATCTTTGTCATAGATGTACCTAGGTGTAAAACCTGAAAACACAGCTTTGAGCTTGACTCGAATGGGAACTGGTGCACGACAATGGGCATTGCTGCACTCTTTGTTACGACACTCCTGGGGGATATTCTTAGGATAATTCTCATTTTATTTACAAACCATTATGAAGGGTTTATGAGTATATACTTCCTCAAAGAAAACATTTTTATTATTATGGATTATATCTATAAACTGTTCAGTTTTTGTTAAGTGTTTTATAAGTATGGAATTATGTATTTTGATTCATAAACTAATCTAGTTTATGAAATTTTTTATAAAAGGCGCCTAGTGGAATTAATGGAAAATGTATCAATGCACACACTCCATGTAGGGATTTACCTCCTGCTTAAGATAATTATAGTGGAGCTAGTGATACAAATGGTTCTGATCAGCTTATAACCATATTGGGACAACTCACTCAGGTGATGAATAATAACCTTACTCGTATGGATCACCCTAATCCGCATCATGGAGGATCAATGTTAGATTGTTTCATGAGGAAAAAACCACCAAAATTAAATGGGAGTACAAATCCATTAGTAGCTGAGCAATGGATAAATTCCTTAGAGAAAATATCCCATGCTTTGGTGAGTAGTGAAAGAGAAAAAGTTATCATGGCAGTTTACCGCCCCACTGGAGATGCTGATCAATGGTGGTCATTGATTCAAAACGCGATGGAAGATGATGAAGAATCAAATATAGAATGGAGGTAGTTTAAGGATATTTTCTTAGAAAAATACTTTCCTCATGTCCATCAAGCAGATATGGAAAGGCAATTTCTGAGTCTGAGACAAAAGGAGGATGTGAATGTCACAAAGTATGAGGCTAACTTTACAAGGTTAGTGAGGCTTGCTGTAGATTTTATACGTAACCCAATAAGTAAGATTGACCATTTCTTTGATGGGTTAAAATCATTTATCCACCAAGCATTAGTCTCATAATCCTTCTCATCATATGAAGATATTGTCTCATGTGCTATCAAGACAGAAAAAGAATTCTCTAAGTCTTATGACTTTAAAACAAAGAAAGAGAAGAAGAGATCTTCTGATCACTCTGGGAATGGAAATAAGGGGAAGAAGGGAAAATTTGAATATCCATCTTGCAGTAAATGTGGGAAGAAACACCCTGTTACTTTCTTAAAGGGAATGAGAGTCTGTTACAAGTGTGGTGAAAAGGCCACCATGCTCGTGATTGCAAGGGGAATAAGGAAGCTACTCATGTTCAATGCTACAATTTCATGGAGATAGGACATTATGAAAATGAATGTCTTAAGTTTCGGGGGAACTTACCTCAGAAAAGGCCAAGGGATCAAGGCCAAGCTTATGTTATCACTACTGTCGAGGTAGAATCTCCGAAAGACGTGGTGACAGGTAATTTAATGGTTTCCTCAAGTTTAGCAACTGCTTTATTTGATTCTAGATCATCGCATTATTTCATATCTTCCTAGTCTTATAAGAAAATTAGATATTTCCAATTTGATTTAACAAGGGAGTTGTCAGTCAAAACTCCCAAGGGAAGTATCACTGTAACAAAGTTTTGTGAATCAGTCCCCATTAGATCACATAAATGTTCTTTATCTACTGATCTCATCGTCATACCCATGATTGAATTTGATATAATCCTCGGTATGGATTGGCTTTCAGACCATGATGTGAAGATTTATTGTAAGAATAAGGAGGTTATGATTTTTGATGATGACAATAAGGAACACCTTATCATTAGAGTAGAATCGTCACCACCTAATTCGTATCTAGATCCACCCCCAGTAGATCAACTAAATTCGATTATTGGGGAGGAAGAGAATGAAATAATTGTGGGTGAGGAAAGGAATGTTCAAATAGAGTATGTACCTATTGTGAAAGAATATGTATATGTGTTTCCAGAAGATTTACCTGGACATCCTCGAGAACGAGAAATTGAGTTTTCCATTGATTTAATTTCTGGTTCAAGGCATGTATCGAAGACCCCTTATAGAATGGCCACTGTGGAATTATTTGAACGAAAGAAACAACTAGAGGAATTGATTATTAAGAGATTTATTATCCCTAGTGTTTCTCTATGGTGATCCCCTATCCTTTTTGTTAAGAAGAAAGATGGATCTATGAGGTTATGTATCGACTATAGAGAAATCAATGCTGTAACAATAAAGAACAAGTATCCCCTACCTCTCATTGATTATTTATTCGACCTACTACATGGAGATCAATACTTTTCAAATATTGGAATTTGTTATTTATAGTGATTCATCGAAGAAAGGACTTGGTTGTGTCCTTATGCAGAATGATAGGGTAATTTTCTATGTATCACGACAGCTGAAAATTCATGAGTAGAACTATCCTACTCATGATCTTGAGTTAGAAGCTGTAATATTTTCTTTGAAGATTTGGAGACACTGTATCTATGGTGAAAAATGTGAGATTTATACAGATCACAAGAGTTTGAAGTATATTTTCTCACAGAAAGAACTCAACATGAGGCAAAGGTGATGGCTTGAACTACTCAAGGATTATTATTGCATGATACACTAGCACCCAGGGAAGGAAAATAAGGTGGCAGATGATTTGAGCAGAAAAGATCACAGAGTTTTGAACAAAATGAAAGTTCAAAGGGATCCTATATACATGGATATAGTAAATATGGATATGGGAATCACCATGGAGGGTGAAACATGAATACTTTTCAAATGGTTTCCAAACCAGCTTTATTAGAAAGGATAAAGAGTTCTCAGGCCAATGATGAAGAGTTTAAAAAGAATATTAAAGCTGTGAATGATGGGAGATTTAGTGACTTTGTGTCTGAAGATGGAATTTTGAAATTTGGTAAGAGACCTTGTGTTCCCGATATACCTGATCTAAAAAAGGGAATTGTTGGGTGATGTTCATAGTTCCAATTTCTCTATACACCCTGGGAGCACCAAAATGTATAGAGATTTGAAGGAACATTTTTGGTGGGACAACATGAAGAGGGAGATTTCTGATTTTGTGTCAAGATATATGGTTTTTCAACAAGTGAAAGCTGGAAGGGCACAGCCGGGAAGAGTCATGCAACCTATTCCCATATCAGAGTGGAAATGGGATAATATTACGATGCACTTGATCATGGGACTACCAAAGACTCCTAGAAGGAACTATGTAATATGGGTAATTTTTGATCGTCTTACCATGTCAGAAAATTTTCTTACTATAAGGGAAGATATACCACTTGAATGTCTATCAAGTCTAAATATTAATGAAGTTGTGAGACATCATAGAGTACCCCTATCGATTTTTTCTGATCATGATCCACGTTTTACATCAAGATTCTGGAAAAGTCTTTAGAAATCCCTGGATACTGAACTTCGTTTGAGCACTGCCTACAACCTCCAAACTAATGGACAATCAGAACGGACTATTCAAACCGTAGAAGACATGTTGAGATCTTTATCACTCGACTTTCAGGGTATGTGGGATCAATATTTACCTCTGGTGGAATTTTCCTATAATAATAGCTTCCATTCAAGTATTCGGATGGCACCAGACGAAGCGTTATACGAAAAGAGATGTCACACACCAACCTGTTGGGATGATGTTGGTGAAAGAAAATTTTTTGGCCCAGAACTTGTGGAGAAAACGATGGAAAAGGTGAAGGTAATCCAAACCCACATCAAAGCAGCTCAAAGTAGGCAGAAGATCTATGCTGACAACTGAAGGAAGGATTTGGAATTTCAGGTAGGAGATCATGTTTTCTTAAAGGTATCTCCATGAAAGGGAGTTATACGTTTCAGTAAGAAAGCTAAATTGAGTCACATGCACATCGGACATTTCAAAATTCTAGAACAAATTGGGGTTGTAGCTTTTCATTCATCAATGCCGCCATGTCTCTCCAAAGTTCATGATGTGTTCCACGTATCACTGTTGAGAAAATACATGCCTGGCCCAATGCATGTACTCACTTATGAAGAAGTAGAACTGGAACCCAGTCTGTCTTATTGTGAAGATCCTGTCAGGATTCTTGATACTAGAGAACAAGTGTTGAGAAACTGGATGAATCGTCTGGTAAAAGTTCTATGGAGAAACCATAAGATGGAAGAGGTAACATGGGAACCCTAGGAACTTATGATGAAGAACCACCCGAGTATTTTCATTAGGTAGTATTCTAGAAATTTCGAGGACAAAATTATTTGAAGTAGAGGAGAATGTAACACTACAATCTTCCATGGTGCGCTTCTCTTTGAATAATATAGTAGCGTGTGTTGTACGCAACTTCGAGATCTAACACACACCACAACCAATCAAACTAGTCGTTATGAATAGTAATACCCACTTTTTGAAATTTTATAAATTTTAAATTTCAAAATAGAATTCATTTTTGGATCTGTAATATCAAAATTATCTTAGGGTGAATTTTTGGTACTTTTCTGATTACTTTCATATTTTGATGAATAGTGAAAATTACTAAATTTTAATTAAAAACAAATTTTTAATCAAAATTATTAATAGTGATAAATTATGAATTTGGGTGATTTTAAAGTATAATTAGGTTATATTTTTACCATTTAATCCAATGATGGTAATTCGACATAATTTCACATTTAAACTAGACATAAACAAGTGTCAATCTTTTGATAGTTATTATTTCTTAAAAACCCCCTTTTGTTTTAACAACGGGAATTAATTTTAAATTAATTTATGCCACTTCTGTGGTTTGAATTTAGAAAAATGGATTCCATATTTATAATCAGGAGGTCCAAATTATGTAAATAGCCAACTTTTATTTTTATACATTTTGAATAATTACTTCGGTAAATATTTTATTTACCATGGTTAAAGGGTAAATCCGGTAAAGAAGGGTAAAAAAATAATATGATGATAATATTAAATTACACTAAAACGTTTTCTAACCCTATTCGTTGATACAATTCCAACCATGGGCATATTTGGGTCGATTTTGAGTCCCCATTGAGCCACTTGTAAGTGATTATGACACTTTATATTAATTAAGTTAAAGTAAATACAAAAATGACATAAGCATATATCTTTTAGAAAATAAATTTTTACATAGGGTAATATATGTTATATTTTTTACTATAAATATTCATTAGAAATCTAAAAAGATTTCCTACATAATTGAATTTTATTTATAATTTTTAGACATTGAATAATTAAATTTATTTATGACACAATAATGATGCAGTATTTTCTTTATTAATGAAAGAATCAAATAATTGGTATTATAAATGTTAAAATAAATATAATTTGAAAGTTTTTATGACCTAAATAAATTTTATTGGTTAATATTAAATGTTATTATTACATAAATTAATTTGTTTTGAATTAATAAACTTTTTAAGACTTTAAAAAAAATCAATTATCAAATAGTGTCAAAGTTGACATAAAGGAGTTTTTAAAACAAATATTATATTATTAATTGATATTATATTCGTAAAAATCTAAGGTTAGGCCAAAGGAATTATATAATTATAGTTGTATCATTACTGGACCACTTGGGGTCTCTTGGAAGTATATATAGTAAGTTTATTAACTATATAATGTAAAAATTTAAAGAGACATGGTAAATGTCAAACTAATTAACTAACAGTTAAAACTAAAATATAAGGTTAATATAGTGACCAAAACCTATATAAAATCTATAGGTTGATTGGTTTTCGACCTATTCCAACCTTAACCTTTACATAATCCACTTTTGAGACATTAGAAACCGAATATGAATTTATTATAAAATAATATTTCTAGCTTTTCCAAAGGTGCCTCGCACCCCTCTTAAAAAAGGGCACTCCCCCTTATCTCAAAATCTATACCTTCAAAGCCTTTTGGTTTGGCCAAAATATATCCAAATATCCTCTAAAATTATCTCACATAATCATAAAGGACATCCTTTAGTCATAAATCCAACTTAAGGATCTCTTTTGATCAAATCAAAAGGAAGAACCCGAAGAAGAGGTAATAATTTCACCACCCTCTTTCAAGTTCCTTTCTTCTTCCACTCCTTCATTCTTTGTTATTTTCATTATAAAACAATAACTCAATTATCTTCTATATAATGTGATGTTATTATAAATATGGTACAACCATATTCATTATTCTATCCATCCTTTGAATGACATGTCACCATACGTGATAATGACACTTTATATTAATTAAGTTAAAGTAAATACAAAAATGACATAAGCATATATCTTTTAGAAAAACAATTTTTCCATAGGGTTATACATAAGATAAATTCCATTATAAATATTAATTAGAAATGTAAAAATATTTCCTACATAATTGTATTTTATTTATAATTTTTAGACATTAAATAATTTAATTTATTTATGACACAATGGTGATGCAGTAAATACCTAATTAATGAAATATTAAAATAATTTTATTATAAATATCCAAATAAATGTAATCTTATACTCTTTATGAATTCCACTAATTTTCATGGTTAATATGACATATTAGGGTTGGTTAGATGAATTTTTTTTGAATTAATAATGTTGTTATCAATTTAGAAAAAAACAAAATACCAAATTGTGTCAAAATTGACATAAAAAAGATTTTAAAACAAATATTATATTATTAATTAATATTATATTCCTAAAACTCTAAGTTTCATCCAAAGGACTTATATAATTATAGGTGTATCATTAATGGAACACTTGGGGTCGCTTTAAATTATATAGTAAGTTTATTAACTATATAATATAAAAATATAAAGAGACATGGTAAATGTCAAACTAATTAACTAAGAGATAAAACTAAACGATAAGGTTAATATAGTGACCCAAACCTGTATAAAACCTATTGGTTGAGTGGTTTTTGACCTATACCCACCTTATACTTTAAATAATCCACTTTAGTTCCATTATAAACAGAATATGAATTTATTATAAAATAATATTTCTAGTTTTTTCAAAGGTGCCTCTCACCCCTCTTATAAAAGGGCACTCACCCTTCTCTCAAATTCATACCTTCAAAGCCTTTTGGTTCGGCCAAAATCTACCCAAATACCCTTTCAAAAGTCCTCCCTTCATCCTAGAGGCATTACTTTATTCATAAATCTAACTTAAGGAGCCATTTTGATCAAATCAAAAGAAATAACCTGAAGAAGAGGTAATGTTTTCACCTCCCTCTTTCAAGTTTCTTTCTTCTTCCACTTCTTATTTCTTTTTTATTTCCATTCTAAAATAATAACTCCAATATATTTTATGTAATATGATGTTATTATAAATATGGTACAACCATATTCAGTATTCTATCCATTCTTTGAATGACATGTCACCATACGTGCGTAAGTATGTCTTACCATCTCCACGTCGTGGTGTAATTATTATGAAAAACAGTATTATATGGATGGGTATGATAATCATGTGTAATTGATATAAATAATAAATATAACATTACAATTATTATGTATATATGATATACCATCCAATTATATGTTATTTTATTATCAAAACAATGATATTGTCGCTCATCCGTACGTACGGACTACCGTCTCAACGAACGCGATGAGATTCATTCCCCATCGTATCAATTAAATTATAATTACAATTTGATGATTAAAAATAATGTTTAAGGAGTTGATATCATTATGGATATTAATAATATACATCCTATCAATAACAAATAGGGCTTATGTAACAAAATATATATAATAAAATGAGTAAGTTAACACCCGAAATGACAATAATATGAAGATATTATAAACAAAGCAATGCTAAAAGATCATATATGATATCATATTAATGTATATGATTCTTGTATAATTTAATAAAAATTATTTCACCATTATACAAGATGTTAACCTACCCTTGAGCAAGGAAAAGTACAAGGTAAAGGTTAATTTCACAATCTCTTTATTATCCGAGGTTGTTTATACATAATTATCTACTGGGGTCTCTTTATCATACACATCCATGTTTTTTAAAAATGTATTTCGAATCATTATTAATATTTTATAAACTATGGTTTAAAGTAATTTATACCCCCGTTGACTTTTTTATAATACGTTTATAAAGAAATCTTTCCATCGTTTTCCAAACAAGGTCCTTTTTAACCTTCTCGACGGAATTAAGGTAAGAATGTCTTTTTAACTTTTACGGCGTGTGCGGATATTTTCCACCATTATAAAATCATCAAAGCTTCCCTTATAAGAATTTAATAATATTTTCAAATTAAATATTTTCTTTTATAATTATGTGACTTTTAAATGATTTAAAAAAAATAGATATTTCTCTCAATTAGTTTTGATTTTATCTATGTCAAAATACTTTGATGGATTTTAAGATTATTTGAAGTTGATTTCTTATGATACAAAACTTACTTATAGTATTGAAGTTTTTGTGATATTATTGAATGTGGATGTGTTATTTTTATACCATTCATGGTTTATGGATAAAGTATTTACATTTTGTATGTTAGTTTTAATAATAATGTTTATGTTATGTTTAAACCTGTTCATATGAGGAATACATTGGACTTAATAAGTGATTGTCATAGACCTCTATAGATCCTTGATACATTAGTAGGTCTCATGAGACAAACTAGTGTCATGGCACAAGGCCTTGGAAAAATCTTATTTGTAGTCTTGGCATAAGGCCTTGACTATGGGGTTATGATAGTCTGAAATTATGCATTCCATCATTATGAAAGTGGTTATTGATATTGAATGTGATTATTAGACTAGTATAATATCCATGTGAATAAGTAAATGGAATTATTTCATTTTATTTCTGCCATATTATGTTGAAGTTCAAGTTTAAAAGGATTTTGTTTTAGTTATACACTGCCTTAAATGTTTATTCTTATTTACAAAAGTTTCCGCTATATTTTTATCCATACTGAGCATCTGAGCTCACCCCTCTCTATGTTTTATTTTTCCCAGGATGTGAAGAAGTATTTTATGAATGACCTGCAGCGATAGTATAAGTGGATATGATTGTGGAGACAAGATGTTTTTGTATTTTTCACTTTATGATGTAATGTAAACTTTATGAATGTAACTAGTGATTTCAAGGCTACTAAATTAATCTGTCTTTCAAGAAATGATCTTTTGTGATCATGAAAATGTTATGTAATAATGAACCAACTCGGGGAATGATGGGTTTGTTATTTATAGTGATGAATCGAAGAAAGGACTTGGTTGTGTCCTTATGCAGAATGATTGGGTTATTGCCTATGCATCACGATAGCTGAAAATTCATGAGAAAAACTATCCTACTCATGATCCTGAGTTAGCAGATGTAATATTTGCATTGAAGATTTTGAGACAATATATCTTTGGTGAAAATGTGAGATTTATACTGATCATAAGAGTCTGAAGTATATTTTCTCACAGAAAGAACTCAACATGAGGCAAAGAAAATTTCTTTAACTACTCAAGGATTATGATTCCACGATATACTACCACCTGGGGATGAAAAATAAGGTGGAAAATTCTTTAAGCATAAAGGATCATGGAGTTTTGAACAAAATGAGAGTTGAAAGGGATCATATATACATGGATCTAGTAAAGATGTATGTGGGAATCACCATGGCAGGTGAAACATCAATAATTTTTCAAATGGTTTCCAAACCATCATTACTAGAAGGATAAAGAGTTCTCAGGCCAATGATGAAGAGTTTAAAAAGAAGATTAAAGCTGTGAATGATGGGAGATTGAGTGACTTTGTGTGTGAAGATGGAATTTTGAAATTTCTGAAGAGACTTTGTGTTCCCGATATACCAGATCTAAAAAGGGAATTGTTAGATGATGCTCATAGTTCTAGTTTCTCTATACACCCTGGGAGCACCAAAATGTATAGAGATTTGAAGGAACATTTTTGATGGGACAACATGAAGAGGGATATTACTGATTTTGTGTCAAGATGTATGGTTTGTCAATAAGTGAAAGCTGGAAGGAAACAGCTTGGAGGAGTCATGCAACCTCTTCCCATACCGGAGTGGAAATGGGATAATATTACGATGGACTTTGTCATGGGACTACCAAAGACTCCTAGAAGGAACGATTCAATATAGGTCATTGTTGATCATCTTAACAAGTCAACACATTTTCTTGCTATAAGAAAAGATATACCACTTGAACATCTAGAAAAACTATATATTAATGAAGTTTTGAGACTTCATGGAGTACCCCTATCGTTTATTTCTCATCGGGATCCACGTTTTACAACAAGATTCTAGAAAATTCTTCATAAAGCCCTGGATACTTGACTTTTTTTGAGCGCTGCCTTCCACCCCCAAACTGATGGACAATCAGAATGGACTATTCAAACCTTAAGAGACATGTTGAGATCTTGCTCACTTGACTTTCAGGGTATGTGGGATCAATATTTACCTCTGGTCGAATTTTCCTATAACAATATCTTCCATTAAAGTATTTGGATGACACCATACGAAGCATTATACAGAAAGAGATGTCGTACACCAACCTGTTGGGATGATGTTAGTGAAAGAAAACTTGTAGGACCAGAACTTGTGGAGGAAACAATGGAAAAGGTGAAGGTAATCCAAACCCACATCAAAGCAGCTCAAAGTAGGTAGAAGTGCTATGCGGACAACCGAAGGAAGGATTTGGAATTTCAGGTAGGAGATCATGTTTTCTTAAAGTTATCTCCATGGAAGGGAGTTATACGTTTCAGTAAGAAAGATAAATTGAGTTCCAGGTACATCGGACCTTTAGAAATTATAGAACGAATTGGGGCTATAGTTTATTGTTTGGAAATGTCGCCAAGTCACTCCAAAGTTCACGATGTGTTTCACGTATCACTGTTGAGAAAATACATGCCTGACCCATCACATGTACTCACTTATGTAGAAGTAGAAATGGAACCCGATCTATCTTATTCCTAAGATCCTGTTAGGATTCTTGATACCATAGAACAAGTGTTGAGAAACTGGAAGACTCGTCTGGTAAAAGTTCTATGGAGAAAACATAAGATCGAAGAGGCGACATCAAAACCTAGGGAACTTATGATGAAGAACCACCCCAGTCTTTTCGTGCAGTAGTATTCTAGAAATTTCTAGGAAGAAATTATTTGAAGGAGGGGAGAATTTAACACCCCAAGCTTCCATGGTATGCTTCTCTTTGAATAATACAGTAGTGTGTGTTGTACGCAACTTCGAGTTCTAACACACACCACAACCAATCAAACTTGCCGTTATGAATAGTAATATCTGCTTTTTGAAATTTTATTCATTTTATCTTTCAAAATGGACTCCATTTTTGGATTTGGAATATCGAAATTATCTTAGGGTGAATTTTTGGTACATTTCTGATAACTTTCCTATTTTGATGAATAGTGAAAATTACTAAATTTTAATTAGAAATAACTTTTTTAATGGAAATAATTAATAGTGATAAATTATGAATTTGAGTGGTTTTAAAGTATATTTAGAATATATTTTTACCATTTAATAAAATTTTGGTCATTGGGCATAATTTCACATTTAAAATAGATATAAGGACGTTCCTATCTTTTGATAGTGATTATTTCTTAAAAACGTGCTTTTTCACATGAGCCTTAGCCCGGTTGGTGATGACTCTGTAAGTGCATCCAAATGACCATGGATCAAATCCAGGAGGAGGTAGGATTTCCGGATTACTGTAGCAGTACTGTAGCAGTACTGTAGTAGGTACTGTAGCAGTACTATATTGGGAATTGTGCAGTACTGTAGCAGGTACTATAGCGGGACCTGTAGCGGGCACTGTAGCAGCTGGGAATATGCCCCTGTTAGGGCCTTAGGGACACCAATTTGTCCCTTGAGTCCTGTAAGGCCTTTGGTACACCCAAGCCTTTGGGTCAGTAAGTCCTTTAGGCCACCTCAAGGCCTTCGGGACACCTTAAGTGTAGATGAAAACCAGACAACCTACAAAGAACAAGCTCTTCAAGGAGGATAAGCAAGGAGCTTTCACCACAGTAGAAGCTAAATAGATTGCAATAATGAGAGGGTATGGCACCTACCATAGGTACAAGCCTATACATGCACAAGAATTCCTAGTTGAACAGCCATGCGAAGGTGGAGAGCTGATTTCATGATGAAGATGTTGGGGAGGAGAAGTTCCAAGTAAATTGTCTAGGTTGTATGTAATGTTTGAAGCCTACGGGCAATGAATTCCTCTAAGGCCTATGATACAGGTAATACTTACTCCTAATGTCCTTGTAAGGGTTCCAACTCACCCCTTGAAAGGTGGATTATCAAAATCAATAAAGAAATGAAGGCCTTTGGGCCATTGGATTTAAAAACACACTTTTTGTTTTTACAACGGGAATTAATTTTAAATTAATTTCTGCCACTTCTATGTTTTGAATTTAGAAAAAATGATTCCATATTTAGAATCAGGAGGTCCAAATTGTGTAAATAGTTAACTTTTATTTTTAGACATTTTGAATAATTACTTCGGTAAATATTTTATTTACCATGGTTAAAGGGTAAATCCAGTAAATAAGGGTAAAAAATAATATTATAATAGTAATAAATTATCCTGAAACATGTCCTAACTCTATTGGTTGATACATGTCCGACCATGGGCATCTTTGGGTCGATTTTGGGACCGCATTGATCCACTTGTTAGTGATAATGACACTTTATACAAATTAAGTTAAAGTAAATACAAAAATGACATAAGCATATATATTTTAGAAAAACAATTTTTACATAGGGTTATATATGTTAAATTTTCGACTATAAATATTCATTATAAATATAAAATGATTTCCTACATAATGAGATTTTATTTATAATTTTTAGACATTGAATAATTAAATTTACTTATGACATAATAATGATGCAGTATTTTCTTTATTAATGAAAAATCAAATAATTGGTATTATAAATGTTAAAATAAATATAATTTTAAAGTTTTTATGACATCCACAAATTTTATTGGTTAATATGACATGTTAGGATTACATAAATTAATTTTTTTCTAATTAATAAACTTTTTAAGACTTTAATAAAAATCAATTATTAAAGAGTGTCAAAATTGGAAAAAACAATTTTTTAAAACAAATATTATATTATTAATTGATATTCTATTACTAAAAATCTAAGGTTCAGCCAAAGGACTTATATAATGATATTTGTATCATTACTGGACCACTTGGGGGTCGCATGGAAGTATATAGTAAGTTTATTAACCATATAATATAAAAATAAAAAGAGACATGGTAAATGTAAAACTATTTAACTAAGAGTTAAATATAAATGATAAGGTTAATATAGTGACCAAAACCTGTCTAAAATCTATTGGATGAAAGGATTTCAACTCATCCCCACCTTATCCTCGAAATAAGTCACTTTGGAGCCATAATAAACCAAATATAAATTTATTATAAAATAATATTTTACATTTTTCCTAAGGTGCCCCTCACCCCTCTTATAAAAGGGAACTCCCCCTTCTCTTAAATTTATATCTTCAAAGCCTTTTGGTTCGGCCAACCCCTACCCAAATATCCTCTCAACTTCCCTCACTTCATCATACATGCCTTTCTTTAGTCATAAAGCCAATTTAAAGAGCCCTTTGGATCAAATCAAAAGGAAGAACCCAAAGAAGAGTTAATAATTTTACCACCCTCTTTCAAGTTTGTAACGCCCCAAGCTTCCACGGTACACTTCTCTTTGAATAATATAGTAGCGTGTGTTGTACGCAACTTCGAGTTCTAACACGCACCACAACCAATCAAACTAGCTGTTATAAATAGTAATACCCACTTTTTGAAACTTTATAAATATTATATTTCAAAATAGACTTCATTTTTGGATCTGGAATATCGAAATTAGCTTAGGGTAAATTTTTGGTACTTTTCTGATAACTTTCATATTTTGATGAATAGTGAAAATTACTAAATTTTAATTAAAAACAACTTTTTTAATCAAAATAATTAATAGTGATAAATTATGAATTTGAGTGATTTCAAAGTATAATTAGGTTATATTTTTACCATTTAATCCAATGATGGTCATTGGACTTAATTTTAAATTTAAACTAGACATAAACAATTTTCATTCTTTTGATAGTTATTATTTTTCTCAAAAACACGCTTTTTATTTTTACAACGGGAATTAATTTTAATTTAATTTCTACCACTTCTATGGTTTGAATTTAGAAAAATGGATTCCATATTTAGAATCAAGAGGTCCAAATTGTGTAAATAGATAAATTTTATTTTTAGACATTTTGAATAATTACTTTGGTAAATATTTTATTTACCATGGTTAAAGGGTAAATTCGGTAAATAAGGGTAAACAAATAATATTATAATTATATAAAATTACCCTAAAACATGTCATTACCCTATTTTTTTATACATGTCCGACCATGGAAATCTTTGGGTCAATTTTGGGACCCCATGGAGCCACTTGTAAGTGATAATGACACTTTATATTAATTAAGTTAAAGTAAATACAAAAATGACATAAGCATATATCTTTTAGAAAAACAATTTTTACATAGGGTTATATATGTTATATTTTCGACTATAAATATTCATTAGAAAACTAAAATTATTTCCTAAATAATTAAATTTTATTTATAATTTTTAGACATTGAATAATTAAATTTATTTATGACACAATAATGATACAGTATTTTCCTTATTAATGAAAGAATCAAATAATTGGTATTATAAATGTTAAATTAAATATAATTTGAAATTTTTTATAACATAAACAAATTTTAATGGTAAATATGACATGTTAGTATTACATAAATTAATTTTTTTCGAATTATTAAACTTGTTAAGACTTTAACAAAAATCAATTATTAAATAGTGTCAAAATTGACATAAATGAGTTTTTAAAAAACTATTATTTTATTAATTGACATTCTATTCCTAAAAATATAAGGTTCAGAAAAAGGACTTATATAATGATATATTTATCATTAATGGACCACTTTGGGGTCTCTTGTAATTATATAGTAAGTTCATTAACTATATAATATAAAAATATAAAGAGACATGGTAAAAGTCAAACTAATTAAGTAAGAGTTAAAACTAAAAGATAAGGTTAATATAGTGACCCAAACCTGTCTAAAACCTATAGGTTGAGTATTTTTAGACCTATAACCACCTTAAACTTTAAATAGTCTACTTTTTATCCATTATAAACCAAATATTAATTTATTATAAAATAATATTTCTAGCTTTTCCAAAGGTGCCCCTCACCCCTCCTATAAAGGGGCACTCCCCCTTCTCTCAAATTATTGCCTTAAAAGCCTTTTGGTTCGGACAAAATCTGCCCAAATACCCTATCAAAAGTCCTCCCTTCATCCTAGAGGCATTCCTTTAGTCCTAAATCCAACTTAAGGAGCCTTTTTGATCAAATCAAAAGGAAGAACCCGAAGAAGAGGTAATGTTTTCACCACCAACTTTCAAGTTCCTTTCTTCTTCCACTTCTTCTTTCTTTGTTATTTACATTATAAAATAATAACTCCAGTATATTCTATATACTTTGATGTTATTATAAATATGGTATAACTATATTCAGTATTCTATCCATCCTTTGAATTACATGTCACCATACGTGCGTACGTAAGGCTTACCGTCTCCACGTCGTGGTGTAATTGTTATTCAAAACATTATAATTTGGATGGTTATGATAATGATGTGTAATTGATGTTAATAATAAATATAAAATTATAATTATTCTGTATATATGATATACCATCCAATTATATATTATTTTATTATCAAAATATTGATATTGTCGCTCGTGTGTACGCACGGACTACCGTTTCCACGAACGCGATGAGATTCATTCCCCATCGTATCCATTCAAGTATAATTATCATTTGATGATTAAAAGTAATGTTTAAGGAGTTGATATCATTATGGATATTAATAATATACAACCTATCCATTACAAACGCGGTTTATGTAAATAAACATATAAAAGAAAACGAGTAAGTTAACACCCAAGATGACGATAATACTAAGATATTATTAACAAAGCAATGTTAAAAGATCATATATGATATAAAATTAATGTATATGATTATTTTATAATTTAATAACAATTATTTCACCATTATACAGGAGTTTAACCTACCCTCTACCAAGGAAAAGTACAAGGTAAGGGTTTATTTTACAATCTCTTCATTATCCAAGATTGTTTATACGTGATTATCTACTGGGGACCTCTTTATCATCCACATCCATGTTTCCTAAAAACGTATTTCAAAACATTATTACTATTTTATAGACTATGGTTTAAAGCCATTTATACCCTTGTTTGATGTTTTATAAGATGTTTATAAAGGAATTTTTTCTTTGTTTTCCGAACAAGGTCCTTTTTAACCTTTTCGACAAAATTAAGGTTAGAATGTCTTTTTTCTAACTTATATGGTGGGTGCAGCTATTTTCTACCGTTATAAAATAATTAAAGTTTCCCTTAAAAGATTATAATAATATTTTCAAAGTAAATTTTTTATTTTATAATTATGTGAATTTTAAATTTTTTCAAAAAAAAGAGATATTTCTCTCAAATAGTTTTGATTTCATAGATTTTAATCGTATTTGAAGTTGTTTTATTATGATACAAAATGTCCATATTGTATTGAAGGTTTTGTGATATGTTTGACTGTAGATGTTTAATTTTTATACCATTCATGGTTTATGGAGAAATTATTGACATTTCGTATTCTAGTTTTAATACGAATGTTTATGGTATGTTTAAACCTGTTCATATGAGAAATGAATTGGACTTATTAAGTGATGGGTGGAGCACGCAATAGCTTCTCGATGCATAGATAGGTCTCATGAGATAAACTAGTGTCTTGGAACAAGGCCTTGACAAAATATTATGTGTAGTCTTAGCACAAGGCCTTGACTATGTGGTTATGATATTCTGGCATTATTCATTCCATCATTATAAAAGTGGTTATTGATACTGCATGTAATTATTAGATTAGTAGAATATCCATGTGAATAAGTAAATGGAATCATTTAATTTTATTTCTGCCATATTATGCTGAAGTTAAAGTTTAAAAGGCTTTTGTTTTAGTTATACATTGCCTTAAATGTTTATTCTTATTTATGAAAGTTTCCGCTATATTGTTATCCTTACTGAAAATCTGAGCTCACCCCTTTCTATGTTATATTTTTTCCAGGATGTGAAGAAATAATTTATGAATAAGCTGTAGGGATAGTATGAGGGTATATGAGTGTGGACAATGGAGACAATGTTGTTTTAGTTTTAATTTTATGATGAAATGTAAGACTGATGAATGTATCTAGTGATTCCAAGGCTACTAAACTAATCGGTCTTTCAAGACTTGATCTTTTCTGATCATGCCAATATTTTGTAATAATGCACCGACTCTGGGTAACTGGGGTCGGGGCGTTACAAAGTTCCTTTCTTCTTCCACTTCTTCTCTCTTTTTTATTTCAATTCTAAAAAAATAACTCCAGTATCTTCTATATACTATGATTTTATTATAAATATGGTACAACCATATTCATTATTCTATCCATCCTTTGAATGACATGTCACCATATGTGCGTACGTACGGATTACCGTCTCCCCGTCGTGGTGTAATTGTTATTCAAAACATTATTATTTGGATGGGTATGATATTGATGTGCAATTTAAGTAAATAATAAATATAACATTATAATGATTCTGTATATATGATATACCATCCAATTATATATTATTTTTATATCAAAAGAATGATATTGTCGGTCGTGCGTACGTACAGACTGCCGTCTTCACGAATGAGATAAGATTCATTCCCCATCATATCCATTCAAGTCTAATTCTCATTTGATTATTAAAAATAATTTTTATGAAATTGATATCATTCTGGATATGAATAAGATACATCCTATCAATAACAAACACGGCTTACGTAACAAAACATATAAAATAAAATGAGTAAATTAACACTCGAAACGATGATAATAATAAGATATTATTAACAAAGAAATGTTAAAAGATCATATATGATATCATATTAATTTATATGATTCTTGTATTATTTAATAACAATTATTTCACCATTATACAGGAGGATAACCTAACCTCTACCAAGGAAAAGTACAAGGTAGTGTATTTTTTCACAATCTCTTCATTATCCGAGATTGTTTATACATAATTATCTACTGGGACCTCTTTATCATCCATATCCATGTTTCTTAAAAATGTATTTCAAAACATTTTTACTATTTTATAGACTATGGGTTAAAGATATTTATACCCTTGTTTGACATTTTATAAGATGTTTATAAAGTAATATTTTCGTCATTTTCTAAACAAGGTCCTTTTTAACCTTTTTCGACAAAATTAAGGTAAGAATGTATTTTTTTAACTTATACGGCGGGTGCGGATATTTTCTGCTGTTATAAAATCATTAAAGATTCCCTTAAAAGATTATAAGAATATTTTCAAATTAAATGTTTTCTTTTATAATTATGTGACCATTAAATGATTTCAAAAAAAGAGATATTTCTCTCAAATAGTTCTGATTTCATCTATGTCAACATCCATTGATGGATTTTAAGGTTATTTGAAGTTGATTTATTAATGTACAAAACTTACATATTGTATTGAAGGTTTTTTGATATGTTTGACTGTGGATGTTTTATTTTTATACCATTCATGGTTTGTGGATAAAGTATTTACATTTCGTATACTAGTTTTAATACGAATGTTTATGTTATGTTTAAACTTGTTCATATGAGGAATGCATTGGACTTAGTAAGTGATGAGTGGATCCCGCTATATCTCCTCGATGCATCAGTAGGTCTCATGAGACAAACTAGTGTCTGGGCACAGGGCCTTGAAAAAATCTTATTTGTAGTCTTGGCACAAGGCCTTGACTATGTTGTTATGATAGTCTGGCATTATGCATTCCAGCATTATGAAAGTGGTAATTGATATTTCATGTGATTATTTTATTAGTATAATATCCATGTGAATAAGTAAATGAAATTATTTCATTTTATTTTTTCCATATTATGTAGAAGTTCAAGTTTAAAAGGCTTTTGTTTTAGTTATACATTTCCTTAAATGTTTAT
This sequence comes from Viscum album, assembly GCA_963277665.1. NCBI lineage: Eukaryota > Viridiplantae > Streptophyta > Magnoliopsida > Santalales > Viscaceae > Viscum > Viscum album. The sequence goes on from OY728126.1 coordinate 896,838,572, forward strand.
GCTTATTTATGAAAGTTTCCGCTATATTGTTATCCTTACTGAGCATCTGAGCTCACCCCTTTCTATGTTTTATTTTTTCCCGGATGTGAAGAAGTATTTTATGAATGACCTTCAGGGATAGTATAAGGGGATATGAGTGTGGAGACAAGATGTTGTTGTAGTTTTCACTTTATGATGTAATGTAAACTTTATGAATGTATGTAGTGATTTCAAGGCTACTAAAATAATTGGTCTTTTAAAATTCTAAAACGAATTGGGACTGTAGCTTACCGTTTGGCAATGCTGCCAAGTCTCTCCAAAGTTCACGATGTGTTCATTTATCACTGTTGAGAAAATATATGCCTGACCCAAAGCATGTACTCACATATGAGGAAGTAGAACTGGAACCCGATCTATCTTATTGCGAAGATCCCATCATGATTCTTGATACCAAAGAACAAGTGATGAAAAACAGGACGACTCGTTTGGTAAAAGTTCTATAGAGAAACCATAAGTTGGAAGAGGCAACGTGGGAACCCGAGGAACTTATGATGAAGAACCACCTGAGTCTTTTCATGTGGTAGTATTCTAGAAATTTTGAGGATGAAATTATTTGATGGAGGGTAGAATGTAACACCCCAAGCTTCCATGGTATGCTTCTCTTTGAATAATACAGTAGCGTGTGTTGTATGCAACATTGAGTTCTAAAACACCACAACCAATCAATTAGACATTATGAATAGTAATACCCACTTTTTCAAATTTTATACATTTTATCTTTCAAAATGGACTTCATTTTTGTATTCTTAATATCTAAATTAGATTAGGGTAAAATTTTGGTACTTTTCTGATAAATTTCATATTTTTATGAATAGTGAAAATTACTAAATTTTAATTAAAAACAACTTTTTTAATCGAAATAATTAATAGTGATAAATTATGCATTTGAGTGATTTTAAAGTATAATTAGATTATATTTTTCTCGTTTAATCGAATATTGGTCATTGGACATAATTTCACATTTAAACTGAACATAATAAAGTGTCAATCTTTTGACAGTCATTATTTGTTAAAAACGCACTTTTTGTTTTGACAATGGGAATTAATTTTAAATTAATATCGGCCACTTCTCTATTTTGAATTTAGAAAAATGGATTCAATATTTAGAATTAGGAGGTCCAAATTGTGTAAATAGGTAAAATTTATTTTTAGACATTTTGAATAATTACTTCGGTAAATATTTTATTTACCATGGTTAAAAGGTAAATCAGGTAAATAAGGGTAAAAAAATATTATAATAATACTAAATTACACTAAAACATTTCCTAACCATATTTTGTGATACATGTCTGACCATTGGCATCTTTGGGTCGATTTTAGGACCCCATGGAGCTACATGTAAGTGATAATGACACTTTATATTAATTAAGTTAAAGTAAATACAAAAATGACATAAGCATATATCTTTTAGAAAAGCAATTTTTACATAGCGTAATATATGTTATCCTTTAGATTATAAATATTAATTATAGAGATAAAAATATTTACTAAATAATGTTATTTTATTTATAATTTTTAAACATTGAATAATTAAATTTATTTATGACACAATGATGATGTAGTATTTTCCTTATTAATGAAAAAATCAAATAATTGGTATTATAAATGTTATAATAAATATCATTTTAAAGTTTTGATTCCATACCAAAATTTTAGTGGTTAATATGATATGTTATTATTGATTAAATGAATTTGGTTTGAATTAATAAATTTATCAAGACTTTAACAAAAATCAATTATTAAATAGTGTCAAAATAGACATAAAATAGTTTTTAAAACAAATATTATATTATTAATTGATATAATATTCCTAAAAATATATGGTTCAGAAAAACGACTTATATGTTGATAAGTATGTCATTAATGAACCACTTGGGGTTCCATTGGTAGTTTATAGTATGTTTATTAACCAAATAATATAAAAATACAAAGAGACATGGTAAATGTCAAACTAATTAACTAAGAGTTAAATATAAACGATAAGGTAAATATAGTGACCAAAACCTGTCTAAAACCTATTGTTTGAGTGGTTTTAGACCAATACCCACATTATACTTTAAATAATCTAGTTTTGAGCCATTAGAAACAGAATATGAATTTATTATAAAATAATACTTTAAGTTTTTCCTTAAGAGCCCCTCCTCCCTCTTATAAAAGGACACCACTTCTAACCAATTATTCATACCTTAAAAGCTATTTGGTTCGGCCAAACCCTTCCCAAATATCCTCTAAACTTCCCTAAATTCAACCTAGAGGCCTTATTTTGATTATAAAGTCATCCTAAGGATCCCTTTTGATCAAAACAAAAGGAAGAACCTCGAAGAAGAGGTAATGTTTTCACCACCCTATTTCAAGTTCCTTTCTTCTTCCACTTATTATTTATTTGTTATTTACATTATAAAATAATAAATCTAGTATCTTATATATACTTTGATGTTATTATAAATATGGTACAACCATATTCTGTATTTTATCCATCCTTTAAATGACGTGTCACCATACGTGCATACGTACGGCTTACCGTCTCAACGTCGTGGTGTAATTGTTATTCAATACATTATTATTTGTATGAGTATAATAATGATGTGTAATTGATATAAATAATGAGTATAAAATGATAATGATTCTGTATATATGATATACTATCCAATTATATATTATTTTAATATCAAAATAATGATATTTTCATTTGTGCATATGTACGGATTACTGTCTCCACGAACGCGATGAGATTTATTCCCCATCGTATCAATTCAAGAATAATTTTCATTTGATGATTAAAAATAATGTTTAAATACTTGATATAATTATGTATATGAATAAGAAACATCCCATACATAACAATTATGACTCCCATAACAAAGAAAATAAAGGAAAATGAATCCGTTAACACCCGAAACGACGATAATACTAAGATATTATTAACAGAACAATGTTAAAAGATCATATATGATATCATATTAATGTATATGATTCTTTTATAATTTAATAACAATTACTTCACCATTATACAGGATTTTAACCTACCCTTATCTAATGAAGAGTACAAGGTAAGGGTTTATTTCACAATCTCTTCATTATCCGAGGTTGTTTATACGTAATTATCTACTGGCACCTCGTTATCATCCACATCCATGTTTCTTAAAGAATATATTTCAAAACATTTTTACTATTTACTAGACAATGGGTTAAATTCATTTATACCCTTATGTGTTTTTAAAGGAATCTTTCTGTCATTTTCCAAACAAGGTACTTTTTGACCTTTTCGACAAATTTATGGTAAGAATGTTTTTTTAACTTAAACGACGGGTGCGGTTATTTTCCGCCATTATAACATCATTAAAGATTCCCTTACAAGCTTGTAAGAATATTTTCAAAATAAATATTTTCTTTATAATTATGTTAATCATAAATTACTTCAAAATAGAAATAGATATTTCTCTGAAAAGGCTTTTGATTTCATCTATGTCAACATCCTTTGATGGATTTGAAGTTGATTTATTATGATACAAAACTTCCATATTGTATTGAAGGTTTTGTGATATGTTTGAATGTTGATGTGATATTTTTATACCATTCATTGTTTATGGTTAAGGTATTGAAATTTCATATTCTAGTTTTAATATGAATGTTTATGATATGTTTAAACCTTTTCATATAAGGAATGTATTAAACTTAGTAAGTGACAGGTGGAGCCTGCTATAGCTCCTCGATGCATCGGTTGGTCTCAGGAGAAAACTAGATGTTGAATTGGTTGAGGCCCTTTCCCAATTTTGATATATGGTTTTGGCTGAGGCCTTAATCATTTTTAGACATCTTGGCTGAGGCCTTGACAAAATGTTTCTGAATATCCAGCATTATACATTTCCTCATTATGAAAATAATATTGATGGTTCATGTGGTCATTCGACTAGTAGAATACCCATGATTATGTTTTATTATGGAACTTTTTACTCAGTTCATATTCCTTCCATAAAAGTATTCATGTTTTTTATGATTAAAGGCATGTGGTTTCAATTATTCACCATTCTTAAGATTTATGTTATCTTCTTCTGTATTTATTACCCTTACTGAGCATTTTAGCTCACCCCTTTCTTATGTTTCATTTTCCTAGGATGTGAAGAGGTATTTTATGACTAACCTGCAGGGATAGTCTGAGGGGATATGTGTGTGGACTATGGAGACTATGTTGTTATAGTTTTTCACTTTATGATGTAATGTAAGACTAATGAATGTATCTAGTATTTCAAAGGCTTCTAAACTAATCGGCCTTTTGAGACTTGATATTTTGTGATCATGCCAATGTTATGTAATAATGAACCAACTCTGGGTAACTGGGGTTAGGGAGTTATTACAGAACATTGGCATGATCAGAAAAGATCAAGTTTTGAAAGACTGATTAGTTTAATATCTTTGCAATTACAAGATACATTCATAAGGTTTACATTAAATCATAAAATTAAAAAACTACAACAACGTCTTATCTCCATAGAACACACTCATATCTCCTCATACTATCCCTGAAGGTCATTCATAAAATACTTCTTCACATCCTAGGAAAAATAAAACATAGAAAGGGGTTAGCTTAGATGCTGAGTAAGGATAACAATATAGCAGAAACTTTCATAAATAAGCATAAACATTTAAGTCAATGTATAACTAAAACAAAAGCCTTTTAAACTTTAACTTCAGCATAATATGGCAGAAATAAAATGAAATAATGCCATTTACTTATTCTCATGGATATTATACTAATCAAATAACCACATGCAATATCAATAACCACTTTCATAATGATGGAATGCATAATGCCAGACTTTCATAACCACATAGTCAAGGCCTTATGCCAAGAATACAAATAAGATTTTGTCAAAGACTTGTGCCAAGACACTAGTTTGTCTCATGAGACCTACCGATGCATCGAGGAGCTATATCGGGCTCCACCTGTCACTTACTAAGTCCAATGCATTCCTCATATGAACAGGTTTAAACATAAAATAAACATTCATATTAAAACTAGCATACGAAATGTCAATACATTCTCCATAAACCTTGAATGGTATAAAAATAACACATCAATTGTCAAACATATCACAAAACCTTCAATACAATATGGAAGTTTTGTATCATAATAAATCAACTTCAAATAAACTTAAAATCCATCAAAGGATGTTGACATAGATGAAATCAAAACTATTTGAGAGAAATATCTCTTTTCATGAAATCATTTAAAAGTCACATAATTATAAAAGAAAACATTTAATTTTGAAAATATTCTTATAAGATTTTAAGGTAATCTTCAACGATTTTATAACGGTGAAAAATATCCACACCTTCCATATAAGTTAAAAAAAATACATTCTTACCTTAATTTTGTCGAAAAGGTTAAAAAGGACCTTGTTTGGAAAACGACGGAACGATTCCTTTATAAACACCTTATAAAATTCAAACAGGGGTATAAATTACTTTAACCCATAGTCTAGTAAATAGTAAGAATTTTTTGAAATACATTTTTAAGAAACATGGATGTGGATGATAAAGAGGTCCAAGTAGATACTTACGTAAAAACAACCTCGGATAATAAAGAGATTGTGAAATAAACCCTTACCTTGTACTTTTCCTTGGTTGAGGGTAGGTTAACCTCCTGTATAATGGTGAAATAATTGTTATTAAATTATAGAGAATCATATACATTAATATCATATCGTATATAATCTTTTAACATTTTTTTTGTTAATAATATCTTAGTATTATCGTCATTTCGGGTGTTAACTTACTCATTTTCTTTTATATGTTTTGTTACATAAGCCGTGTTTGTTGTGGATAGGTTGTATCTTATTCATATCCAGAATGATATCAATTCCTTAAACATTATTTTTAATCATAAAATGATAATTATACTTGAATGGATACGATGGGGAATGAATCTCATCGCGTTTGTGGAGACGGTAATCCGTACGTATGCACGAACGCTACTTCCATTTAATTTTTCATTTTAAAAGGAATCAAAACCAAATTATATATAGAAATATTATTATTCCAGTATAATATAATATGTTATATATGTTACTTAAGTTCATTACCACCATCCCTTATATGTTCCATGTATGGTATGAACGAGTCATGTCACTTTGAGGGGGTGGTAGTCTGCACTTCCTCAAATGAAATTATCGTACATATATACAACATGATACAAATAATGGTAGGCTATAAAATGGAATTACAGAAGCTTATATATAAAATAAAGACCATAAATATAATATTTAATTATAGTTCCATCATAATGGCCACCATGAGAGGCGGTATGAGATAATTTGAACAATCATCATTTCGTGAGGTGTTTGGTTGCAATCTACAGAAACATTATGTTCTTCACCCATTAGATGGAGGTGTGTAAAAGTGTAGATCGAATAATTCTCATAGAAAGGGGTGAGCTCAGATGCCCAGTAAGGATAACAATATAGCTGAAACTTTCATAAATAAGCATAAAAATTTAAGGCAATGTATAACTAAAACAAAAGCCTTTTAAATTTGAAATTCAGCATAATAAGGCAGAAATAAAATGAAATAATTCCATTTAATTATTCACATGGATATTCTACTAGTTGAATAATCACATGAAATATCAATAACCACTTTCATAATATTGGAATGCATAATTCCAGACTATCATAACCCCATAGTCAAGGCCTTGTGCCAAGACTACAAATAAGATTTTGTCAAAGCCTTGTGCCAAGACACTAGTTAGTCTCATGATACCTATTGATGCATCGAGGAGCTATAGTGGGATCCACCCGTCACTTACTAAGTCCAATTCATTCCTTATATGAACAGGTTTAAACATAACAAAAACATTCGTATTAAAACTAGCATATGAAATGTCAATACTTTCTCTATAAACAGTGAATGGTATAAAAATAACACATAAAATGTCAAAAATATCACAAACCCTTCAATACAATATGGAAGTTTTCTATCATAATAAATCAACTTCAAATAAGCTTAAAATCCATCAAAGGATGTTGACATAGATGAAATAAAAAGTATTTGAGAGAAATAACTATTTTATTGAAATTATTTAAAAGTCACATAATTATAAAAGAAAACATTTACTTTGAAAATATTCTTATAAGCTTTTAAGGGAATCTTCGATGATTTTATAATGGCGGAATATAGCCTCACCCGCCGTATAAGTTAAAAAAATACATTCTTACCTTAATTTTGTCGAAAAGGTTAAAAAAGGCCTTGTTTGGAAAATGACGGAAAGATTCATTTATAAACATATTATAAAAGTCAAAAAGGGTATAAATTACTTTAACCCATAGTCTAGTAAATAGTAAGAATTTGTTGAAATACATTTTTATGAAATATGGATGTGAATTATAAAGAGGTCCCATTAGATATTTACATAAAAACAACCTCGGATAACAAAGAGATTGTGAAATAAACCCTTACTTTGTACTTTTCCTTGGTCAAGGGTAGGTTAAACTCCTATATAATGGTGAAATAATTGTTATTAAATTATACAAGAATCATATACATTAATATGATGTCCTATATGATCTTTTACCATTGCTTTGTTAATAATATATTAGTATTATTGTCATTTTGGGTGTTAACTTACTCGTTTTCTTGTATATGTTTTGTTACATAAGCTATGTTTGTTATGGATAGGTTGTATATTATTCATATCCAGAATGATATCAACTCCTTAAACATTATTTTTAATCATCAAATGAGAATTAGACTTTAATGGATATAATGGGGAATGAATCTCATCGCGTTCGTGGAGACGGTAGTCCGTACGTACGCACGAGCGACAATATCATTGTTTTGATAATAAAATAATATATAATTGGATGGTATATCATATATAAAAAATCATTATATTGTTATATTTATTATTTAAATCAATTACACATCATTATCATACCCATCCAAATAATAATGTTTTGATTAACAATTACACCACGACGTGGAGATGGTAAGTCGTACGTACACACGTATGGTGACATGTCATTCAAAGGATGGATAGAATACTGAATATGGTTTTACCATATTTATAATAACATCACATTATATAGAAGATACTAGATTTATTATTTTAGAATTGAAATAACAAAAAAAATAAGTGGAAGAAGAAATGAACTTGAAAGAGGGTGGTGAAAACATTACCTCTTCTTGGGGTTCTTCCTTTTGATTTGATCAAAGGGGATTCTTAAGTTGGATTTCTGAATAAAGTAATGCCTCTAGGATGAAGAGAGGACTGTTTAGAGGGTATTTTTTCAGAGTTTGGAAGAACAAAAAGTCTTTGATGTTATGAATTTTGAGAGAAGGGGGAGTGCCCTTTTATAAGAGGGGTGAGGGGCACCTTTGGAAAAGCTAGAAATATTATTTTATAATAAATTTATATTCGGTTTATAATGGCTCAGAAGTGGATTATTTAAATTTTAAGGTTGGTATTGGTAGAAATACATTCAACCATTAGGTTTTATATAGTTTTGGGTCACTATTTTAACCTTATCTATTAGTTTTAACTCTTAGTTAATTAGTTTGACATTTACCATGTCTCTTTATATTTTTATATTATATAGTTAATAAACATACTATATACTTCTAAGTGACCCCAAAGTGGTCCATTAATGATAAAACTATCATTATATATGTTTTTTTCGGAACCTTATATTTTAATGAATACAATATCAATTATTAATATAATATTTGTTTTAAAAACTCCTTTATGTCAATTTTGACACTATTTAGTAATTGATTTTTGTTAAAGTTTTTACAAGTTTATTAATTCAAAAGAAATTAATTTATGTAATAATAACATGTCATATTAACCATTAAAATTTTTTATGTCATAAAAACATTCAAATTATAATTATTTTAGCATTTATAATACCAATTATTTGATTCCTTCATTAATAAGGAAAATACTGCATCATTATTGTGTCATAAATAAATTTAACTATTCAATGTCTAAAAATTATAAATAAAATTCCATTATGTAGGAAATTGTTTCATATTTCTAATTAATATTTATAGTTGAAAATATAACATATATAACCCTATGTAAAAATTGTTTTGTGAAAAGATATATGCTTATGTTATTTTTGTATTTACTTTAACTTAATTAATATAATGTGTCATTATCACTTTCAAGTGGCTCCATGGGGTCCCAAAATCGACCCAAATATGTCCATGGTAGGACATGTATCAACCAATAAGGTTATGACACGTTTTAGGGTAATTTAATATTATTATAATATTATTTTTTACCCTTATTTACCGGATTTACCCTTTAACAATGGTAAATAAAATATTTACCGAAATAATTATTCCAAATGTTTAAAATAAAAGTTACATATTTACACAATTTGGAACTCCTAGTTCTAAATATGGAATCCATTTTTCTAAATTCAAACCACAGAAGTGGCAGAGATTAATTTCAAATTAATTCCCGTTGTTAAAACAAAAAATCGTGTTTTTAAGAAATAATAACTATCAAACGATTGACACTTGTTTATGTCTAGTTTAAATGTGAAAGTATGTACAATGAACATAATTGAATTAAATGGTAAAAATATAACCTAATTATACTTTAAAATCACTCAAATTCATAATTTATCACTATTAATTATTTTGATTAAAAAATTTGTTTTTAATTAAAATTTTGTAATTTTCACTATTCATCAAAATATGAAAGTTATCAGAAATGTAAGAAAAACTCACCCTAAGCTAATTTCAATATTCCGAATCCAAAAATGAAGTCCATTTTGAAATATAAAATTTATAAAATTTCAAAAAGTGGGTATTACTCTTTATAATGGCTAGTTTGATTACTTGTGGTGTGTGTTAGAACTCAAAGTTGCGTAAAACACACGCTACTGTATTATTCAAAGAGAAGCATACCGTGGAAGCTTGGGGAATTACATTCTATACTCCTTAAAATAATTTTATCCTCAAAATTTCTAGAATAATACCGCATGAAAAGACTCGAATGGTTCTTCATCATAAGTTCCTCGGGTTCCCACGTTGCCTCTTCCATCTTATGGTTTCTCCATAGAACTTTTACCAGACGAGTCATCTAGTTTCTCAACAATTGTTCTCTGGTATCAGGAATCCTGATGGGATCATCACAAAAAGATATATTTTGTTCTAGTTATACTTCTTTATAAGTGATTACATGCGTTAGGTCAGACATGTATTTTCTCAACAGTGATACGTGGAACACATCGTGATCTTTGGAGAGACTTGGCGGCATTTCCAAACGATAAGTTACAGCCCCAATTCATTCTAGAATTTTGAAAGGTCCGATGTACCTGGGACTCAATTTACCTTTCTTACTGAAATGTATAACTCCCTTCCATAGAGATACCTTTAAGAAAACATGATCTCCTACCTGAAATTCAAAATCCTTCCTTCGGTTGTCGGCATGGCTCTTCTGATAAGGTTTACATTACATCATAAAATGAAAAACTACAACAACATATTGTCTCCATAGACCACACTCATATCCCCTCATACTATCCCGGTAGGTTATTCATAAATTACTTCTTCACCTCCTGGGAAAAATAAAACATAGAAAGGGGTGAGCTCAGATGCCCAGTAAGGATAACAATATATCGGAAACTTTCATAAATAAGCATAAACATTTAAGAAAATGTATAACTAAAACAAAAGCCTTTTAAACTTGAACTTCATCATAATATGGAAGAAATAAAATGAAATAATTCCATTTACTTATTCACATGGATATTCTAATAGTCTAATAATCACATGCAATATCAATAACCACTTTCATAATGTTGGAATGCATAATGACAGACTATCATAACCACATAGTCAAGGACTTAGGCCAAGACTAAAAATAAGATATTGTAAAGGCCTTATGCCAAGATAATATTTTGTCTCATCAGACCAACTGATTCATCGAAAATCTATAGCGGGCTCCACCCGTCACTTATTAAGTCCAATGCATTCCTCATATGAACAGGTTTAAACATAACATACGCATACCTATTAAAAATAGCATTTGAAATGTCAATAATTTTTCCATAAACCATTAATGGTATAAAAATAACACATCCACAGTCAAACATATCACAAAACCTTCAATACAATATTGAAGTTTTGTATCACAATAAATCAACTTCAAATAAGCTTAAAATCCATGAAATCAAAACTATTTGAGAAAAATATCTCTTTTTTTAAATCATTTAAAAGTCACATAATTATGAAATAAAACATTTACTTTGAAAATATTCTTATAAGCTTGTAAGGGAAGCTTCTATTATTTTATAATGGTGGAAAATATCTGCACATGCCGTATAAGTTAAAAATACATTCTTACCTTAATTCTATCAAAAAGGTTAAAAAGGACCATGTTTTGAAAACGAAAAAAATATTCCTTTATAAACATCTTATAAAAAGTAAAAAAGGGTATAAATGACTTTAACCCATAGTCTATGAAATAGAAAGAATGATTTGAAATACATTTTTAGGAAACATGTATGTGGATGATAAATAGATCCCAGTAGATAATTACATATAAACAACCTTGGATAATAAAGAGATTGTGAAATTAACCCTTACCTAGTACTTTTCCTTGGTCGAGGGTAGGATAACCTCATGTATAATGGTGGAATAATTGTTATTAAATTATACAAGAATCATATACAATAATATGATATCCTATATGATCTTTTAACATTGCTTTGTTAATAATATCTTAGTATTATCGTTGTTTCAGGTGTTAACTTACTCATTTTCTTTTATATGTTTTGTTACATAAGTCATGTTTGTTAGGGATAGGTTTTATCTTATTCATATCCAGAATGATATAAACTCCTTAAACATTATTTTTAATCATCAAATTATAATTATACTTGAATGGATACGATGGGGAATGAATCTCATCGCGTTCATGGAGACGGTAGTCCGTACGTACGCACAAGCAACAATATCATTGTTTTGATAATAAAATAACATATAATTGGATGGTATATCATATATAAAGAATAATTATAATGTTATATTTATTATTTACATAAATTACACATCATTATCATACCCATCTAAATAATAATGTTTTGAATAACAATTACACCACGACGTAGAGACGGTAAGTCATGTGTACGCACGTATTGTGACATGTCATTAAAAGGATGGATATAATAATGAATATGGTTGTAACATATTTATAATAACATCACAGTATATAGAAGATAATGTATTTATTATTTTAGAATGTAAATAACAAAGAAAGAATAAGTGGAAGAAGAAAGGAACTTGAAAGAGGATGGTGAAAACATTACCCCTTCTTCGGGTTCTTCCTTTTGATTTGATCAAAAGTGCTCCTTAAGTTGGATTTTTGACTAAAAGAATTCCTCTAAGATAAAGGGAGTACTGTAGATATGGTATTTGGGTAGAGGTTGGCTGAACGAAAAGGCTTTTAAGGTATGAATATTTAGAGAAGGGGGAGTGCCTGTTTATAAGAGGGGTGAGGGGCACCTTTGGAAACGATAGAAATATTATTTTATAATAAATTTATATTCGCTTTTTAATGGATTAAAAGTGGATTATTTAAAGTTTAAGGTGGTTATAGGTCTAAAACCACTCAACCAATAGGTTTTAGACAGTTTTGGCTCACTATATTAACCTTATCTTTTAGTTTTAACTCTTAGTTATTTAGTTTGACATTTACCATGTCTCTTTATATTTTTATATTATATAGTTAATAAACTTACTATATACATACAAGAGACCCCCAAGTGGTCCATTAATTATACAACTATCATTATATAATTACTTTGGCCAAACCTTAGATTTTTATAAATAGAATATCAATTAATAATATAATATTTGTTTTAAAAACTCCTTTATGTCAATTTTGACAATATTTAATAATTGATTTTTGTTAAAGTCTTATCAAGTTTATTAATTAGAAAAAAAATTATTTATTTATTCCTAACATGTAATATTAACCAATAAAACTTGTGGATGTCATAAAAACTTTCAAATTATATTTATTTTAACATTTATAATACCAATTATTTGATTCTTTGATTAATAAGGAAAATATTGTATCATTATTGTGTCATAAATAAATTTTATTATTAAATGTCTAAAAATTATAAATAAAATTATATTATTTAGGAAATATTTTTATCTTTCTAATTAATATTTATAGTCTAACATATAACATATATAATCCTATATAAAAAAATTTCTAAAAGATATATGCTTATGTCATTTTGGTATTTACTTTAACTTAATTAATATAAAGTGTCATTATCACTTACAAGTGGCTCCATGGGGTCCCAAAATCTACCCAAAGATGTACATGGTCGGAAATTTATCAACCAATAGGGTTAGGATGCGTTTTAGGGTAATTTATTATTATTATAATATTTTTTTTTACCCTAATTTACTGGATTTACCTTTTAACCATGGTAAATAAAATATTTACCGAAGTAATTATTCAAAATGTCTAAAAATAAAATTTACCAATTTAGACAATTTGGACCTCCTAGTTCTAAATATGGAATCCATTTTTCTAAATTTAAAACACATAAGTGGAAGAAATTAATTTAAAATTAATTCTCTTTATCAAAACAAAAAGCGTGTTTTCATGAAATAATAATTATCAAAAGATTGGCACTTACTTATGTCTAGTTTAAATGTGAAATTATGTCCAATGACCAAAATTGTATTAAATGGTAAAATTATATTCTAAATATACTTCAATACCACTAAAATTCATAATTTATCACTATTAATTATTTCTATTAAAAAAGTTGTTTTTAATTAAAATTTAGTAATTTTCACTATTCATCAAAATATGAAAGTTATCAGAAATGTACCAAAAATTCACCCTAAAATAATTTCGAAATTCCTAATCCCAAAATGAAGTCCATTTTGAATGATAAAATGTATAAAATTTTAAAAATTGGGTATTACTATTCATAACGGCTAGTTTGATTGGTTGTGGTGTGTGTTAGAACTCGAAGTTGCATAAAACACATGCTACTGTATTATTCAAAGAGAAGTGTACCGAGGAAACTTGGGGTGTTACATTCTCCCCTCCTTCAAATAATTTCGACCTCGAAATTTCTAGAATAATACCACATGAAAAGACTCGGGCGGTTCTTCATCATAAGTTCCTCGGGTTCCCACATTGCCTCTTCCATCTTATGGTTTCTCCATAGAAATTTTACCAGACAATTCATCCGGTTTATCAACACTTGTTCTCTACTATCAAGAATTCTGACGGGATCTTCGCAATAAGACAGAGCGAGTTCCAGTTCTACTTCTTCATAACTGAGTACATGCATTGACTCAGGCATGCATTTTCTCAACAGTGATATGTGGAACACATCGTGAACTTGGTAAAGACTTGGCGGCATTGCCAAATGATAAGCTACAGCACTAATTAATTCTAGAATTTCAAAATGCCTGATGTACCTGGGACTCAATTTACATTTCTTACTGAAATGTATAGCTCCCTTCCATGGAGATACCTTTAAGAAAACATGATCTCCTACCTGAAATTTCAAATCCTTCCTTCAGTTGTCGGCATAGCTTTTCTGCCTACTTTGAGCTGCTCTGATGTGCGTTTGGATTACCTTCACATTTTCCATCGTTTCCTCCACAAGTTCTGGGCCTACAAGTTTTCTTTCACCAACATCATCCAAACAGGTTGGTGTGTGACATCTATTTCCATATAACGCTTCATATGGTGTCATCCGAATACTTGAATGGAAGCTATTGTTATTGGAAAATTCCACCAGAGGTAAATATTGATCACACATACCCTGAAAGTCGAGTGAGCAAGATCACAACATGTCTTCTAAGGTTTGAATAGTCCATTCTGATTTTCCATCAGTTTGGGGGTGGTAGGCAATGCTCAAACGAAGTTCAGTATCTAGGGATTTCTAAATACTTTTCCATAATTTTGAGGTAAAACAGGGATCATGATCCAAAACAATTGATAAGGGTACTCCATGAAGTCTCACAACTTCATTAATATATAGTCTTGTTAGATGTTCAAGTTATAGATCTTCCATTATAGCAAGAAAATGTGTTGACTTTCTAAGACGATCAACAATGACCCATATTGCATCGTTCCTTCTAGGAGTCTTTGGTAGTCCCATGAAAAAGTCCATCGTGATATTATCCCATTTACACTCAGGTATAGGAAGAGGTTGCAATACTCCACCAGGCTGTTTCCTTCCATCTTTCACTTGTTGAAAAACCATACATTTTGACACAAAATCAGCAATATCCCTCTTCATGTTTTCCCACCAAAAATGTTCCTTCAAATCTGTATACATTTTGGTTCTCCCACGGTGTATACAAAAATTGGAACTATGAGCATCATCCAACAATTCCCTTTTTAGATCAGGTATATCGGGAACATAAAGTCTCCTCCCAAATTTCAAAATTCCCTCTTCATACACAAAGTCACTCAATCTCCCATCATTCACATCTTTAATTTTCTTTTTAAACTCTCGATCATCAGTCTGATAACTCTTTATCCTTTCTAGTAAAGATGGTTTAGAAACCATTTGAAAAAGTATTTATGTTTCACCTTCCATGGTTATTCCCATATCCATCTTTACTAAATCCATGTATATAGGATCCATTTCAACTCTCATTTTGTTCAAAACTCCAAGATCATTTCTGCTCAAAGCATCTTCCACCTTATTTGCCTTCCCCGGGTGGTAGTGTATCATGAAATCATAATCCTTTAGTATTTCAAGCCATCACCTTTACCTCATGTTGAGTTCTTTTTGTGAGAAAATATACTTAAAACTCTTGTTATCAGTATAAATCCCACATTTTTCACCATAGAGATAGTGTCTTGAAATCTTTAAAACAAATATTACAGCTGCTAACTCAAGATCATGGGTAGGATAGTTTTTCTCATGAATTTCCAGCTATCGTGGTGCATAGTAAATAACCCTATCATTCTGCATAAGGACACAACCAAGTCATTTCTTCGATGCATCACTCTAAATAACAAACCCATCATTCCCCAATGGTAGAGTCAATATAGAATCATTGACTTCTCTTTAGTTCTTCAAAACATTCTTCATAATCTTTTGTCCAAACAAATTTAACCCCTTTTCGTGTGAGCTTCGTTAATGGGTTAGCCAATGAGGCAAAATTCTGGACAAAACGCCGATAATAACCTACTAAACCAATAAAACTGCATACCTCAGTTATACTCATTGGTGCTAGCCATTCTTGGATTTCCTTGGTTTTAGAAGGATCAACAGAAATTCCATCCTTAGAGACAATATGGCTAAGAAAAGAAATCTCTCGAAGCCATAATTTACACTTGCTAAACTTACTATATAATTGATTCCTTATAAGAGTCTTCAAGATAATGCATAAGTGATTTTCATGATCTTCATAGATTTTGGAATATACCAAGGTATCATCATTAAATACCACCAAAAAATCATCGAGATATTCCTTGAAAACTTTGTTCATTAGATCCATGAAAACAGAGGGTTCATTAGTCCGCCCAAAAGGCATTACTATAAACTCGTAATGCTCGTACCTGGTTCGAAATGCTGTCTTCAGAATGTCTTACTTCTTCACACACAACTGATGGTATCCAGATCAAAGGTCAATCTTTTAAAAGTATTGAGATTCATGTAGTTGTCCAAATAAATCATCAATGCGAGGTAGGGGATACTTTCTCTTTATTGTTATAACATTGGTTTCCCTACAGTTGATACATAACCTCATAGATCCATCTTTATTCTTAACAAAAAGGACAGGGGATCCCCATGGAGAAACACTAGGGTGAATAAATACCTTATGACTAAATTCCTCTAGTTGTTTCTTTAGTTAAACTAATTCCACAGTAGCCATTCTATAAGGGGTCTTCGATATAGGCCTTGAACCAGGAATTAAATCTATGGAAAACTCAATTTCTCATTCTAGAGGATGTCCAGGTAAATATTCCGGAAACACATCTACATATTCTTTCACAAAAGGTACATCCTCTATTTGAACATTCCTTTCCTCACCCACAGTTATTTTATTCTCTTCTTCCCCGATAATTGAATTTAGTGGAGCTGCTGGGGTGGATCTAGATAAGAATTAGGTGGTGACGATTATGATCTAAAGATAATGTGTTCTTTATCATCATCATCAAAAATAGTAACCTCCTTCTTCTTACAATAAATCTTCACATCATGGTCCGAAATCCAATCCATACTGAGGATTTTATCAAATTCAATCATGGGTATGATGATGAGATCAGAAGATAAAGAACATTTATGTGCTCTAATGGGGACTTATTCACTGAAATTTGTAGCAATGATACTTCCCTTAGGAGTTTTGACTGACAACTTCCTTGTTAAATAAAATTTAAAATATCTACTTTTCTTAGAAAACTAGGAATATATGAAACAATGTGATGATCTAGAATCAAATAAAGCATTTGATAAACTTGAGGAAACCATTAAATTACATGTCACCACATCTTTCGGAGCTTCTACCTCAGCAGTAGTGATAGCATAAGCTTGGTCTTGATCCCTTGTAAATACTGAGGTAAGTTCCCCTAATGCTTAGGAAATTCATTTTCATAATGTCCCATATCCCTGCAATTGTAGAATTGATCATCGGTAGCTTCTTTCTTCCCCTTGCAATCTTGAGCTTGGTGGCTATTTTCACCACACTTATAACAGACTCACATTCCCTTCATGTAAGTACTGGGGTGTTTCTTCCCACATTTAATGCAGGATAGATATTCATCTTTTCCCTTCTTCCACTTATTTCTATTCCCAGAGTGATCGACAGATCTCTTCTTCTCTTGCTTTGCTTTAAAGTCATAAGACTTAGAGAATTCATTTTCTATCTTGATAGCACATGAGAAAATATCTTCGGACGACGAGAAGGATTGTGAGACTAATGCTTGACAGAGAAATGGTTTTAACTCATCAAAGAAACGATCAATCTTACTACTTGGGTTACATATATAATATGTTGCATGCCTTGATAACCTTGTAAAGTTAGCCTCATACTTTGCGACATTCTCATCCTCATTTTTTCTCATACTCACAAATTGTCTTTCCATATCTGCTCGATGGTCATGAGAAAAGTATTTTTCAAAGAAATTCTATTTAAACTCCCTCCATTACATATTTGATACTTCATCAGCTTCCTTCGTGTTTTGAATCAATTACCACCATTGATCAACATCCACAGTGAGGCGGTAAACTTCCATGACAACTTTTTCCCTTTCGCTACTCCCCAAGGCATGGAATATTTTCTCTAAGGAATTTATCCATTGCTCAGCTACTAGTAGATTTTTACTCCCATTGAATATTGGTGGTTGTTTCCTTATGAAGCGATCTAACATTGATCTTCCACGCTGCGGATCAGGGTGATCCATACGGGTAAGGTTATTATTTATAACCTGAGTGAGTTGTCCAAGTATGGTGATAAGCTGATCAGCACCAGTTGTATCACCATCTCCACTATAATTATCTTGAGTAGGAGGGAAATCCCTACATGGAGTGTGTGCATTAATACGGTTTCCATTCCTTCCACTAGGCTCCATTTCTAAACAATGGCTTAAACTAGATTAGTTTATGAATCGAAATACATAATTCCAAACATGTAAAACACTTAACAAAAATTGAACAGTTTATGGATATAATCCATAATCATAAAAATTGTTTTCTTTGAGGAAGTATATACTCATAAACCCTTAATAATGGTTTTTAATGAAAATGAGAATTATCCTAAGCATATCCCCTGGGAGTGTCATAACCAAGAGTGCAGCAAGGCCCACTGTCGTGCACCAGTTCCCATTCGAGTCTAGCTTAAAGCGGTGTTTTTGGGTTTTACCCCTAGGTACATCTGGGCCAGAGCCGCCTCTACCTACTCGTATCCAGACAGGGATGTATTGCTTGGAAAACTCAAAAAATCTCTACAATACCAAAATTCAAGGAAGTTCTTCTATACTAATCCTCAAAGTCCATCTTAGGTCTATGTGCTCTAATCAGAGTTTATCTAAATCTAGCATCCAAGGTTTGTACTAAAATTTCTCTGATACCAACTATAACACCCCGACCCCAGTTACCCAGAGTCAGTGCATTATTACATAACATTGGTATGATCACAAAATATCAAGTCTTGAAAGACCGATTAGTTTAGTAGCCTTGAAATCACTAGATACATTCATAATGTTTACATTACATCGTAAAGTGAAAACTACATCAACATCTTGTCTCTGCACTCATATCCCCTTATATTATCCCTGTATGTCATTCGTAAAATACTTCTTCACATCCTGGGAAAAATAAAACATAGAAAGGGGTGAGCTCAGATGCTTAGTAAGGATAACAATATGGTAGAAACTTTCATAAATAAGCATAAACATTTAAGGCAATGTATAACTAAAACAAAAGCCTTTTAAACTTGAAATTCAGCATAATATGGAATAAATAAAATGAAATAATTCCATTTACTTATTCACATGAATATTCTACTAATCGAATAATCACATGAAATATCAATAACCACTTTTATAATGATGGAATGCATAATTCTAGACTATAATAAAAACATAGTCAAGGCCTTGTGCCAAGACTACAAATAATATTTTGTCAAGGCCTTATTCCAAGACACTAGTTTGTCTCATGAGACCTACCGATGCATCAAGAATCTATAGTGGGCTCAACCTGTCACTTATTAAGTCCAATGTATTCCTCGTATGAACAAGTTTAAACATAACATAAACATTAGTATTAAAACTAGCATACGAAATGTCAATAATTTCTCCATAAACCATGAATGGTATAAAAATAACACATCCACAGTCAAACATATCACAAAACCTTCAATAAAATATGGAAGTTTTGTATCATAATAAATCAACTTCAAATAAGTTTAAAATTCATTAAATCAAAACTATTTGAGAGAAATATCTCTTTTTATAAATAATTAAAATGCCACATAATTATAAAATAAAACATTTACTTTGAAAATATTATTTTAATCTTGTAAGGGAAGCTTAGAAGATTTTATAAAATAGGAAAATAGTCATACACACCGTATAAGTTAAAAATACATTCTTACCTTAATTCTATTTAAAGGGTTATAAAGGACCTTGTTTGGAAAATGACAGAAAGATTCCATTATAAACATCTTATAAAAAGTCAACAAGGGTATAAATGACTTTAACCCATGGTCTATAAAATATTAAGAATGATTTAAAATACATTTTTAAGAAACATGGATATGTATGATAAAGATATCCTAGTAGATAATTACGTATAAACAACCTCGGATAATAAAGAGATTGTGAAATTAACCCTTACCTTGTACTTTTCCTTGGCTGAGGGCAGGTTAACATCCTGTATAATGGTGAAATAATTATTATTAAATTATAAAAGAATCATATACAGTAATATGATATCATATATGATCTTTTAACATTTCTTTGTTAATAATATTTTAGTATTATCGTCATTTCAGGTGTTAACTTACTAATTTTCTTTTATACGTTTTGTTACATAAGTTGTGTTTGTTATGGATAGGTTGTATCTTATTCATATCCAGAATGATATCAATTCCTTAAACATTATTTTTAACCATCAAATGAGAATTATAATTGAATGGATACAATGGGTAATGAATCTCATCATGTTCGTGGAGACTATAGTTTGTACGTATGCACGAGTGACAATATCTTTCTTTTGATATTAAAATAATATATAATTGGATGGTATATCATATATGAAGAATAATTATAATGTTATATTTATTATTTACTTCAATTACACAACAATATCATACCCATCCAAATAATAATGTTTTGAATAACAATTACACCACGACGTGGAGACGGTAAGCCGTACGTATGCACGTATGGTGACATGTCATTAAAAGGATGGATAGAATAATGAATATAGTTGTACCATATTTATAATAACATCACAGTATATAGAAGATACTGGAGTTATTGGTTTAAAATGGAAATGAACAAAGAAAGAAAAAGTGGAAGAAGAAAGGAACTTGAAAGAGGGTGGTGAAATTATTACCTCTTCTTTGGGTTCTTCCTTTTCATTTGATCAAAAGTGATCCTTAAGTTGGCTTTATGACTAAAGGAAGACCTTTATGTCTCTTTGTATTTTTATATTATATGGTTAATAAACTTACTGTATACTTCCAAGAGACCCCCAAGTGGTCCATTAATGATACACCTATCATTATATAAGTCCTTTGGATAAACCTTTAATTTTTAGGAATAGAATATCAATTAATAATATAATATTTGTTTTAAAAACTCCTTTATGTCAATTTTGTCACTATTTAATAATTGATTTTTGTTAAAGTCTTAACAAGTTTATTAATTAGAACTAAATTAATTTATGTAATCCTAACATGTCATATTAACCAATAAAATTTGTGGATGTCATAAAAACATTCAAATTATATTTATTTTAACATTTATAATACCAATTATTTGATTCTTTCATTAATAAGGAAAATATTGCATCATTGTTGTGTCATAAATAAATTTAATTATTCAATGTCTAAAAATTATAAATAAAATTCCATTATGTTGGAAATATTTTTATATTTCTAATGAATATTTATACTCGAAAATATAACATATATAACCCGATGTAAAAATTGTTTTTCTAAAAGATATATGCTTATGTCATTTTTGTATTTACTTTAACTTAATTAATAGAAAGTGTCATTATAACTTACAAGTGGATCCATGGGGTCCCTAAATAGACCCAAAGATGACCATGGTTGGAAATTTATCAACCAATATGGTTAGGAAACATTTTAGGGCAATTTATTATTATCATTATAATATTATTTTTTACCCTTATTTACTGGATTTACCCTTTAACCATGGTAAATAAAATATTTACCGAAGTAATTATTCAAAATGTCAAAAAATAAAAGTTACCTATTTACAAAATCTGGACCTCCTGATTCTAAATATGGAATCCATTTTTCTAAATTCAAAACACAGAAGCGGCAGAAATTAATTTAAAATTAATTCCCGTTGTCAAAACAAAAAGCATGTTTTTAAGAAATAATAACTATCAAAAGATTGGTACTTCCTTATGTCTAGTTTAAATTTAAAATTATGTCTACTGACCAACATTGTATTAAATGGTAAAAATATATTCTAAATATACTTTAAAACCACTCAAATTTATAATTTATCACTATTAATTATTTCGATTAAAAAAGTTGTTTTTAATTAAAATTTATTAATTTTCACTATTCATCAAAATATGAAAGTTATCAGAAATGTACCAAAAATTAACCCTAAGATAATTTAAATATTCCGAATCCAAAAATAAAGTCCATTTTGAAAGATAAAATGTATAAAATTTTAAAAAGTAGGTATAACTATTCATAACGGCTAGTTTGATTGGTTGTGGTGTGTGTTAGAACTCAAAGTTGCGTACAACACACGCTACTATACTTTTCAAATAGAAGTGTACTGTGGAAGCTTGGGGTGTTACATTCTCCCCTACTTCAAATAATTTCATACACGAAATTTCTAGAATACTACAGCATTAAAAGACTCAGGTGTTTCTTCATCATAAGTTCCTCGGGTTCCCATGTTTCCTCTTCCATCTTATGGTTTCTCCATAAAACTTTTACCAGACGAGATGTTCGGTTTCTCAGCACTTGTTCTCTGGTATCAAGAATTATGACGTGCTCTTCACAATAAGATAGATCGAGTTCTAGTTCTACTTCATCATAAGGGAGTACACGTGTTGGGTCAGGCATGTATTTTCTCAACAGTGATACATGGAACACATCGTGAACTTTGGAGAGACTTGGCGGCATTGCCAAATGATAAGCAACAACCCCAATTCGTTCTAGAATTTATAAAGGTCCGATGTACCTGGGACTCAATTTACCTTTCTTACCGAAACGTATAACTCCCTTCCATGGAGATACCTTTAAGAAAACATGATCTCCTACCTGAAATTTCAAATCCTTCCTTCGGTTCTCAGCATAGCTCTTCTGCCTACTTTGAGCTGCTTTGATGTGGGTTTGGATTACCTTAACTTTTTCCATCGTTTCCTCCACAAGTCCTGGGTCTACAAGTTTTCTTTCACCAACATCATCCCAACAGGTTGGTGTGATACATCTCTTTTCGTATAACGCTTCGTATGGTGCCATCCGAATACTTGAATGAAAGGTATTGTTATAGTAAAATTACACCAGAGGTAAATATTGATCCCACATACCCTGAAAGTCGAGTGAGCAAGATCTCAACATGTCTTATAAGTTCTGAATAGTCCATTCTCATTGTCCATCTGTTTAGGGGTGGTAGGCAGTGCTCAAACGAAGTTCAGTATCCTGGGATTTCTGAAGACTTTTCCAGAATCCTGAAGTAAAACGGGGATCACGATCCGAAAAAATTGATAGGGTACTCCATGAAGTCTCAAAAATTCATTAATATATAGTATTTCTAGACGTTCAATTGGTATATCTTCCCTTATAGCAAGAAAATGTGTTGACTTGGTAAGACGATCAAGAATGACCCATATTGCATCGTTCCTTCTAGGAGTCTTTGGTAGACCCATGACCAAGTCCATCGTAATATTATCTCATTTCCACTCTAGTATGGGAAGATGTTGCATGATTCCTCCAGGATGTTTCCTTCCAGCTTTCACTTTTGACAAACCATACATCTTGACAGAAAATCAGCAATCTCCCTCTTCATGTTATCCCACTAGAAATGTTCCATCAAATCTCTATACATTTTGGTGCTCCTAGGGTGTATAGAGAAATTGGAACTATGAGTATCGTCCAACAATTCCCTTTTTAGATCAGGTATATCGGGAACACAAAGTATCCTCCCAAATTTCAAAATTCCATCTTCATACACAAAGTCACTCAATCTCCCATCATTCACAGCTTTAATGTTCTTTTTAAACTCTTCATCAAAGGTTTGAGAACTTTTTATCCTCTCTAGTAAATATGGTTTGGAAGTTATTTAAAAAAGTATCGATGTTTCACCTTTCATGGTTATTCCCATATCCATATTTACTATATCCATGTATATTGGATCCCTTTCAACTCTCATTTTGTTCAAAACTCCAGGATCCTTTCTGCTCAAAGCATCTACCACCTTAATCGAAATAATTAATAGTGATAAATTATGAATTTGAATGATTTTAAAGTATAATTAGATTATATTTAAAACATTTAATCCAATTTTGGTCATTGGATATAATTTCTCATTTGAACTTGACACAATCAAGTGTCAATCTTTTGATAGTAATTATTTCTTAAATACACGCTTTTTGTTTTGAGAACAGGAATTAATTTTAAATTAATTTATTCCACTTATTTGTTTTGAATTTAGAAAAATGGATTCCATATTTAGAATCAGGAGGTCTAAATTGTGTAAATAGGTAACTTTTATTTTTAAACATTTGGAATAATTACTTCGGTAAATATTTTATTTACCATGGTTAAAGGGTAAATTCGGCAAATAAGGGTAAAAAATAATATTATAATAATATTAAATTACTCTAAAATGTGTCCTAACCCTATTGGTTGATACATGTCCGACCATGGGAATCTTTGGGTCGATTTTTGGAACTCATGGAGCCACTTTTAAGTGATAATGACACTTTATATTAATTAAGTTAAAGTAAATACAAAAATGACATAATCATATATCTTTTAGAAAAAAAAATTTTACATAGGGTTATATATGTTATATTTTTGTCTATAAATATTGATTAGAAAGATAAAACGATTTAATACATTATGGAATTTTATTTATAATTTTTAAACATTTAATAATTAAATATATTTATGACACAATAATGATGCAGTATTTTCTTTATTAATGAAAGATTCAAATAATTGGTCTTATAAATGTTAAAATAAATTTAATTTTAAAGTTTTGATGCCATAAAAAAATTATTGGTTAATATGACATGTTAGGATTAATTAAATTAATTTGTTCGAATTAATAAAGTTGTTAAGACTTTAACAATAATCAATTATTAAATAGTGTCAAAATTGACATAAATGAGTTTTTAAAACAAATATTATATCATAAATTGATATTCTATTCTTAAAAATATAAGGTTCGGCCAAAGGACTTATAAAATGATAGGTGTATCATTAATAGGCCACTTGGGGGTCTCTTGGATGTATATATTAAGTTTATTAGCTTTATAATATAAATATAAAAAAAGACATGGTAAATGTCAAACTAATTAACTAAGAGTTAAAACTAAAAGATACGGTTAATAAAGTGACCCAAACCTGTCTAAAACCTATTGGTTGAGTTTTTTTCAACCCATAAACACCTTGGCCTCGAAATAAATTAGTTTTTATCCATTATAAACCGAATATGAATTTATTATAAAATAATATTTTATGTTTTTTCTAAGGTTCCCTTCACCCCTCTTATAAAAGGGCACTCCCCTTCTCACTAATTCACACCTTTAAAGCCTTTTGGCCTGGCCAAACTCTACCCAAATACCGTCTCAACTATCCTACCTTCATCATATAGGGCTTAATTTAGTCATAATTCCAACCTAAGGATCCATTTTGATCAAATCAAAAGGAAGAACCCAAAGAAGAGGTAATAATTTCACCACCCACTTTCAAGTTCCTTTCTTCTTCCACTTCCTCTTTATTTGTTATTTCCATTCTAAAATAATAACTCCAGTTTCTTATATATATTTTGATGTTATTATAAATATGGTACAACCATATTCAATATTCTATCCATCCTTTGAATGACATGTCACCATACGTGTGTACGTATGGCTTACTGTCTCCACGTCGTGGTGTAATTGTTATTCAAAATATTATTATTTGTAGGGATATTATAATGACATGTAATTGAAGTAAATAATAAATATAACATTATAATTATTCTGTATATATGATATACCATCCAATTATATATGATTTTAATATCAAAAGAATGATATTGTCGCTCGTGCGTACGTACGGACTACCGTCTCCACGAACACGATGAGATTCATTCCTCGTCGTATCCATTCAAGACTAATTCTCATTTAATTATTAAAAATAATGTTTAAGGACTTTATATCATTCTATATATGAATAATATACAACATCTACATAAAAAAATGGCTTATGTGATAAAACATATAAAAGAAAATGAGTAAGTTAACACCCAAAACGACGATAATACTAAGATATTATTAACAAGGCAACGCTAAAAGATCATATATGAAATCATATTAATTTATATGATTATTTTATAATTTAATAACAATTATTTCACCATTATAAAGGAGTTTAACCTACCCTCTACTAAGGTAAAGTACAAGGTTAGGGGTTTTTCATCTCACTCTTTATTCTCGTGGGATTCATGTAATATTGCCACTATTTCCTTTTGTGTGGTGTATTTACTACCCATAAGTGTATTCTTTGTGTAATAAACTTTAATTTATGTGTATTTACATATTAATTGTGTGGTACTTCTTTCATGGGAGGTATGTTTTGTAAGTTACCAAATTGGTAAGGGAATTACAAATTTCAATTTCCACTCATTCGACTTTACTCATACTTCATTGATTATTTTACTCCAAGATTATGTGTGGAATCACTATTAATTTTTTTATTTCATAATTTCCACTCCAATTTCTATGGATATACTTTTGATACACATAATCACTCCATTGATAAATTCTCAATTCATTGATATGAACTTGATCACAGTAATTTTAACTCAATCTTCATTTGTTGAGTTAAATATCCAATTCATTGGTGTTGTTTTTACAAGAATATGTGTGAATGTCCTCTGATTTATTTTCACTGAATATCCAATAATATTGAGTGTATTTATATTTTTCACACATAATTTTTTCATTTATTTATCCTTAACCTATGGATACGGTCTTTATAAGAGATTTCATCTCAATTTACATTCTATTGAGACTTCTTTGTTGTTATACACCAAATCACTTTTATATAGTGTATATAATGTACTTTGACATAGTATATCATGATTCCATTTATTCTCATGATATTAAAAATTTTTGATTACCTCAATTATTTGTATTCAAGTGTCTCTCTTTTGGTTAAAAACTCTAACTAAAATATCATTTTAAATGTTTTAAAGATTTATTACTCTAAATATTTCTCATTAATGTCCATGTTTTAAAAATGGTTTTAGTGATTTATTTATATGAACATTAAATTTTTAAAATTAAAATTGATTTTAAAAGTTTCAAAGTGGTATGGGACACTTTGATTCAAAAATATATTTTTAAATGGCTTCTTGACAAATAGTGTGACTTTTAAAAGATTTCAAGAAAAAGGGGGATATTTTTCTCTAATTCTTTAGATGATTATTTTCATCGATGTAAATATCCTTCATTGTTCTCGATTGACGTTAATATGATACAATAAAATCTTACATATTGTATCGAATGAGTTATTTTTGACTGTGGATGTGCTATTTTTATACCATTCATGGTTTGTGGATAAAGTATTGACATTTCGTATGTTAGTTTTAATACGAATGTTTATGTTATGTTTCAACCTTTTCATATGAGGAATGTATTGGACATAGTAAGTGATGGGTGGATCCCACTATAGCTCTTCGATGCATCGGTAGGTATCATGAGACAACTAGACATGTAATTTGATGAGGCCCTTTCCCAATTGGATATATGGTTTTGGCCGAGGCCTTAATCATTTTTAGATGTCTTGGCCGAGGCCTTGACAAAATGTATTAGAATGTCTGGCATTATACATTTCCTCATTTTGAAAATAATATTGATGGTTTATGTGGTCATTATACTAGTAGAATACCCATGATTATGTTTTATTATGGAATTATTTACTCAGTTTATATTCCTACCATAAAATTATTCATGTTTATTATTGGTAAAGGCATATTGTTTCAATTATTCACCATGCTTAATATTTATGTTATCTTCTACTGTATTGCTTACCCTTACTGAGCATTTGAGCTCACCCCTTTCTATGTTTTATTTTTCCCAGGATTCCATGAATTATATTATGATTGATATGCAGGGTTAATCTAAAGGGAATAATGTCATTCTCAAAGTAATTCAATAACTTGCACTACACACAAAACTGAGTTCAAGTGAACTACGACTTACCAAACAAGCCGTTCAAAAGTGGTTATGAATAGTATTAACTGAATTTTGAACTTTATATAATCCTTATAATTTTAGAATCCATATTATGAGTTTCTTAGACATAATGTAAGAACAAATACATTTTTCAGATAAAAGAAGTATTTTTCAAAAAATGCAATTTTACTGCCTTTTAATGGAGAACCCTTTTTAAATCCAATATTTGAAACTTTTATATATTCAATTTGACAAAATAAACGTCTTCTTTAGAATCAATACATAATAATTTAGTTTCAATAAATTTTTTGTGCCTTTATGATCACTTTCATATTTTGATGAATAATGAAAATTGCTAAATTTTAATTAAAAACAAATTTTTTAATCGAAATAATTAATAGTAATAAATTATGAATTTGAGTGGTTTTAAAGAATATTTAGAATATATTTTTACCATTTAATACAATATTGGTCATTGGAAATAATTTCACATTTAAACTAGACATAAGGAAGTGTCAATCTTTTGAAAGTTATTATTTGTTAAAAACACGTTTTTGTTTTGACAACGGGAATTAATTCTAAATTAACTTCTGCCACTTCTATGTTTTGAATTTAGAAAAATGGATTCCATATTTAGAATCAGGAGGTCCAAATTTTTTAAATAGTTAACTTTTATTTTTAGATATTTTGAATAATTACTTCGGTAAATATTTTAATTACCATGGTTAAAGGGTAAATCTGGTAAATAAGGGTAACAAAATAATATTACAATAATATTAAATTACCTAAAACGAGTCCTAACCCAATTGGTTGATACATGTCCGACCATTGACATCTTTGGGTTGATTTTGGGACCCCATGGAGTCACTTGTAAGTGATAATGACACTTTATATTAATTATGTTAAAGTAAATACAAAAATGGCATAAACATATATCTTTTAGAAAAACAATTTTTACATAGAGTTATATATGTTATATTTTCGACTATAAATATTAATTATAAAGATAAAAAGATTTCCTACATAATGGAATTTTATTTATAATTTTTAGACATTTAATAATTAAATTTTTTTATGACACAGTAATGACGCAGTATTTTTCTTATTAATGAAAGAATCAAATATTTCGTATTATAAATGTTTCCATCCACAAATTTTATTGGTTAATACTACATGTTAGGATTAATTAAATTAATTTGTTCTAATTAATAAATTTTTTAATACTTTAACAAAAATCAATTATTAAATAGTGTCAAAATTGACATAAAGGACTTTTTAAAAAAAAATATTATATTATTAATTGATATTCTATTCCGAAAAATCTAAGGTTCGGCCAAAGGACTAATATGATGATAGGTGTATCATTAATAGAACACTTTGGGGTCTCTTAGAATTATATAGTAATTTTATTAACTATATAATATAAAAATATAAAGTGACATGGTAAATGTCAAACTAATTAATTAAGAGTTAAAACTAAAATATAAGGTTAATATAGTGACCCAAACCTATCTAAAACCTATTTGTTGAGTGGTTTTCAACATATAACCACATTAAACTTTAAATAATTCACTTTTGAGCCATTAGAAACTGAATATGAATTTATTATATGATAATATTTCTAACTTTTCCAAAGGTGCCCCTCACCCCTCTTGTAAAAGGGCACTCCCCCTTCTCTCAAATTCATACCTTAAAAGTATTTTGGTTCGGCCAAACTCTTCCCAAATACCCTCTAAACAGTCATACCTTAATCCTAGAGGCATTCCTTTAGTCAGAAAGCCAACTTAAGGAGCCCTTTTGATCAAATCAAAAGGAAGAACCCGAAAAAGAGGTAATGTTTTCACCACCCTCTTTCAAGTTCCTTTCTACTTCCACTTATTATTTCTTTGTTATTTAAATTTTAAAATAATAAATACACTATATTCTATATACTGTGATGTTATTATAAATATGGTACAACCATATTCAGTATTCTATCCATCCTTTGAATGACATGTCACCATACGTGTGTACGTACGGCTAACCGTCTCCACGCCATGGTGTAATTGTTATTCAAAACATTATTATTTGGATGGGTATGATAATGATGTGTAATTGATGTAAATAATAAATATAACATTATAATTATTCTTTATATATGATATACCATCCAATTATATATTATTTTATTATCAAAACAATGATATTGTCGCTCGTGCGTACGTACGGACTACCCTCTCCACGAACGCGATGAGATTCATTCCCCGTCGTATCCATTCAAGTATAATTCTCATTTGATGATTGAAAATAAAGTTTAATGAGTTGATATCATTATGAATATGAATAATATACAACCTATCCATAAAAAACACGGCTTATGTAACAAAACATATAAAAGGAAACGAGTAAGTTAACACCCAAAACGACGATAATACTAAGATATTATTAACAAAGAAATGTTAGAAGATCATATATGATATCATATTAATGTATATGATTCTTGTATAATTTAATAACAATTATTTAACCATTATACAGAAGGTTAACCTACCCTCGACCAAGGAAAAGTACAAGGTAAGGGTTAATTTCACAATCTCTTTATTATCCAAGGTTGTTTATACGTAATTATCTACTGGGATCTTTTTATCATCCACATACTTGTTTCTTAAAAATGTATTTCAAATCATTATTACTATTTTATAGAATATGGGTTAAAGTTATTTATACCCTTGTTGACATTTTATAAGATTTTTATAAATGGATCTTTCTGTCATTTTCCAAACAAGGTCTTTTTTAACTTTTTCAACAGAATTAAGGTAAGAATGTATTTTTAACTTATACAGAGTGTGTGGATATTTTCCACCATTATAAAATCTTTTAACCTTCCCTCACAATATTATAAGAATATTTCAAATTAAATTTTTTGTTTTATAATTATGTGACTTTAAAATGATTTAAAAAAATAGATATTTCTCTCAAATAGTTTTGATTTCATGGATTTTAAGCTTATTTGAAGTTGATTTATTATGATACAAAACTTCCATATTTTGTTGAAGTTTTTGTGATATGTTTGACTGTGGATGTGTTATTTTTATATCATTCATGGTTTATGGAGAAAGTATTGAAATTTTTATGCTAGTTTTAATACGAATGTTTATGTTATGTTTAAACCAGTTCATATGAGGAATGCATTGGACTTAGTAAGTGACGGGTGGAGCCTGTTATAGCTCCTCGATGCATCGGTTTGTCTCATGAGACAAACTAGTGTCTTGGAATATGACCTTGACAAAATCTTATTTGTAGTCTTGGAACAAGGATTTGACTATGTGGTTATGATAGTCTGGCATTATGCATTCCATCATTATGAAAGTGGTTATTGATATTGCATGTGATTATTCGACTAGTAGAATAACCATGTGAATAAGTAAATGGCATTATTTCATTTTATTTCTTCCATATTATGTTGAAGTTCAAGTTTAAAAGGATTTTGTTTCAGTTATACATTACCTTAAATATTAATTCTTATTTATGAAAGTTTTCACTATATTTTTATCCTTACTGAGCATCTGAGCTCACCCCTTTCTTTGTTTTATTTTTCCCAGGATGTGAAGAAGTAATTTATTAATGACCTGTAGGGATAGTATGAGGGGATATGATTGTGAAATATGGATACTATGTTGTTTTAGTTTTCATTTTATGATGTAATGTAAGACTAATGAATGTATCTAGTGATTCCAAGGCTACTAAACTAATCGGTCTTTTGAGACTTTATATTATGTGATCATGCCAATGTTTCGTAATAATGCACCCACTCTGGGTAACTAGGGTCGGGGCGTTACAGTTGGTATCAGAGGAAGTTTAGTACAAACCTTGGAAGTTAGATTTAGATAAACTCTGATTAGATCACATAGACCTAAGATGGACTTTGAGGATTAGTATAGAAGAAATTCCTATAATTTTTGTATTGTAGAGATTTTGTGAGTTTTCTGAGCAATACATCCCTGTCTGGATATGAGAAGGTAGAGGCAGCTCTGGAACAGATGTACCTAGGGGTAAAACCAGAAAACACCGCTTTGATCTAGACTCAAACAGGAACTGGTGCACGACAATAGGCCTTACTGCACTCTTGGTTACGACACTTCAGGGGGATATGCTTAGAATAATTCTCATTTTCTTTACAAACCATTATGAAGGGTTTATGAGTATATACTTCCCCACATAAAACATTTTTATGATTATGTATTATATCCACAAACTTTTCAATCTAAGTTATGTATTTTACAAGTTTTGAATTATTCATTGCAATTCATAAACTGACCCAGTGTATTCCATTGTATAGAAATGGCACCCAGTAGAAGGAATGTGAACTCCACCAATACGTATGATCCAAAGAGTAAGAAAGATCTTATCTTTCACGGTATTAATCCAACATTTATAAGGGAAATTTTCTCCCATATATTCTCAACATATGAAGAAATAGTATCATGTGTTAAAAAGATAAGTAAAGAATTCTCTGAGGCCTATGGCTTTGAAGGGAAGCAAGAGAAGAAAATAATGGAAGAGAGAAAGATGGATAAAGGGAAGAGGGAAAAGAATAATTTTACCTTATGTGATAACTGTGGGAAGAAACACCCTAGAACTTTCCTAAAAGGAATGGGAGTTTGTTATAAGTGTGGAAAAAAAGGACACCACGTACATGACTGCGAGGGTAATAAAAAGGTTTTAAATGTACAATACTTCATCTGCAAGGAGTTGGTACACTATGCGAACCAATTTCCAAATTATCAGAGTATGTCCCAAATGATGTTATTGGATAATAATCAAGTTATGATACTACCAAAAATGAGGAGGAATGATTAGAGTTATTATGTTGTTATTAAATAATTATGTCATTTGAGTGTTGAATAAACGATGTACTGGTTATAATAATTATGGAGTATATAAGGATTGTACTGCAGTACTATTTCATTAAGGGCTTGACATTGTGTGGAACCATGAAAAGTGACTCAATATTAGGTTAAATTTTTGGAAAATATATGGTTGAGAGAAAGATAAACCATAATATGGTTCTGATACTAAGGTAGTGATTTTGGAACAATACATGTTTGATTTGGATAAATTATATTGGATATTATTGACTACCTTGAAACTGATTAATGATTTGTATATTCCATCATTGTTTTAGTTTACAACATTTTTGGATAGAAGAATTATATCCAATATTCTATAATGAATAATGGATCATGAATGTAATTAATAAGGTTTTATGGTAATTCAGGATGTTGCAGTGTTTTAAATAATACATGATGAAGGTGTTCAAATGTAATTACGTGGAAAAACATATTTTCATTGTTTTTAACTTCCATATAATTTTTGGACTGTAAGTTTGGATAAAAGTATTTTGGATAAGTATAGTTTGAGATAATTTTTGGATTTTCATAAAAAGGACAACCTGGAGGTTGGGCGGTAACTCGTCGCATCCGGCAAGGCCGCGAGACTTGAACCTGTAACCGAAGGGTGAAAAGGGTGTATCACCTACCACTAACCCTCGTGATGTACTAGATTGAATAATGTAGTTTTTTAAGGGTTTGGTAGATGAATTATAAATTCATTTTTTTAGAACCCTATACGAAGAGGATAAATAAAATATTTTTTTTTAGTTCTATTATCTTTTAGAGTGAAAGATGATTTTGTGGTAGAAATTAGTTAAAGGATGGAACTCTACTTGTCAAGTATATATATTTTTTTTTTCTTATATTATTCCATGAAGAAATTAATTATTAAACTTTGGGTAAAGGATCTTAAAACTAAAAATGTGTTATCCTAATACCTTATGTTTTGTGGAACTAATGATATTTTAAATCATCATAGATTGATGGATTTGAGGCCCTCAATTCTATAATTGTTTATGACTGATGACCTCAATCACTCCTTATAAATATTTATGTTTTTATAATAATTATGTTTCTGTAATTTCCACCAATATTCTCTTAATATAGATCATAATTTGGTGGTTACTTTTTCATTCCCATTTTCCTCTTATTAAAACTAAATTTTATTAACCAAATTTCCGATGTGGGTTTTCCCACAAATTTATTTTCTATTTTCAAAATTTTATTTTCGAAGAAAAATTTCAAATTATGAGGAAACAATTTATTGAAGGAGGGAAGAATTTAACACCCGAAGATTTCATAGTACGTTATTTTTTTCAAAGTAATTCAATAGCTTGCTTTACATGAAAAACTGAGATCAAGCGCACCACGACTTACCAAACTAGTCATTCAAAAGCAGTTATGAATAGTATTAACTAAATTTTGAACTTTATATAATCCTTATAATTTTAGGATCCATATTATGAGTTTCTTAGGGATAATGTAAGAACAAATACATTTTTCAGATAAAAGAAGTATTTTTCAAACAATACAATTTTACTGCCTTTTAATGGTGAACCCTTTTTAAATCCAATATTTGAAACTTTTATATATTCAATTTGACAAACTAAACTTCTTCTTTATAATTGGTACATAATAATTTAGTTTCAATAAATTTTTGGTGCTTTTCTGATCACTTTCATATTTTGATGAATAGTGAAAATTACTAAATTTTAATTAAAAACAACTTTTTTAATCAAAATAATTAATAGTGATAAATTATGAATTTGAGTGGTTTTAAAGTATATTTAGAATATATTTTTACCATTTAATACAATTTTGGTTATTGGACATAATTTCACATTTAAACTAGACATAAGGAAGTGTTAATCTTTTGATAGTTATTATTTTTTAAAAACAGGCTTTTTATTTTGACAACGGGAATTAATTCTAAATTAATTTCTGCCACTTCGGTATTTTGAATTTAGAAAAATGGACTACATATTTAGAATCATTAGTTTCAAATTGTTTAAATAGGTAAATTTTATTTTTATACATTTTGAATAATTACTTCGGTAAATATTTTATTTATCATGGTTAAAGGGTAAATCCGGTAAATAAGGGTATAAAAATAATATTATAATAATATTAAATTACTCTAAAACATGTCCTAACCCTATTGGTTGATACATGTCCGACCATGGACATATTTGGGTCTATTTTGGGACCCCATGGATCCACTAGTAAGTGATAATGACACTTCATATTAATTAAGTTAAAGTAAATACAAAAATGGCATATGCATATATATTTTAGAAAAACAATTTTTACATCGGGTTATATATGTTATATTTTCAACTATAAATATTCATTAGAAATATAAAAATATTTCCTACATAATAGGATTTAATTTAAAAAAATTAGACATTTAATAATTAAATTTATTTATGACACAATAATGATACAGTATTTTCCTTATTAATGAAAGAATCAAATAATTGGTATTATTAATGTTAAAATATATATAATTTGAAATTTTTTATGACATCCAAAAAATTTATTGGTTAATATTACATGTTAGGATTAATTAAATTAATTTTTTCGATTTAATAAAATTGTTAAGACTTTAACAGAAATCAATTATTAAATAGTGTCAAAATTGACATAAAGTATTTGTTTAAAAAAATATTATATTATTAATTGATATTATATTCTTAAAAATATAAGGTTCATCAAAAGAACTTATTTAATGATATTTTTATCATTAATGTACCACTTGGGGGTCACTTGGAAGTATATATTAAGTTTATTAACTATATAATATAAAAATACAAAGAGACATGGTAAATGTCAAACTATTTAACTAAGAGTTAAATATAAATGATAAGGTTAATATAGTGACCTAAACCTGTCTAAAATCTATTGGATGAAAGGATTTAGACACATCCCTACCTTATCCTAGAAATAAGTCACTTTGGAGCCATTATAAACTGAATATGAATTTATTATAAAATAATATTTAAACTTTTTTCTAAGGTTCCCCTCACTCCTCTTATAAAAGGGCACTCGCCCTTCTCTCAAATTCATACCTTAAAAGCCTTTTGGTTCTACCAAACCCTACCCAAATATCCTATAAACTTCCCTAACTTCATCCTAATTTCATTCCTTTAGTCGTAAATCCATATTAAAGAGCCCTTTTCATCAAATCAAAATAAAGAACCCGAAAAAGAGGTAATAATTTCACCACCCTCTTTCAAGTTCCTTTCTTCTTCCACTTCTTCTTTCTTTGTCATTTCCATTCTAAAAAAATAACTCCAGTAACTTCTATATACTGTGATGTTATTATAAATATGGTACAACCATATTCATTATTCTATCCATCCTTTGAATGACATGTCACCATACGTGCGTACGTACGGCTTACCTTCTCCACGTCGTGGTGTAATTGTTATTCAAAACATTATTATTTGGATGGGTATGATATTGATGTGTAATTGAAGTAAATAATAAATATAACATTATAATGATTCTTTATATATGATATATCATCCAATTATATATTATTTTAATATCAAAAGAATGATATTGTCGCTCGTGCGTACGTACGGATTACCGTCTCCACGAACGCGATGAGATTCATTCCCCATCGTATCCATTCAAGTATAATTCTCATTTGATGATTAAAAATAATGTCTAAGGAGATGATATAAATCTATATATTAATAAAATACAACCTTTCCATAACAAACATGGCTTATTTAACAAAACATATAAAAGAAAACAAGTAAGTTAACACCCAAAATGATGATAATACTAAGATATTATTAACAAAGCAATGTTAAAATATCATATATGATATCATATT
Organism: Viscum album; assembly: GCA_963277665.1. Taxonomy (NCBI): domain Eukaryota; kingdom Viridiplantae; phylum Streptophyta; class Magnoliopsida; order Santalales; family Viscaceae; genus Viscum; species Viscum album. Next base: position 896,875,450 of record OY728126.1, read on the forward strand.
AATGTATATGATTCTTGTATAATTTAATAACAATTATTTCAACATTATACAGTATTTTAACCTACCCTCAACCAAGGAAATGTACAAGGTAAGGGTTAATTTCACAATCTCTTTATTATCCGAGGTTGTTTATACGTAATTATCTACTGGGATCTCTTTATCATCCACATCCATGTTTCTTAAAAATGTATTTAAAATCATTCTTCATATTTTATAGACTATGTGTTAAAGTCATTTCTACCCTTGTGGAATTTTTATAATATGTTTATAAAGGAATGTTTCCATCATTTTCCAAACAAGGTCCTTTTTAACCTTTTCGACAGAATTAAGGTAAGAATGTATTTTTAACTTATACGGCGTGTGCAGCTATTTTATACGATTATAAAATCATCTAAGATTACCTTACAATATTATAAGAATATTTTCAAAGTAAATGTTTTATTTTATAATCATTTGACTTTTAAATGATTTAAAAAAGATATATTTCTCTCAAATAGTTTTAATTTCATTGATTTTAATCTTATTTGAAGTTGATTTATTATGATACAAAAATTCCATATTGTATTGAAGGTGGATGTGTTATTTTTATACCATTAATGGTTTAGCGATAAAGTATTGACATTTCATATGGTAGTTTTAATATGAATGTTTATGTTATGTTTAAACATGTTCATATGGGGAATGCATTGGACTTAATAAGTGACGGGTGGAACCCGCTATAGATCCTCGATGCATCGGTAGGTCTCATGAGACAAAATTGTGTCTTGGTACAAGGCCTTGAAAAAATTTTATTTGAAGTCTTGGCACAGGGCCTTGACTATGTGGTTATGATAGTCTGGCATTATGCATTCTATCATTATAAAAGTGGTTATTGATATTTCATGTGGTTATTCGATTAGTAGAATATCCATGTAAATAATAAATGTCTTTATTTCATTTTATTTCTACCATATTATGTTGAATTTAAAGTTTAAAACTCTTTTTTTAGTTATACATTGCCTTAAATGTTTATGCTTATTTATGAAAGTTTCCGCTATATTGTTATCCTTACTGGGCATCTGAGCTGACCCCTTTCTATGTTTTATTTTTCCAAGGATGTGAAGATGTGTTTTATGAATGACTTGCAGGGATATTATGATGGGATATGATTTTGGTCTTTGGAGACAAGATTTTGTTGTAGTTTTTCATTTTCTTATGTAATGTAAACCTTATGAATGTATCTAGTACTTCCAAGGCTACTAAACTAATCGGTCTTTCGAGACATGATATTTTCTGATCATGCCAATGTTATGTAATAACGCACCGTCTCCATGTAACTAGGGTCAGGGAATTATAGTGGACTCCAGTGAGGGGAGGCCCAAGATTTCACGGTATGCTTCTCTTTGAATAATACAGTAGGGTGTGTTGTACACAACTTCGAGTTCTAACACACACCACAACCACTCAAACTAGACGTTATAAATAGTAATACCCACTTTTTGAAATTTTATAATTTTTATATTTCAAAATGGACTTTATTATTGGATCTGGAATATCGAAATTAGATTAGCGTGAATTTTTTGTACTTTTTTGATAACTTTCATATTTTGATTAATAGTGAAAATTACTAAATTTTAATTAAAAAGAACTTTTTTAATCAAAATAATTAATAGTGATAAATTATTAATTTGAGTGATTTTAATTTATAATTAGGTTATATTTTTACCATTTAATCCAATTATGTTCATTGGACAAAATTTCACATTTAAACTAGAGATAAACAAGTGTCAATATTTTGATAATTATTATTTCTTAAAAACACGTTTTTTGTTTTAAAAACAGGAATTAATTTTAAACTATGTTCTGCCACTTATGTGGTTTTAATTTAGAAAAATGGATTCCATATTTAGAATCAAGAAGTCAAAATTGTGTAAATCGGTAAATTTTATTTTTATACATTTTGAATAATTACTTCGGTAAATATTTTTTTTACCATGGTTAAGGGTTAAATCCTTTAAATAAGGATAAAAAATAAAATTATAATAATAATAAATTACCCTAAAACGTATCCTAACCCGATTGGTTGATATATGACCGACCATGGGGATCTTTGGGTCGATTTTGGGACCTCATGGATTCACTTGTAAGTGATAATGACACTTTATATTAATTAAGTTAAAGTAAATACAATAATGACATAAGCATATATCTTTTAGAAACACAATTTTTACATAGGGTTATATATGTTATATTTTCGACTATAAATAATCATTATAAATATAAAAATATTTAAAATATAATTGGATTTTATTTATATTTTTTAGACATTGAATAATTAAATTTATTTATGACACAATAATGATGCAGTATTTTCCTTATTAATGAAAGAATCAAATAATTGGTATTATAAATGTTAAAATAAATATAATTTGAAAGTTTTTATGACATAAAAAAATTTTACTGGTTAATATTACATTTTAGGATTATAGAAATTAATTTTTATTGAATTAATAAACTTGTTAATAATTTAAAAAAATCAATTATTAAATAGTATCAAAATTGACATAAAGGAGTTTGTAAAACAAATATTATATTATTAATTGATATTCTATTCCTAAAAATCTAAGGTTCGGCCAAAGGACTTATATAATGATATTTTTATCATTAATTAACCACTTGGGGGTATCTTGGAAGTATATAGTAAGTTTATTTACTATATAATATAAAAATATAAAGAGACATGGTAAATGTCAAACTAATTAACTAAGAGTTAAAACTAAATGATAAGGTTAATATAGTGACCCAAACCTCTCTAAAACCTATTATTTGAGTGGTTTTAGACCTATTTACACCTTAAACCTTAAATAATATACTTTGGAGCCATTATAAACTGAATATGAATTTATTATAAAATAATATTTCTAGCTTTTCCAAAGGTGCCTCTCACCCCTCTTATTAAAGGGCACTCCACCTTCTCTCAAAATTCATACCTTCAAAGCCTTTTAGTTCGGCCAAAATCTACCCAAATACCATATCAACAGTACTCGATCATAAAGTCACTATTTTAGTCATAAATCCAACTTAAGGGGCCCTTTTGATCAAATCAAAAGGAAGAACCCAAAGAAGAGGTAATAATTTCACCACCCTCTTTCAAGTTCCTTTCTTCTTCCACTTCTTCCTTCTTTGTTATTTCCATTCTAAAACAATAAATCCAGTATCTTCTATATACTATTATGTTATTATAAATATTGAACTACCATATTCATTATTTTATCCATCTTTTGAATGACATGTCACCATACGTGCGTACGTACGGCTTACCATCTCCACGTCGTGGTGTAATTGTTATTCAAAACATTATTATTTGGATGGGTATGATATTGATGTTTAATTGAAGTAAATAATAAATATAACATTATAATTATTCTTTATATATGATATAACATCCAATTATATATTATTTTAATATCAAAATAATGATATTGTCGCTCGTACGTACGTACGGACTACCGTCTCCACGAGCACGATGAGATTCATTCCCCATCATATCCATTCAAGTATAATTCTCATTTGATGATTAAAAATAATGTTTAATGAATTCATATCATTCTATATATGAATATGATACAACCTATCCATAAAAAACACGGACTATGTAACAAAACATATAAAAGAAAACGATTAAGTTAACACCCGAAACGACGATAATACTAAGATATTATTAACAAAACAATGTCAAAAGATCATATATGATATCATATTAATGTATAGGATTATTGTATAATTTAATAAAAATTATTTCACCATTATAAAAGAGTTTAACCTACTATCAATCAAGGAAAAGTATAAGGTAAGGTTTAATTTCACAATCTCTTTATTATCCGAGGTTGTTTATACGTAATTATCTACTGGGATCTCCTTATCATCCACATCTAGGTTTCTTAAAAATGTATTTCGAATCATTATTAATATTTTATAGACTATGTGTTAAAGTCATTTATACCCTTCTTGACTATTTATAAGATGTTTATAAAGGAATATTTCTATCGTTTTCCAAACAAGGTCATTTTTAACCTTTTCGATGAAATTAAGGTAAGAATGTATTTTTAACTTATACGGCGTGTGCGGCTATTTTCTGCCATTTTAAAATCATCGAATATTCCCTTAAAATCTTATAATAATATTTTCAAATTAAATGTTTTATTTTATAATTATTTCACTTTTAAATGATTCAAAAAAAAGAGATATTTCTCTCAAATAGTTTTGATTTCATGGATTTTAATCTTATTTGAAGTTTATTTATTATGATACAAAACTTCAATATTGTATTGAAGGTTTTGTGATATGTTTGACTAGGGATGTGTTATTTTTATACCATTCATGGTTTATGGAGAAAGTATTGACATTTCTTATTCTACTTTTAATACGAATGTTTATGTTATGTTTAAACATGTTCATATGATGAATGAATTGGACTTAATAAGTGATGGGTGGAGCCCTCTATAGATCCTCGATGCATCGGTAGGTCTCATCAGACAAACTAGTGTCTTGAAACAAGGCCTTGAAAAAATATTATTTGTAGTTTTGGCATAAGGCCTTGACTATGTGGTTATGATAGTATGTCATTATGCATTACAACATTATGAAAGTGGTTATTGATATTGCATGTGATTATTTGACTAGTATAATATCCATGTGAATAAGTAAATGGAATTATTTCATTTTATTTCTACCATACTATGTTGATGTTCAAGTTTAAAAGGATTATTTTAGTTATACATTGCCTTAAATGTTTATGCTTATTTATGAAAGTTTTTTGCTATATTTTTATCCTTACTGGGCATCTGAGTTGACCCCTTTCTTTGTTTTATTTTTCCCAGGATATGAAGAAGTAATTTATGAATGACCTACAGGGATAGAATGAGAGGATATGAGTGTGGACTATGGAGACTATGTTGTTTTAGTTTTCATTTTTTGATGTAATGTAAGACTGATGAATGTATCTAGTGATTCCAAGGATACTAAACTAATCAGTCTTCCGAGACTTGATCTTTTGTGATCATGCCAATGTTTTGTAATAATGCACCAAATCTGGGTAACTGGGTTCGTGGTGTTACAGTTGGTATCAGAGGAAGTTTAGTACAAAAATCGGAATCTAGATTTAGATAAAATCTGATTAGATCACATATAGCTAAGATGGACTTTGAGGATTAGTATATAAGAACTTCATAGAATTTTGGTATTGTAGAGATTTTATGAGTTTTTGGAGCAATACATCCCTGTCTGGATACGAGCAGGTAGAGGCAGCTCTGGCATAGATGTACCTAGGGGTAAAACCAGAAAACACAGCTTTGAGCTAGACTCGAACAAGAACAGGTTCATGAAAACGGGTCTTGCTGCACTCTTGGTTACGACACTCCCGGGGGATATGCTTAGGATAATTCTTATTTTCTTCACAAACCATTATGAAGGGTTTATGAGTATATGCTTCCTCAAGGAAAACATTTTTTATGATTATGGATTATATCCATAAACTGCTTAATTTATGTTAAGTGTTTTACAAGTGTGAAATTATGTATTTCGATTCATAAACTATTCTAGTTTATGAAATTGTTTAGAAATGGTGCCTAGTGGAAGGAATGGAAACAGTATCAATGCAGGCACTCCATGTAGGGATTTCCCTCCTACTCAAGATAATTATAGTGGAGCTGGAGATACAACTGGTGCTGATCATCTTATCACGATACTGGGACAACTCACTCAGGTTATGAATAATAACCTTACCCGTATGGAGCACCCTAATCCGCAGCGTGGAGGATCAATGTTAGATCGCTTCATAAGGCCACAGCCACCAACATTCAATGGGAGTAAAAATCCACTAGTAGCTGAGCAATGGATAATTTCCTTAGAGAAAATATTATATGTCGTGGGGAGTAGCGAAAGGTAAAAATTTGTCATGGAAGTTTACCACCTCACTGGGGATGCTGATCAATGTTGGTCATTGATTCAAAACATGAAGGAAGAGGATGAAGTATCAAATATGGAATGGTGGGAGTCTAACGAGATTTTTATAGAAAAATACTTTCCTCGTGACCATTGAGAAGATATGGAAAGGCAATTTCTGAGTTTGAGACAATAGGAGGATATGAATGTCGCAAAGTATGAGGCTAACGTTACAAGGTTAGAGAGGCATGCTATAGATTATATACATAACCGAAGAAGTAAGATTGACTGTTTCTTTGATGAGTTAAAACCATTTCTCCATCGAGCATTAGTCTCACAATCCTTCTCGTCGTACGAAGATATTGTTTCATTTTCTATTAAGATCGAAAAGGAATTCTCCAAGTCTTACGACTTTAAAGAAAAGTAAGAGAAGAAGAGATCTGATGATCACTCTAGGAATGGAAATAAGGGGAATAAGGGAAAAGTTGAATATCCATCCTACAATAAATGTGGGAAGAAACACCTAGGTACTTGCTTAAATGGAATGGGAGTCTGTTACAAGTGTGGTGAAAAAGGCCACCAAGCTCGTGATTGCAAGGGGAAGAAGGAAGCTAATAATGTTCAATGCTACAATTGTAGGGAGTTGGGAAATTATGAAAATGAATGTCCTAAGCATCAGGGAAACTTACCTCAGAAATGGCCAAGGTATCAAGGCGAAGATTATGTTATCACTACTGCTAAGGTAGAAGCTCTGAAAGACGTAGTGGTAGGTAATTTAATGGTTTCCTCATGTTTAGGAACTTCTTTATTTGATTATGGATCATGGAATTATTTCATATCTTCCCAGTTTTCTAAGAAAATTAGATATTTCCAATTTGATTTAACAAGGTATTTGTCAATAAAAGCTCCTACGGTAAGTATCATTGCAACAAAATTTTGTGAATCAGTTCCCATTAGAGCATATAAATTTTCTTTATCTGCCGATCTCATCTTCATACCTATGATTGAGTTTGATATAATCCTCAGTATGGATTGGATTTCGAACCATGATGATAAGATTTATTTTAAGAAGGATGAGGTTACTATTTTTGATGATGATGATAAAGAACACCTTATCTTTAGAGCACAATCGTCACCACTTAATTCTTATCTAGATCCACTCCCAGTAGCTCAACTAAATCCAATTATCAGGGAGGAAGAGAATGAAATAATTATGGGCGAGGAAAGGAATGTTCAAATAGAGGATATACCTATTGTGAAAGAATATGTAGATGTGTTTCTGGAAGATTTACCTGGACATCCTCCAGAATGATAAATTGAGTTTTCCATTGATTTAATTCCTGGTTCAAGGCCTATATCGAAGACTGCTTATAGAATGGACACTGTGGAATTATTGGAACTAAAGAAACAACTAGAGGAATTGAGTAATAAGGTATTTATTCTCCCTAGTGTTTCTCCATGGGGAGACCCTGTTATTTTTGTTAAGAATAATGATGTATCTATGAGGTTATGCAATGACTACAGAGAGATCAATTCTACAACAATAAAGAACAAGTATCCCCAACCTCTCATTGATGATTTATTCAGCCAACTGCATGGAGCTCAATACTATTTAAAGATTGACCTTCTATTTAGATACCATCAGCTGTGTGTGAAGAAGGAAGACATTCCGAAGACATCATTTCAAACCAGGTACGGGAATTACGAGTTTAGAGTAATGCCTTTTGGTCTGACTAATGCACCCTCTGTTTTCATGGATCTAATGAACAGAGTTTTCAAGGAATATCTCGATGATTTTGTGGTGGTATTTATGGATTATATCTTGGTATATTCCAAAAGCTACGAAGATCATGAAAATCTCTTGCGCATTATCCTGAAGACTCTTAGAAGACATGAATTATATGGGAAGTTTATCAAGTGTGAATTTTGGCTTCAGGAGATTTCTTTTCTTGGACATATTATCTCTAAGGATGGAATTTATGTTGATCCTTATAAGACCAAGGCAATCCATGAATGGACCGGACTGATGAGTATAACTTAGGTACGCATTTTTACAGGTTTAGCAGGTTATTATCGGCGTTTCTTCCAGAATTTTGCCCGATTGGATAACCCATTAACGAAGCTCACATGAAAATGTGTTAAATTTGTTTGGAAAAAAGAGTGTGAATATTTGTTTTGAAGAACTGAAGATAGGATTATTCAACTCTCCTATATTGACTCTACCATTGTGGAATGATGGTTTTGTTATTTATAGTGATGCATCGATGAAAGGACTTGGTTGTGTCCTTATGCAAAATGATAGAGTTATTGCATATGCATCACAACAGCTGAAAATTCATGAGAAAAACTATCATACTCATGATCTTGATTTAGCAGCTGTAATCATTTATTTGAAGATTTGGAGACACTATCTCTATGGTGAAAATGTGATATTTATACTGATCACAAGAGATTGAAGTATATTTTCTCACAAAAAGAACTCAACATGAGGAAAAGGCGATGACTTGAACTACTCATAGATTATGATTTCATGATACACTACTAGTCGGGGAAGGAAAATAAGGTGGCAGATGCTTTGTAAGAAAGGATCATGGAGTTTTGAACAAAATGAGAGTTGAAAGGGATCCTATATACATGTATCTAGTAAAGATGGACATGGGAATAACCATGCAAGGTGAAACATCGATACTTTTTAAAATGGTTACCAATCCATCTTTACTAAAAAGGATAAACAGTTCTCAGGCCGATGATAAAGAGTTTAAAAAGAAAATTAAAGCTATGAATGATGGGAGATTGAGTGAATTTGTGTATGAAGATGGAATTTTGAAATTTGGGAGGAGACATTATGTTCCTGATATACTTGATCTAAAAATGGAATTGTTTGACGATGTTCATAGTTCCAATTCCTCTATACACCCTGTGAGCACAAAAATTTATAGAGATTTTAAGGAACATTTTTTTGTGGGAAAACATGAAGAGGGAGATTGCTAATTTTGTGTCAAGATGTATGGTTTGTCAACAAGTGAAAGATGGAAGGCAACAGCCTGGTGGAGTATTGAAACCTCTTCCCATACCTGAGTGGAAATGGAATAATATCATGATAGATTTTGTCATGGGACTACCAAAGACTCCTATAAGGAAGGATGAAATATGGTTCATTGTTGATCGTCTTACCAAGTTAGCACATTTTCTTGTTATAAGAGAAGATCTACCACTTGAACGTCTAGAAAGACTATATATTAATGAAGTTGTGAGACTTCATGGAGTACCCCTATCAATTGTTTCAGATCATGATCCCCATTTTACTACAAGATTCTGGAAAAGTCTTCTGAAAGCCCTGGATACTGAACTTCATTTCAGCACTTCCTACGCCCCCCCCCCCAAACTGATGGAAAATTAGAATAGACTATTCAAACCTTAGAAGAAATTTTGAGATCTTTATCACTCAACTTTCAGGGTATGTGGGATCAATATTTACCTCTGGTGGAATTTTCCTATAATAATAGATTCCATTCAAGTATTCAGATGGAACCATACGAAGCATTATACGGAAAGAGATGTCACACACCAACCTGTTGAGATGATTTTGGTGAAAGAAAACTTTTAGGCCCCGAACATGTGGAGGAAATTATGGAAAAGGTGAAGGTAATACAAACCCACATTAAAGAAGCTCAAAGTAGGCATAAGGGCTATGCAAAAAACTGAAGGAAGGATTTGGAATTTCAGGTAGGAGATCGTGTTTCCTTAAAGGTATCTCCATGGAAGGGAGTTATACGTTTCGCTAAGAAAGGTAAATTGAGTCCTAGGTACATCAGACCGTTCGAAATTATAGAATGAATTGGGGTTGTAGCTTATTGTTTGGAAATGCCGCCAAGTCTCTCCAAAGTTCACGATGTGTTCCAGGTATCACTGTTGAGAAAACACATGCCGGACCCAATGCATTTACTCACTTATAAAAAACTAGAACTGGAACCCGATCTATCTTATTACGAAGATCCCGTCAGGATTATTGATACCAGAGAACAAGTTGAGAAACTGGATGACTCGTCTGGTAACTTAGGGTGAATTTTTTATTCTTTTCTGATAACTTTTATATTTTGATGAATAGTAAAAATTACTAAATTTTAATTAAAAACAAATTTTTTAATCAAAATAATTAATAGTGATAAATTATGAATTTGAGTGATTTTAAAGTATAATTAGGTTATATTTTTACCATTTAATCCAATGATGCTCATTGGACATAATTTCACATTTAAACTAGACATAAACAAGTGTCAACCTTTTGATAGTTATTATTTCTTAAAAATACACTTCTTGTTTTAACAACATGAATTAATTTTAAATTAATTTCTGCCACTTCTGTGGTTTGAATTTAGAAAAATGGATTACATATTTAGAATCAGGAGGTACATATTGTGTAAATAGGTAACTTTTGTTTTTAGACATTTTGAATAATTATTTCGGTAAATATTTTATTTATCATGGTTAAAGGGTAAATTTTTTAAATAAGGGTAAAAAATAATATTATAATAATATTAAATTACAATAAAACGTATCCTAACCCTATTGGTTGATACATTTCCGACCATGGGCATGTTTGGGTCAATTTTCAGACCCCATGGAGCCACTTGTAAATTATAATGACACATTATATTAATTAAGTTAAAGTAAATACTAAAATGACATAAGCATATATCTTTTAGAAAAAAAAATTTACATTGGGTTATATATGTTATATTTTTTACTATAAATATTAATTAGAAAGATAAAAATATTTCTACATAATGGGATTTTATTTATAATTTTTAGACATTGAATAATTAAATTTATTTATAACACAATAATGATGCAGTATTTTCCTTATTAATGAAAGAATCAAATAATTGGTATTATAAATGTTAAAATAAATATAATTTGATAGTTTTTATGACATCCACAAATTTTATTTGTTAATATTACATAAATTAATTTTTTTTGAATTAATAAACCTTTTAAGACTTTAACAAAAAACAATTATTAAACAGTGTCAAAATTGACATAAAGGAGTTTTTAAAACAGATATTATATTATTAATTGATATTCTATTCCTAAAAATCTAAGGTTCTGACAGAGGAATTATATAATTATAGGTGTATCATTAATGGACCACTTGGGGGTCTCTTGGAAGTATATAGTAAGTTTATTTACTGTATAATATAGAAATATAAAGAGACATGGTAAATGTAAAACTAATTAACTAAGAGTTAAAACTAAAAGATAAGGTTAATATTGTGACCCAAAACTATATAAAACCAATTGGTTGAGTGGTTTTCAACCTATCCCCACCTTAAAATTTAAATAATACACTTTTGAGCCATTAGAAACCAAATATGAATTTATTATAAAATAATATTTCTTTCTTTTCGAAAGGTACCCCTCACCCCTCTTATAAAAGGGCACTCCCCCTTTTCTCAAATTCATACCTTCAAAGTCTTTTTTTTCATCCAAACCCTACCCAAATATCCTCTCAACTTCCCTCACTTCATCCTAAAGGCCTTACTCTAGTCAGAAAGCCAACTTAAGGAGACCTTTTGATCAAATCAAAAGGAAGAACCCGAAGAAGAGGTAATAATTTCACCACCCTCTTTCAAGTTCATTTCTTCTTCCACTTCTTCTTTCTTTGTTATTTCCATTATAAAACAATAACACCAGTATCTTCTATATATTGTGATGTTATTATAAATATTGTACAACCATATTCATTATTCTATCCATCCTTTTAATGACATGTCACCATATGTGCGTACGTATAGCTTACTGTCTCCACATCGTGGTGTAATTGTTATTCAAAATATTATTATTTTGGATGGGTGTGATATTGATGTGTAATTGAAGTAAATAATAAATATAACTTTATAATTATAATTAATATAAGATATATCAATCAATTATATGTTATTTTAATATCAAAATAATGATATTGTCACTCGTGCATACGTACGGACTACCGTCTCCACAAACGCGATGAGATTCATTCCCCATCATATCCATTCAAGTCTATTTCTAATTTGATGATTAAAAATAATGTTTAAGGAATTGATATCATTCTTGATATGAGTAAGATACAACCTATCCATAACAAATACGGCTTATGTAACAAAACATATAAAAGAAAACGAGTAAGTTAACCCCCGAAACGACGATAATATTAAGATATTGTTAACAAAGAAATGTTAAAAGATCATATATGATATCATATTAATGTATATGATTCTTGTATAATTTATTAAAAATTATTTCACCATTATATAGGAGGTTAACCTACCCTTAACCAAGGAAAAGTACAAGGTAAGGGTTAATTTCACAATCTTTTTATTATCCGAGGTTGTTTATACGTAATTATCTAATGGGATCTCTTTATCATCCACATCCATGTTTCTTAAAAATTAATTTAAAATCATTATTACTATTTTATAGACTATGGGTTAAATTCATTTGTACCCTTGTTGACTTTTTATAAGATTTTTGTAAAGGAATCTTTCCATCGTTTTCCAAACAAGGTCCTTTTTAACCTTTTCGATAGAATTAAGGTAAGAATGTCTTTTTAACTTCTATGGCGTGTGAGGATATTTTCTGCCATTATAAAATCATCAAAACTTCCCTTAAAATCTTATAAGAATATTCTCAAAGTAAATATTTTATTTTATAATAATTTTACTTTTAAATGATTTAAAAAAAAGAGATATTTCTCTCAAATAGTTTTGATTTCATTGATTTTAAACTTATTTGAAGTTGATTTATTATGATACAAAACTTCCATATTGTATTGAAGGTGGATGTGTTATTTTTATACTATTCATGGTTTATGGAGAAACTGTTGACATTTTGTATTCTAGTTTTAATACGAATGTTTATGTTATGTTTAAACCTGTTCATATGAGGAATGCATTGGACTTAATAAGTGACGGGTGGAGCCCGCTATAGCTCCTCGATGCATCGGTAGGTCTCATGAGACAAACTAGTGTCTTGGAACAAGGTCTTGAAAAAATCTTATTTTTAGTCTTGGCACAAGGCCTTGACTATGTGGTTATGATAGTCTAGCATTATGCATTCCAACATTATGAAAGTGGTTATTGATATTGAATGCGATTATTCGACTAGTAGAATATCCATGTGAAAAAGTTAATGGAATTATTTTATTTTATTTCTACCATATTAAGCTGAAGTTCAAGTTTAAAAGGCTTTTTTTTAGTTATACATTGCCTTAAATGTTTATGCTTATTTATGAAAGTTTCCGCTATATTGTTATCCTTACTCAGCATCTGATCTCCCCCCTTTCTATGTTTTATTTTTCCCAGGATGTGAAGAAGTAATTTATGAATGGACTACAAGGATAGTATGAGAAGATATGAGTGTGGACTATGGAGACTATTTTGTTGTAGTTTTCATTTTATGATATAATGTAAGACTGATGAATTTATCTAGTGATTCCAAGGCTACTAAACTAATCGGTCTTTCGACACTTGATCTTTTGTGATCATTCCAATGTTTTGTAATAATGCATCAACTCTGGGTAACTGGGGTCGGGGTGTTATAGTTGGTATCAGAGGAAGTTTAGTACTAAACTTGGAAGCTGGATTTAGAAAAACTCTGATTTAGGCACATAGACCTAAGATGGACTTTGAGGATTAGTATAGAAGAACTTCCTAGAAATTTGGTATTGTAGAGATTTTGTGAGTTTTTCGAGCAATACATCCCTGTATGGATACAAGCTGGTAGAGGCGGCTCTGGAATAGATGTACCTAGGGGTAAAACACAAAAACACCGCTTTGAGCTAGACTCAAACGGGAACTGGCGCACAACAACGGGCCTTGCTTCACTCTTGGTTACGACACTCCCAAGGGATATGCTTAAGATAATTCTCATTTTTTTTACAAACCATTATGAAGGGTTTATGAGTATATACATCCTCAAAGAAATTTCTTTTTATGATTATGGATTATATCCATAAAATTTTCAATTTATGTTAAGTGTTTTATAAGATTGGAATTATGTATTTCGCTTCATAAACTAATCTAGTTTGTGGCATTGTTTAGAAATGATGCCTAGTGGAAGGAATGGAAACTGTATCAATGCACGCACTCCATGTAAGTATTTCCCTCCTGCTCAAGATAATTATAGTGGATTTGGTGATACAACTGGTGCGGATCAGCTTATCACCATACTAGGACAACTCACTCAGGTTACGAATAATAATCTTACCCGTATGGAGCACCCTGATCCGTGGTGTGGAGGATCAATGTTAGATCATTTCAAGAGGCAATAACCACCACCATTAAATTGGATTACAAATCCATTAGTATCTGATCAATGGATAAATTTCTTAGAGAAAATATTTCATGCTTTGGGGAGCAGTGAAAGGGAAAAAGTTATCATGGCAGTTTACCGCCTCACTGGATATGTTGATCAATAGTGGTCAATGATTCAAAACACAAAGGAAGATGATGAAGTATCAAATATGGAATGGAGGGAGTTTAAGGAGATTTTCTTATAAAAATACTTTCCTTGTGACCATCAAGCAGATATGGAAAGGCTATTTCTGAATCTGAGACAAAAAAAGGATGAGAATGTCGCAAAGTATGAGGCTAACTTTACAAGGTTAGTGAGGCATGCTGTAGGTTATATACGTAACCCAAGAAGTAATATTGACTATTTCTTTACTGGGTTAAAACTGTTTATCCGTCGAGCATTAGTCTCATAATCCTTCTTGTCTCACAAAGATATTGTCTCATGTGCTATCAAGACAGAAAAATAATTCTCTAAGTCTTAAAACTTTAAAGCAAAGCAAGAGAAGAAGAGATCTTCTAATCACTTTGTGAATGGAAATAAGGGGAATAAGGGAAAAGTTGAATATACATACTGTAGTAAATGTGGGAAGAAACACCCCAGTACTAGCTTAAAGGGAATGGGAGTCTATTACAAGTGTGGTGAAAAGGGCCACTAAGCTCGTGATTTCAAGGGGAAGAAGGAAGCTACCGATGTTCAATGCTACAATTGCAGGGAGATGGGAAATTATGAAAATGAATGTCCTAAGCGTCATGGGAACTTACCTCAGAAAATTCCAAGGGATCTAGGCCAAGATTTTTCTATCACTACTGCTGAGGTAGAAGCTCTGAAAGACGTGGTGGCAGGTAATTTAATAGTTTCCTCAAGTTTAGAAACTGCTTTATTTGATTCTGGATAATCCCATTATTTCATATCTTCCTAGTTTTCTAAGAAAATTAGATATTTTCAATTTTATTTAACAAGGGATTTGTCAGTCAAAACTCCTAAGGGAGTTATCATTGCAACATATTTTTGTGAATTAGTCCCCATTATAGCACATAAATGTTCTTTATCTGTTGATCTCTTCATCATACCCATGATTGATTTTGATATAATCCTCAGTATGGATTGGCTTTTGGACCATGATGTGAAAATTTATTGTAAGAATAAGGAGGTTACTATTTTTTATGATGATTATAAAGAACACCATATCTTTATATTAGAATTGTCACCACCTGATTCTTATCTAGATCCACCCCCAGTAGCTCAACTAAATTCAATTATTAGGGAGGAAGAGAATGAAATAACTATGGGTGAGGAAAGTAATGTTCAAATAGAGGATGTACCTATTGTCAAAGAATATTTAGATGTGTTTCCAGAATATTTACCTAAACATCCTCTAGAACGGGAAATTGAGTTTTCCATTGATTTAATTCTTGGTTAGAGGCCTATATCAAAGACCCCTTATAGAATGGCCACTATGGAATTAGTTGAACTAAAGAAAAAACTAGAGGAATTGAGTGATAAGGGATTTATTTTCCCTAGGGTTTCTCCATGGGTATCCCCTGTACTTTTTGTTAAGAAGAAATATGGATCTATGAGGTTATGTATCGACTATAAGGAAATCAATGCTATAACAATAAGGAACAAGTATCCCCTACCTCGCAATGATGATTTATTTGACCAACTACATGGAGCTCAATACTTTGCAAAGATTGACCTTCAATATGGATACCATCAGTTGTGTGTGAAGAAGGAAGACATTCTGAAGACAGTATTTCGAACTAGTTACGGGCATTACGAGTTTACAGTAATGCCTTTTGGGATGACTAATTCACCCTCTGTTTTCATGGATCTAATGAACAAAGTTTTCAAGGAATATCTCAATGATTTTTTGGTGGTATTTATTGATGATATCTTGGTATATTCCAAAATCTACAAAGATCATGAAAATCACCTGCGCATTATCCTAAATACTCTTAGAAGACATGAATTATATAGGAATTTTAGCAAGTGTGAATTTTTGCTTCAAGAGATTTCTTTTCTTGGCCATATTGTCTCTAAGGATGGAATTTATGTTGATCCTTCTAAGACCAAGGCAATCCATGAATGGCCAGCACCGATGAGTATAACTGAGGTACGCAGTTTTATTGGTTTAGTAGGTTATTATCGACATTTCGTCTAGAATTTTGACTGATTGGCTAACCCATTAAGGAAGCTCACATGAAAAGGGGTTAAATTTGTTTGGAAAAAAGAGTGTGAAGAATGTTTTGAAGAACTGAAGAGAATATTAGTCAATGCGTCTATATTGACTCTAGCATCGGGGAATGATGGGTTTGTTATTTATAGTGATGCATCGAAAAAAAGACTTGGTTGTGTCCTTATGCAGAATGATAGGGTTATTGCCTATGCCTCACGATAGCTGAAAATTCATGAGCAAAACTATCCTACTCATTATCTTGAGTTAGTAGCTCTAATATTTGCTTTGAAGATTTGGAGGCACTATCTCTATGGTGAAAAATGTGAGATTTATACTAATCATGAGAGTTTGAAGTATATTTTCTCATAGAAATAACTCAACATGAGGCAAAGGTGATGGCTTTAATTACTCAAGGATTATGATTTCACTATACACTACCACCTGGGGAAGGAAAAAAAGGCGGCAGATTCATTGATCAGAAAGGATCATGGAGTTTTGAACAAAATGAGAGTTGAAAGGGATCCTATATACAAGGATCTGGTAAAGATGGATATGGGAATTACCTTGGCAGGTGAAACATCAATACTTTTTCAAATGGTTGCCAAACCCTCTTTACTAGAAAGTATAAAGAGTTCTCTGTCCAATGATTAAGAGTTTAAAAAGAAGATTAAACCTGTGAATGATTGGAGATTGAGTGACTTTGTTTATGAAGATGGGATTTAGAAATTTGGGATGAGACTTTGTGTTCCCGATATACCTAATCTAAAAAGGGAATTGTTGGAAGATGCTCATTGTTCCACTTTCTCTATACACCCTGGGAGCACCAAAATGTATAGAGATTTGAAGAAACATTTTTGGTGGGACAACATGAAGAAGGAGATTGCTGATTTTGTGTCAAGATGTATGGTTTTTCAACAAGTGAATGCTGGAAGGAAACATCTTGGAGGAGTCATGCAACCTCTTCGCATACCGGATTGGAAATGGGATAATATTATGATGGACTTTTTCATGGGACTACCAAAGACTCTTAGAAGGAATGGTGCAATATGGGTCATTGTTGATCGTCTTACCATGTCAGCACTTTTTCTTGCTATAAAGGAAGATCTACCACTTGAACGTATAGCAAGACTATATATTAATGAAGTTTTGAGACTTCATGGAGCACCCCTATTGATTGTTTCTGATCGTGAACCACATTTTACATCAAGATTTTGAAAAGGTCTTCAGAAATCCCCGGATACTGAACTTTGTTTGAGCACTGCCTACCACCCCCAAACTAATGGACCATCAAAATGGACTATTCATACCTTAGAAGACATGTTGAGATCTTGCTCACTCGACTTTCAGGGTATGTGGGATTAATATTTACCTCTGGTGGAATTTTCCTATAACTACAGCTTCCATTCAAGTATTTGGATGACACCATACGAAGCGTTATAAGGAAAGAGATGTTGCACACCAACCTGTTGGGATGATGTTGGTGAAAGAAAACTTTATGTCCAGAACTTCTGGAGGAAATTATGGAAAAGGTGAAGATAATCCAAACCCACATCAAAGCAGCTCAAAGTAGGCAGAAGAGCTATGCTGAAAACCGAAGGAAGGATTTAGAATTTCAGGTAGGAGATCATTTTTTCTTAAAGGTGTCTCCATGGAAGGGAGTTATACATTTCGGTAAGAGAGGTAAATTGAGTCCCAGGTACATCGGGCCTTTCAAAATTATAGAACGAATTGGGGCTATAGCTTATCGTTTGGCAATGCTGCCAAGTCTCTCCAAAGTTCACGATGTGTTCCATGTATCACTGTTGAGAAATATATTCTTGACCCAACGCATGTACTCACTTATGAAGAAGTAGAACTGGAACCCGATCTGTCTTATTGCGAAGAGCACGTCAGGATTCTTGATACCAGAGAACAAGTGTTGAGAAATCAGACGACTTGTCTGGTAAAATTTCTCTAGAGAAACCATAAGATGGAAGAGGCAATGTGGGAACCTGAGGAACTTATGATGAAGAACCACCTGAGTCTTTTCATGTGGTAGTATTATAGAAATTTTGAGGATGAAATTATTTGAAGGTGGGGAGAATGTAACACCCCAAGCTTCCACGGTACGCTTCTCTTTGAATAATATAGTAGTGTGTGTTTTACGCAACTTCGAGTTCTAACACCCACCACAACCAATCAAACTAGGCATTATAAATAGTAATAACCACTTTTGAAATTTTATAAATTTTATATTTCAAAATGGACTTCATTTTTGGATCTGTAATATCGAAATTATCTTAGGGTTAATTTTTGGTACTTTTCTGATGACTCATATTTTGATGAGTAGTGAAAATTATTAAATTTTAATTAAAAGCAACTTTTTTAATCAAAATAATTAATAGTGATAAATTATGAATTTGAGTGATTTTAAAGTATAATTAGGTTATATTTTTATTATTTAATCCAATTATGGTCATTGTACATGATTTCACATTTAAACTAGACATAAACAAGTGTCAATCTTTTGATAGTTATTATTTCTCAAAAACACGCTTTTTGTTTTAACAACGGGAATTAATTTTAAATTAATTTATACCACTTCTGTGGTTTGAATTTAGAAAAATGGATTCCATATTTAGAATCAGGAGGTCCAAATTGTGTAAGTAGGTAACTTTTATTTTTAGACATTTTGAATAATTACTTCAGTAAATATTTTATTTACCATGGTTAAAGGGTAAATCCGGTAAATAAGGGTAAAACAATAATATTATAATAATATTAAATTACCCTAAAACATGTACTAAACCTATTTTTTGATACATGTCCAACTATGAGCATATTTTGGTCTATTTTGGGACCCCATGGATCCACTTGTAAGTGATAATGACACCTTATATTAATTAAGTTAAAATAAATACAAAAATGACATAAGCATATATCTTTTAGAAAAAAAAAATTTACATAGAGTTATATATGTTATATTTTTTACTATAAATATTAGTTAGAAAGATAAAACTATTTCCTACATAATTGGATTTTATTTATAATTTTTAAACATTTAATAATTAAATTTATTTATGACACAATAATGATGCAGTATTTTTCTTATTAATGAAAGAATCAAATAATTGGTATTATAAATGTTAAAGTAAATATAACATGAAAGTTTTGATGTCATCCACAAATTTTATTGGTTATTATGACATTTTAGTATTAATTAAATTAATTTTTTAGAATTAATAAAGTTTTTAAGACTTTAACAAAAATCAATTATTAAATAGTGTCAAAATTGACATAAAGGATTTTTTAAAACAAATATTATATCATTAATTGATATTCTATTTATAAAAATCTAAAATTTGTCCAAAGGACTTATATAATGATAGGTGTATCATTAATGAACCACTTGGGGGTATCTTGGAAGTATATATTAATTTTATTAACTATATAATATAAAAATATAAAGAGACATGGTAAATGTCAAACTATTTAACTAAGAGTTAAATCAAAAAGATAATGTTAATATAGTGACCCAACCCTGTTTAAAACCTATTGGTTGAGTAGTTTTCAACATATCCTCGTCTTATACTTTAAATAATCCAGTTTTAAGCCATTATAAACCCAATATGAATTTATTATAAAATAATACTTTAAGTTTTTCCTAAAGAGCCCCTCCTCCCCTTATAAAAGGACACCACTTCTAACCAATTCCTCACACCTCTCAAGCCTTTTGTCTCATCAAACCTCTTCCCAATTAAGCTCCCAACATCCCTCTCCTCATGTTTAGAAACTTATTTTTTTTATTCTGGATCATCGCATTGTTTAATATCTTCCTAGTTTGCTAAGAAAATTAGATATTTCCAATTTCATTTAACAAGGGAGTTGTCAGTCAAAACTCCTAAGGGAAGTATCATTGAAACAAAGTTTTTTGAATCAGTACCCATTAGAGCACATAAATGTTCTTTATCTGCTAATATCATCATCATAACTATGATTTAATTTGATATAATCCTTAGAAATTGCCTTTACAAATCTTCTCGATGGTCACGAGGAAGGTATTTTTCTAATAAAATATCTTTAAACTCCCTCCTTTCCATATTTGATGCTTCATCATCTTCCTTCATATTTTGAATCAATGACCAACATTGATCAGCATCTCCAGTGAGGCGATAATATACCATGATAACTTTTTCCCTTTCACTACTCCCCAAAGCATGGAATATTTTCTATAAGGAATTTATCCATTGCTCAGCTACTAATGGATTTGTACTCACATTGAATGTTGGTGGTTGTTTCCTCATGAAACGATCTAACATTGATCCTCCATGCTATGGATCAGGGTGCTCCATACGGGTAAGGTTATTATTCATAACCTGAGTGAGTTGTCCCAGTATGGTGATAATCTGATCAACACAAGTTGTATCACTAGCTCCTCTATAATTATCTTGATCAGGAGGGAAATCCCTACATATATTTCATGCATTGATATGTTTTCCATTTCTTCCACTAGGCATCATTTCTAAACAATGGCATAAACTAGATTAGTTTATGAATTGAAATACATAATTCCAAACTTGTAAAACACTTAACATAAATTGAACAGTTTATGGATATAATCCATAATCATAAAAAAAGTTTTCGTTGAAGAAGTATATAATCCTAAACCCTTCATAATTTTTTTTAAAGAAAATTAGAATTATCCTAAGAATATCCTCTGGGAGTGTCGTAACCAAGAGTGCAGCAAGGCTCGTTTTCGTGCACCAGTTCTCGTTCGAGTCTAGCTCAAAGTGGTGTTTTTGGGTTTTACCCCTAGGTACATTTGTGCTAGATCCGCCTCTACCTACTCGTATCCAGACAGGGATGTATTTCTCAGAAAACTCACAAAATATCTACAATAACAAAATTCTAGGAAGTTATTCTATACTAATCTTCAAAGTCCATCTTAGGTCTATGTGCTCTAATCAGAGTTTATCTAAATCTAGCTTCCAAGGTTTTTACTAAACTTCCTCTAATACCAACTGTAATGCCACGAACCTAGTTACCCAGAGTCGGTGCATTATTACAAAACATTTGCATGATCACAAAAGATCAAGTCTCGAAAGACCGATTAGTTTAGTAGCCTTGGAATCACTAGATACATTCATCAGTCTTACATTTCATCATAAAATGAAAACTACAACAACATAGTCTCCATAGTTCACACTCATATCCCCTCATACTATCCCTGCAGCTCATTCATAAATTATTTATTCACATCCTGGGAAAAATAAAACATATAAAGGGGTGATCTCAGATTCCCAGTAAGTATAACAATATAGCGGAAACTTCCATAAATAAGCATAAAAATTTAAGGCAATGTATTACTAAAAAATCCTTTTAAACTTGAAATTAAACATAATATGGAAAAAATAAAATGAAATAATGTCATTTACTTATTCACATGGATATTCTATTATTCAAATAATCACATGCAATATAAATAACCACTTTCATAATGTTGGAATGCATAATTCCAGACTATCATAACCACATAGTCAAGGCCTTATGCTGAGACAACAAATAATATTTTGTCAAGGCCTTGTTCCAAGACACTATTTTGTCTCATTAGACATACTGATGCATCTAGGAGGTATAACGGGCTCCACCCGTCACTTATTAAGTCCAATGCATTCCTCATATGAACAGATTTAAACATAAAATAAACATTCGTATTAAAACTAGCATACGAAATGTCAATACTTTCTCCATAAGCCATGAATGGAATAAAAATAACACATCCACTTTTAAACATATCACAAAACCTTAAATACAATATTGAAGTTTTTTATCATAATAAATCAACTCCAAATAATCTTAGAATCCATCAAAGGATGTTAACATAAATGAAAACAAAACTATTTGAGAGAAATATATCTATTTTTAAAATCATTTAAAAGTCACTTTATTATAAAAGGAAACATTTACTTTGAAAATGTTCTTATAATCTTGTAAGGGAAGGTTCAATGATTTTATAATTTCGGAAAATAGTTGCACCCGCCGTATATGTTAAAAAATACATTCTTACCTTAATT
Source organism: Viscum album (assembly GCA_963277665.1). Taxonomy (NCBI): domain Eukaryota; kingdom Viridiplantae; phylum Streptophyta; class Magnoliopsida; order Santalales; family Viscaceae; genus Viscum; species Viscum album. The sequence goes on from OY728126.1 coordinate 896,897,932, forward strand.
TTTTCCAAAAGGTTAAAAAGGACCTCGTTTGGAAAACGACGGAACGATTCCATTCAAAACATTTTATAAAAATTCAAACAAGGGTAGAAATTACTTTAACCCATAGTCTAGTAAATATTATAAATGTTTTGAAAAACATTTTTAAGAAACATGGATGTAGATGATAAAGAGATCCCAATAGAAAATTACATATAAACAACCTCGGATAATAAAGAGACTGTGAAATTAACCCTTACCTTTTAATTTTCCTTGGTCGTGGTTAGGTTAACCTCATGTATAATGGTAAAATAATTGTTATTAAATTATACAAGAATCATATACATTAATATGATATCATTTATGATCTTTTAACATTTCTTTTTTAATAATATTTTAGTATTATCGTCGTTTCAGGTGTTAACTTACTTGTTTTATTTTATATGTTTTGTTACATAAGTCGTGTTTGTTATGGATATGTTGTATCTTATTCATATAAAGGATTATATCAACTCCTAAAACATTATTTTTAATCATAAAATGAGAATTATACTTGAATGGATATGATGGGGAATGAATCTCATCACGTTCGTGGCGACGGTAGTCCCTACGTACGCACGGGCGACAATATCATTGTTTTGATAATAAAATAATATATAATTGGATGGTATATCATATATAAAGAATCATTATAATGTTATATTTATTATTTACATCAATTAAAAATCATTATCATACCCATTCAAATAATAATGTTTTGAATAACAATTACACCACGACGTGGAGACGGTAAGTCGTACGTAGGCACGTATGGTGACATGCCATTCAAAGGATTGATATAATACTGAATATGGGTGTACCATATTTATAATAACATCACAGTATATAGAAGATACTAGAGTTATTATTTTAGAATGGAAATAACAAAGAAAGAAGAAGTGGAAGAAAAAAGGAACTTGAAAGAGGGTGGTGAAAATATTACCCCTTCTTCGGGTTCTTCCTTTTGATTTGATCAAAAGGGAACCTTAAGTTGGCTTTCTGTCTAAATTAATGCCTCTAGGATAAATATAGTACTGTTGATATGGTATTTGGTCAGGGGTTGGCTGAACCAAAAGGCTTTGAAAGTATGAATTTTGAGATAAGGGGCAGTTCCCTTTTATTAGAGGGGTGAGGGGCACCTTTGGAAATGCTAGAAATATTATTTATAATAAATTCATATTAGGTTTATAATGGATCCAAAGTGGATTATTTAAAGGTTAAGGTGGGGATAGGTTGAAAACCACTCAACAAATAGGTTTTAGACATTTTTGGGTCACTATATTAACCTTATCATTTAGTTTTAACTCTTAGTTAATTAGTTTGACATTTACTATATCTCTTTATATTTTTATATTATATAGTTAATAAACTTACTATATACTTCCAAGAGACCCCAAAGTGGTCCATTAATGATATACCTATCATTATATAAGTCCTTTGGATGAACCATATATTTTTAGGAATAGAATATCAATTAATAATATAATATTTGTTTCAAAAACTCTTTTATGCCAATTTTGACACTATTTAATAATTTATTTTTGTTAAATTCGTAAAAAGTTTATTAATTCGAACCAAATTAATTTATGTAATCCTAACATGTCATATTAACCAATAAAATTTTTGAATGTCATAAAAACTTTCAAATTATATTTATTTTAACATTTATAATACCAATTATAAGACAATATTATCTATTTAATATATTGAATTGTTGATTTATCTTTGTTTAATGCATTCAGAGAGTTTAGGGCATGAAGTATCCCGAATTGAACTGTGGCTATATGTTCACAAAAAAACAAATGGAAGTTTTGTTAATTATCCTGCCAAAGAAGTTGGGGTATGAAGTCAATTTTTTATTATAATAACTTATTATCAGATTTACTATGTTAATATATATTTATATTTGATTTGTAGGTAAAAATTAAAGAACTATTGGATGCCAATCCTGGGCAATACTACTCAGTCTCCCAGGATGACCCTGTTGCTAAAGTCCTTGGGAAGGAGCATCCTGGTAGAGTGCGCGGGATGGGTTTCAGACCCGTACCATCTGAGGTCTTTGGCTGGCCACCAGGGATTCCAACTGCATCTACTTATGGTTATAGTCATTCCATACCTGAAGATGCTCAGAGGGATATTTCTTCTCTACGAGCCACAGTTCAAGACCAGGGGGCTCAGATATCTGCTATGCAGAAAGCGTTGACTGATATATATCAGTAGATCAGCAGATATGCCTTCGGTGGTGGTGCATCGAGTGGTGGTGAGTAGGTAAATCACAATAAATCAAAATCATTTAGTTTGAAAACTTTTATTGGTTTTAAGTTTAATTATAAATATGCAAGAATATTTAATTTTCAATATAATGTTCTTACAGGTGGCAGCAGGAAGTGGAGATGGAGGTGGAGAGGGTGACGATGCATCATCATACCATGAGTAGTTTTATTGTTGATGTGTTGAAAAAATATGAGAATGGTTGGTTTGTATATGTAACATGTGTGGAACATACTTTCCACCAAACATTTCCATGTCCTAACATTTTATTGATTTCTCATGTTTCCTTTTTTTCATTTTATTGATTTCTGATGTTTCCTTTTATGTCTTGATTTCTTGAGTGTGGTATACATCATTCCATTTAGGCATGTGTTTGAATTAGTAGTCGAGATTTTGGATTACTAAAGAGTGATCCTTTTGTTATTTTGTTCTGGTTATATAAATTGGAACCTAGTAGGCAGTATAGAGACCAAACATTAGAGGATGATGGGAATGTGGTTTATCCTAATCATGTGATATGAATCATATACTCACACCAATAAAAGTAGTTGGAAACAAAAATGGTGAACCTAACATGGAACCGTAAACAAAATACATGTGTCACCCACATGTTAGGCTCCTTTTTCTCTCTCCAAGTATGAAATGTGGACAAACATGGATCCAATAAAATTGATTATACATGTGTTTATTTATTGATATTCTAATTTCATGAGAATTTCTGTTATATGTTTCTTATAAGTATTCTGTCACTTTCAACTAGAACCCCCTTTGATCCAAATGACATTTTAGTAGTTTAAGAACACATATGCTTCGGCTACTGCACAAGTTGGATCCTCATTTAAAACTAGGACTCTATTATCAACCTTTAACCCTCAACATTGGGTCTCAAATTCACTAGCTTGGGAGTCACACCTAAATGGTACCTTTCCATCTTCAGAGGAAGCTAAAAAATCCATTCATCTCAAAAATACCTACTAGATGTCTACTCAACAATGACTAGTGGAACATAATTTGTTGTAAATAGTTTCCATATCAAACTGTTTCATGGTCATATCCATGGAAGGAAATAACATGTTACTCCCTTATCTAGGGAGCTTGATCAAGAGGTCACTGATGGACTCATCTAGATAGCATAAGGGTCCCTCCAAAGGGATCCTTCTAGCATTCACCATCACCAATTCTACAAAGCAATAAAACCTCTATATGATGTGTGTGTTTACCTCGGGAGTCTAACCTAAGTCTCCCAAACTAAGGTAGTCAGGAAAACCCACTGAGGGTAGTGAAAAATCAACCAAGAACATGGCCCTACATCTATACCCTCCAAAGAATCCCACTAACTAAATATGGTGGCAAACTATGTGCAAGAGGACACATTTTCCCACATTTACTAAGCTTTTCGGTATAATATGTTATTATTCAAAGAAACCACCAAGAATATTTTTGTAAAAAATATAGGGAATACCCATATCCTTTCCCTCTAACCTGATTAACATCGGTATATACCGATATGAAATGGAGGAAAAGATCAGGCCCATACACATTCTCCAACAGTATAATAAGAAAATATTCATGTTCTAGTCACTGAAGTCACCTAGAATATTCTAAAAATTTTTAAAGGGAAGACACAGAACTATTCTACCATAATTTGGGTGACTCATTAACACAATATGAGAGAATTTAGAGAAGATACACATCTTTTCTCCCATTCAAGAGGGTCATGGGCCAAATCCCATGTTATATAGACAACCAGATTGGGACCATACCCCCGTTCCAACTAGAATTCATCAGTCTACCCCGATGGACACTCCAGGGTATAAACATATCCCAACCAAAATTCAATAGACCTATCATAAAATTATCATAGTGATATGAGAGATAATCAAACAAGATTACATATATGGAAGATGATATCCATAGAAAGCAGCCTCTATCATCCACAAGAGAACATCCAAAAAGAAGCAACACCAAAGGTGATTAGAAAATGAATATCTGGTCTATGATCTTGATCTACTTCATATTGTTGTTCTTGAAGCCCTCATATGTTTATCTATGGATGATCAGGATTCTACTCCTTTGTTACCAAATTAAAAAAATAGTAGTTTCATTTGCGAAGGTCCTCTTATCTACTTTGCTTCTAGTAGCTATGAAGGTCCTCATCATACACCCTTCCATGAAGGATCACTTAATTCTTGTAATATGATTGATTATGATATTCAATATCCTGATCAGCACTGAAAATATGCTATAAATGTCTGGAAGATCAAAAAACAAGGATTTATTTCCCTTAATATCATCCACCCAAAAGGTATTCTCCAGGGTATACATTGTAGAAATTCTATTTATGGCTAGAATTCAAGTTTTTATTTTAGTACTCCCCATGATGAAAATCATTATGAATGTCCTCTCTGCATTGACACTTTACTTCATCAAGGAGGTCCTCCCCTTAGTGGATTGACAATGAGAAAGACTTCATATCATAATTCAGTTGGGAAAATGAGGTTAGTCATGCCTGATGCCTCAATATTGTCAAGTGACATCCTTTCTCAATAGGTAGACAACCCAAGAGAATGGTAATTATCCAAACCACACTTGGACCACTTTCCATCCAATATAATAGGTTAAACCACATCTAATCCCATTATTTACAATAAAGAAGTGGGGAAACAACCACTTTGGTCAGACCAGGTTGAGGAGTCTCTTGAAAAATATAAAGAACCATTTTTCTAAATACAATATACCAGTAATGTTATAGCCATTATCCACTCCACAATATAACATTCCATAGGTGTTGGAATATTTTGTGCATGAAATCTACCTAATTATTTTGTCCAATCTTCATCATGTAAAAACAAAAGTATTTACAATTACTGAGATATCAACAAGACTCTTACAATTACTGAGATATCAACAAGACTCTTACAATTACTGAGATATCAACAAGGCCCTTATTATTCCAACAAGGCCCAACGTACAGTGTATCTAGTTGAATGCAGAGGTTATATGAGTTTGGGTCATGTCTTGCACATATTCAAAACTTTCCCACCAGTTCCTCCAAGGGGGATAAGATCTTTACATATTTCACATTATTTTGTGGGTACTCTTAATTTTTAGAAGGGATGTAGCTATAATACCACATACTGCTGAGGCCAAGGTGGTAGTTGACATAGTTGATACTAGACTTAGGAATTAATGTACATGAAATTTGATCCCACTCGGAATAGTCAGGTTGTACCATAGAGCCATGGTATGGGAAACTAAATGACGTTCAACATATGATAGGGAGAATAATTCAAATCCATCTATTGTTTGAGGTACTAATATAGTAACCTCTACTACAGATTCTACATTATTTGACACAAGTGCATCACACAATGTTATATTTGATACATTTCTAGAGATTTTGGTCCTTGATATAGTGTATTTATGTGTCATTAAGAATCATTAAACCTCATTGGTTATTCGATCAATGATTATTCACCGATGGAATTATTTTCCCCATCAGATAGTAAAATGTTTTTTTATATATAATTCGTTCTTTCCCATTATGTATGTGTATGATGTAATTATTGGAATAGATCTCATGCTTCCCTATAGATCCATTATTGATTATTATCACTATAGAATTATGGTAGATTTTTTGTATGATGTCTCATGTTTCATCATGTTGGGGATACCAAGATAGAAATAACATTTTATTTGTTTTTATGATGTCTCATGTTCCATTTTCTAGTTTGATTGGTTTTTCAGGGCAGTGGGGTAGTAGAAGCAAAACTGCAATTTTTTTTTCTGGTCAGCATTTCGCGGCGGTTTTAACCGCCGCCAAAGGTAAGCGTTTTTTTACTTCGCAGCGGTTATAATCGCCTCTACATACATTCAGCAGAGATCATAACAGCCACTACGTACATTCAGCGGCGGCTTTAACTACCGATGCATAGACGCATCACATGCCACTATGTACATTTAGCGGCGGTTAAAACCGCTGCTAAAGTCACTAAAACCGCCGCTAAATGAGGAGCCTATGACTCTTTCCTTAAATCGCTGCAAAATGGAAAAAACCACAGCTAATAGATTGTCGATGCCCATTTTAGTGATGGTTTCTGTAAATAGCCGCCAAAGAATATAGCGACGGTTTAAACCGCTGCTAATGGATGGTTTTCTTGTAGTGTCCATCGATGTCAATGTCAATGTCTTCATCTTCCTCCTCACCATTATCAATATCCATATGAGTTTCAATTTCAGCATATCTTGTCATTTAAAATTCATTTGTAACATCATTAACATATTCATCACCATCGATCTTTAATTGTGGGGTGTCATCATCGATATTCACGTATCTTTTTGAATCAGATGGATTTTGAGAAGTCTCTTGAAAAATTTCAATTCCTTCCACTTCAGCGGAACCACATTCATTTTGAGTAAACTGATTTTCCTAAGATTTTATTTTTATTATGCTCCACCAATCGCTCAAGTCTCTTGAAGTAGCATAGTACTTTGCATAATAAATTTTATGTGCCTATTGAGCCAGTAAAAATGGTTCATTTACTGCAAGAAGACGTTTATATTTAATATCGACGATTCCATGAGTCTGATGAACATGCTAGCCTCTGTCAGTATCCAACCACCGACATTTAATCATTATTTTTTAATTATGTCCTAGATAACACAGCTCAATAATTTCATCCAAAATTCCATAAAAGTCAACTTCAGTTTCTCTGTGATGTGATCCTCTCAAGAAAACTCCACTGTTCATTGTTTTTTTATTCCTCATATGCATGTGTATGAAATTGAAAACCATTCACCACATATTCATTATAAGATTTAACCATTTTGGATAGTGGGTTACTCAATATACACAGTCTCTTATCAATTTTATCAGCATATTGAGACACCTGGAAATTTTTAAAAAAATTATCAATATAATAAATAATAAATGGAATTGATATTAAACCATCAATAATTTATGTTACTAGTTTTTGAAACCTTTGAGAAAAAAATTTGTCTGCGTTCTTCAAGAGTAGCTACTGTAATTTGTGGAAGTTTTTTCTTGATATGATTTTCATATAACCTAAAAATAAAATAAGTTTAAATACTATAACATAAATTATAGAATAAGTGATAGAAGCACTCACAGGACAAATGATGTCATTTCTTCACAGTTGAGCAGAACGTATGTATGAGCTCTGTGATGTTCATCATCTGAAAGCCATCATTCATGAACTGCACCGAAACCAATATTTGGATGATTAAAAATTGTTAATTTTTTTTGAATTTCGTCATTAACATTCCTCTCATTTCATCCCATGCGATTGTGTTTTTAGGGATATTGATATTCAAAATAACGAGAGCAGAAAAAAGAAATTTCCTCTTGCAAATAAGCTTCGGCAATTGATCCTTCAACTGATGCTTTGTTACGTATTTTTTTCTTCAATTTCTGCATGCATCTCTCGAATGGGTAAATCCATCAAAACTGTATTGGACCTCCACATTTAGCTTCATGTGGCAAATATAATATCAGATGTTCCATTGAGTCAAAGAAAGCCGGCGGAAATATTTTTTCCAGTTTACATATAATTATAGCAACGTATTCGACTAGTTTTCTTAGCTCATCGTAGTCTATTGTCGCTACAAAAATGTCTCGAAAAAAATATGATATGATTATTATTTAATCCTAAATCATATAATTCAACAAACCTCTGAATCTAATTGGCATAATCCTTTCCATTATAACATGACAATCACGACTTTTTAATCCAGTAATATAACCATTCTTAACACATCTTCCCAAATTGGAAGCATAGCCATCTGGAAGTCTTAAATCTACAATCCACTGACAAAATAATAATCAAATCTCTTTGGATAGTGTATAATCTGCTTCTTGCTTCATTAACCTCTATGATCTGAAATTTTCAAATAGTTCAAGTTCTGGTCGCCTGCAAATTTGGGCAAGATCTAATTGTGCCTTTATAGTATCTTTGGTCTTACCTGGTGTATCCAAAACTGTATGAAATAAATTATCAAAATAGTACTCTCAATATTCATAACATCCAACATGTGGCGGACCAACAAATCAGACCAATACGGAAGATCCCAAAAAATGCCCTGTTTTATCCAATTATGTTCTTTCCCAAAGCCTTGAATTTTCTGTTGGTTTACTTTTGGTCCAAATGTGATGGGGGGTAATGAAAATACAACTAATTTTAACTCTGTACCTGAGATCATATTTAGAGTTTCATCCTTTTAAATTGTACCTTTTCTGAAATGAGATTTGTTCCTACAAAAAGGATGATCGATTGGAAGAAATATATGGTGACAATCAAAATAGCAAGGTTTTTTTCCATTGACTAGCATAAAGGCTTTGTTTTATTTCATACAGTAAGGACATGATTTCGGACCATGTGTAATCCAACCAGATAACATTCCATATGCCGTAAAGTCACTAATCGTCCACATCAATTCAGCTTCTAATATGATATTTTGTTTCACAACAACATCATATGTAATAACACCATCACTCCATAATGCATTTAACTCATAAATCAATGGTTTTAAATAAACATCAATATTATTTTTTGGATGTCCTAGGATTAATAAATTCAAAAATATGTAAGTCTCCTTCATCAATATCCATAGAGGCAAATTGTACGGAGTTATAAAGACAGGCCAACATGAATACTGACTACCATAAGAACCAAACGGATAGAAACTATCAGTAGAAAGACCCAATCGCACGTTTCAGGCTTCTATAGAAAACGACAGATGCAGAAGGTCAAAATGTTTCCATAAATCACCATCATATGGATTATTCAAGCTTTTATCAGTTTAAATCTTGGTTTTGTGCCCTGACATCATTGACGTTATGTTCTGAGACATAAATAATCACTGCAACCTGGGTGTAAGGGGGAAATATCTCAATTGTTTTACTGGAATCGATCTAGACTTCCCTGGTTGAGCTTCTTTAAACCTCGATTGTCCACATGTGGGAAAACTATCCAATGAATCATTTTCGCCAGAATATAAGATGCAATCATTTCAGCAGGCTTGAATCTTCTGATAACTAAGGCCCATATTACGAATCAGCCTCTTTCTCTCATATTAATTTATAGGAAACACATTTCCTTCAGGTAACAGTGTTTTAACCAAAGAAAATATCTGATTAAAATAGTTTTTTGAAATTGCATTATCTGATTTAATAGACATAAATTTTTCAACTGCTTCTAATTTTCTTATCTTGCAACCAGGATATAATACATCCTCAACAGACCTCAACAAATCATAAAATTCAGATGGTGCCAACTCAAGATTTAAATCAATATCATCTTGAGTTTCATTTTGTTGCACAGATAGACCTACAACATCATGTACTAAATTTTGAAACTGTGATGGATCCGAAATCAAGTTATTAGGATCTTCTCTAGAACTGTGTTCACCGTTTTGATACCAAAAAACATAATCTGGTTGAAAACCAAACTGCAAGAGATGTCCCCCAACCTTGTCAAATGTGTCAAACGTTCTCAGAGCACATTTTTCCAAGGACACTTAATTGTTCCTTCTGAAACATATTCTGGTTTTTATGATGAAAATGCTAAGAAAACCTCAACACCCTCAATATATACATGATTTAAATTAGAACCATTTGGATTTCTGTGCTGATTTATCCAAGCTCAATCATCTAATAACGACTGATGTTGACTTCCTTGTTCCATATTTTTCTACATAAAATATAAAATCATCACTGTTTTTGAATAATTTGAAATTATAAAAACACTATCTGAAAAAAGAAGATAAATAATTACAACTACTTAATAATTACCATTAATTAAGGGCGACACAATTTCCAGTGGATTGATGGATACTCTTTTGTCCGACGGCTCATTTAATTGCATCTTTCTCACACTTATTATTACCATTTATTGCTAATTATTCCTAATTATTTCTAATTATTACAAATTGTTACTAATTATTACAAATTTTTACTAATTGTTACTAATTAGTACTAATTATTACTAATTATTACAATTTATTACTAATTATTACAATTTATTACTAATTATTACGAATTATTACTATTTATTACTAATTTAGCAATACTTAACAATACTTAGCAAAAGGAAAACTGCTTGAATAATGAAAGGAAATTTGGTAATCATCGTTGTGGAGATGACCTCGCAAGTAGTGTTGCAATAGGACGACCAAAGTAATGACATTCTCATCTCTAAGAATCATCTCACATGACTCTTTACATAGATCAATCTTCCTTAAAAATTTGAGGGGATATTAGTATCTTTCCCTTAAATTTTCAAGGAAGAATGATCTATGTAAAGGTTCATGTGAGATAATTCTTATACATAAGAAGGGCATGACTTGGGTTGTCCTATTGCAACACTACTTGCGAGGTGATCTACCATACAAGGACAATTATAGATTTTACATTGGACATGGCTGACACAAACTTTTTATTATGCATGACCTGACAATTGGCGACCCTTTGAGATTTAAACATGTTAAGAATAGAGAAAAGCCTATTGCGAATATTGATAATTTTAATATTTCATAAATTTTTTATTATTTTAATAATATTAATATTGTTTTTTCGTAAATATTGATAATATAACTTTTTTATTACTAATTATTGCTAATTATTGCTAATTATTGTTAATTATTGCTATTTATTCCTATTTATTTCTATTTATTGATATTTATTGATATTTATTGCTATTTATTGCTATTTATTGCTATTTATTGCTATTTATTGCTATTTATTGCTATTTATTGCTATTTATTGCTAATTATTTCTATTTATTCCTAATTATTTCTATTTATTCCTAATTATTTCTAATTATTGCTATTTATTGCTATTTATTTCTAATTATATCTATTTATTTCTAATTATATCTAATTATTTCTAATTATATCTATTTATTGCTAATTATATCTATTTATTGCTAATTATATCTATTTATTGCTAATTATATCTATTTATTTCTAATTATATCTATTTATTTCTAATTATATCTATTTATTGCTAATTATATCTAATTATTGCTAATTATTACTAATTATTGCTAATTATTACTAATTATTTCTAATTATTACTAATTATTACTAATTATTACTAATTATTGCAAATTATTTCTAATTATTACTAATCATTACTAATTATTACCAATCATTACTAATTATTACCAATTATTACTAATTATTACCAATTATTACTAATTATTACCAATTATTACTAATTATTACCAATTATTACTAATTATTACCAATTATTACTAATTATTACCAATTATTACTAATTATTACCAATTATTACTAATTATTACCAATTATTACTAATTATTACTAATTATTACAAATTATTACTAATCATAACTAATCATTACTAATCATTACTAATTATTACTAATTATTACTAATTATTACTAATTATATCTAATTATTACTAATTATATCCAATTATATCTAATTATATCTAATTATTAATAATTATTACTAATTATTAATAATTATTACTAATTATTACTAATTATTACTAATTATTACTAATTATATCTAATTATTACTAATTATATCTAATTATTACTAATTATATATAATTATTACTAATTATATCTAATTATTAATAATTATATATAATTATATCTAATTATTACTAATTATTCGTAATTATTGTCTAATTATTCCTAATTATTACTAATTGTTACTAATTATTCATAATTATTACTAATTATTTTTAATTATTACTAATTATTTCTAATTATTCCTAATTATTACTAATTATTCCTAATTACTACTAATTATTCCTAATTGTATCTAATTATTCCTAATTATATCTATTTATTCCTAATTATATCTATTTATTGCTAATTATTCCTAATTATTCCTAATTATTACTAATTATTCCTAATTATTTCTAATTATTTCTAATTATTGCTAATTATTCCTAATTATTCCTAATTATTGATAATTATTCCTAATTATTGCTAATTATTGCTAATTATTGCTAATTATTACTAATTATTACTAATTTTTACTAATTTTTACTAATTATATCTAATTATATCTAATTATTACTAATTATTACTAATTACATCTAATTATTACTAATTATTAGTAATTATATCTAATTATATCTATTTATTACTAATTATATCCAATTATTACTAATTATATCCAATTATTACTAATTATATCTAATTATTACTAATTATATCTATTTATTACTAATTATATCTATTTATTACTAATTATATCTATTTATTACTAATTATATCTATTTATTACTAATTATATCTATTTATTATTAATTATATCTAATTATTACTAATTATATCTAACTATATCTATTTATTACTAATTATATCTATTTATTGCTAATTATATCTATTTATTGCTAATTATATCTATTTATTGCTAATTATATCTATTTATTCCTAATTATATCTAATTATATCTAATTAATATTAATTATGACTAATTATTTATAATTATCACTAACAATATCAATTTCTTAGTAAAAATAATTATAAATAAAAATCAATTGAAATATAATTAAATTACAACTAATAAACAACAATTAAATTTAATATAAAAAAATAAAAAAAATAAAATATAAATAAAATATAAATAACTTAAACTTTGGTATTCTGAAGATATTGATGTCCTCTGATTGTTCTTGTATAAAAAATTTCAACTAAAAGAAAATTTTTCTTTGAAACTGAAGAATGAAAAGAGAGAGAGAAAGATCTGAATGATTTGAGGAAAAACAGATGGGGGTATATATAGGTTAGATTAGTTGCGACGAGGTTATTTGCGATGGGTTTCCCGTCGGAAATGATGGTATTTGCGACGGGGCTCGTCGCAAATAACCTCACCCGCATTAATTACAGTCGGCGGTTAAAAGGTTATTTGCGACAGGACCCGTCGCAAATAGTTCCTACCGACAGTCTTTTTGTGACGGGACGACATCCCATCGCAAAAAGTTATTAACCACATCCGGGTATTTGCGACGGGATCCCGTCACAAATACCCCTGCGCGGTTTGGCATGCAAGTCGCGCGGTTTGGCGCGCAGTCGCGCCAAACTATTTGCGACGGGATACATTTCCTCGTCGCAAATATTATTCGCGCGGTTTGGCGCGCAAGTCGCACCAAACTATTTGCGATGAGAGACGAAAACCCGTCTCAAATAATTGGGTATTTGCAACGGTAAATTTTCACTGTCGCAAATAGTTTCCTGGACGGGTTATTTGCTAGGGGAAGAAATCCCATCGCAAATAGTGATTTTTCCCGTAGTGAATGACATGTCACCATACGTGCGTACGTACGGCTTTCCGTCTCCTTGTCGTGGTATATTTGTTATTCAAAACATTATTATTTGGATGGGTATGATAATGATTTGTAATTGATGTAAATAATAAATATAACATTATAATGATTTTGTATATATGATATAGCATCCAATTATATATTATTTTATTATCAAAACAATGATATTGTCGCTCGTACGTACGTACGGACTACCGTCTCCACGAACGCGATGAGATTCATTCCCCATCGTATCCATTCAAGTCTAATTCTCATTTGATGATTAAAAATAATGTTTAAGGAGTTGATATCATTTTGGATATGAATAAGATACAATCTATCCATAACAAACATGGCTTATGTAGAAAAACATATAAAAGAAAACGAGTAAGTTAACACCTGAAACGACGATAATACTAAGAAATTATTAACAAAGCAATGTTAAAAGATCATATATGATATCATATTAATGTATATGATTCTTGTATAATTTAATAACAATTATTTCATCATTATACAAGAGGTTAACCTACCCTTGACCAAGGAAAAGTACAAGGTAAGGGTTTATTTCACAATCTCTTTATTATCTGAGGTTGTTTTTACGTAAATATCTACTCGGACCTCTTTATCATCCACATCCATGTTTCTAAAAAATGTATTTCTAATCATTCTTACTATTTTACAGACTGTGGGTTAAAGTAATTTATAACCTTGTTTGACTTTTTATAAGATGTTTATAAAGGAATCTTTCCGTCGTTTTCCAAACAAGGTCCTTTTTAACCTTTTCGACAAAATTAAGGTAAGAATGTTTTTTTAACTTATACGGCGGGTGTGGCTATTTTCCACCATTATAAAATCATCGAAGCTTCCCTTACAATATTATAAGAATATTTTCAATGTAAATGTTTCCTTTTATAATTATGTGACTTTTAAATGATAAAAAAAGAGATATTTCTCTCAAATAGTTTTGTTTTCTTCTATGTCAACATCCTTTGATGGATTTTAAGCTTATTTAAAGTTGATTTATTATGATACAAAACTTCTATATTGTTTTGAAGGTTTAGTGATATGTTTGACTATGGATGTGTTATTTTTATACCATTCATGGTTTATGGAGAAAGTATTGACATTTCATATGCTAGTTTTAATACGAATGTTTATGTTATGTTTAAACATGTTTATACGAGGAATGCATTGGACTTAATAAGTGACGGGTGGAGCCCGCTATAACTCCTCGATGCGTCGGTAGGTCTCATGAGACAAACTAGTGTCTTGGAACAAGGCCTAGATAAAATATTATTTGTAGTCTTGGTACAAGGCCTTGACTATGTGGTTATGATAGTCTGGCATTATGCATTCCAATATTATGAAAGTGGTTATTGATATTACATGTGATTATTCGACTAGTAGAATATCCATGAGAATAAGTAAATGGCATTATTTCATTTTATTTCTGCCATATTATGCTAAAGTTCAAGTTTAAAAGGATTTTGTTTTAATTATACATTGCCTTAAATGTTTATGCTTATTTATGAAAGTTTTCTCTATATTGTTATCCTTACTGAGCATCTGAGCTCACCCCTTTCTATGTTTTATTTTTCCTAGGATGTGAAAAAGTATTTTATTAAAGAACTGTAGGGATAGTATAAGTGGATATGAGTGTGTAGACAATGTGTTGGTGTAGTTTTCACTTTATGATGTAATGTAAACTTTATGAATGTATCTAGTGATTTCAAGGCTACTAAGATAATTGGTCTTTTGAGACTTTATCTTTTGTGATCATGACAATGTTATGTAATAATGCACTGACTCTGGGTAGCTGGGGTCGGGGCGTTACAGTTGGTATCAGAGAAAGTTTAGTACAAACCATGGAAGCTAGATTTAGATAAACTCTGATTAGAGCACATAGACCTAAGATGAACTTTGAGGATTAGTATAGAAGAACTTCCTAGAATTTTGGTATTGTAGAGATTTTGTGAGTTTTTCGAGCAATACATCCTTTTCTGGATATGAGTAGGTAGAGTCATCTCTGGAACAGATGTACCTAGGGGTAAAACCGGAAAACACTGCTTTGAGCTAGACTCGAATGGCAACTGGTGCACGACAGCGGGCATTGCTGCACTCTTGGTTACGACACTCCCAGGGGATATGCTTAGGATAATTCTCATTTTCTTTACAAACCAGTATGAAGGGTTTATGAGTATATACTTCCTCAAATAAAACATTTTTTATGATTATTGATTATATCCATAAACTTTTCAATTTATGTTAAGTGTTTTACAAGTTTGAATTATATATTTCGATTCATACACTAATCTAGTTTATGCCATTTTATATAAATGATGCCTAGTGGAAGGAATGGAAACTGTATCAATGCACGCACTCCATATAGGGATTTCCCTCCTGCTCAAGATAATTATAGTGGACTTGGTGATACAACTGGTGCTGATAAACTTATCACCATACTAGGACAACTCACTCAGGTTATGAATAATAACCTTACCCGTATGGATCGCCCTGATCCGCAGCATGGAGGATCAATGTTAGATCGTTTCATGAGGCAACAACCACCAAAATTCAATGGGAGTTCAAATCCATTAGTAGCTGAGAAATGGACAAATTCCTTAGAGAAATTATTCCATGCTTTAGGGAGTAGTGAAAGGGAAAAAGTTATCATGGCAGTTTACCGCCTCACTGGAGATGTTGATCAATGGTGGTCATTGTTTTCAAATTTTTTGAATGTTACACCCTCCTCATCCTGCTCTTCGGCGCTCTATTCGTCCAGGCCGGCGGATATCCCTGTCTCACTATTCGCCTCCTCCTTGCAGGTTCTAGCTCCCAGCTCAGGGGGTCTTGACCCTTAGTGGTTGTCAGCTCCAGTAGGAACAGGAGGTGTTCTCTCTGGCGCGCCGCAACACCCTTCTTCCCAGGTGGTCCCTCCGATAGCGCGCGGTTCCGAGGGCTCTTCGGTTCCCTTGTGGCCTCTGGGCTCTTCATTTAAGGACGCCCTTTATGGCTCTCCCCATCTTTCCCCCTGCTTCCCAGCGGTGTCAGTGCAGGCACAGTCGTCTCAAAAGGGACGACATGTTTTTCTGGATATCCCTGCACCGGTGTTCGAGGAGGTGAAGGGTTGTTTGCGATGGACCTTAGTCGCCAGGTTTGGCGGCTCCAAGCCTCCGCTGGAAATCTTCCAATGCTTTGTCCATTTCTGGGGGCTTGGTCTATAGGTGCAGGTTTCTCCTCTTCACAGGAACTCGTTCTGCCTTGTGATTCCTTCGGAGGCGGCCTTCATCTACGCTTGGTGTAAAGATCCGCACTCTTTTGGTCATTTGATCTTCAGTTTATCTCGATGGGCTATGGAGGCTCACAAAGGGCAAGAGAGTCTGCTTGCAGCCGTCTGGATCTTCCTCCCCAGGTTTCCCCTGCCCTTTCAGAACGAAGGCTTATTAATGGCTATTGGGAACTCTCTCGGGGGATATCTATGCTCTGATGACAACACTTGGAGTGGCTCGTCTACCTCGGCGGATCGGCTCTACGTGGAATTGGATTTGTCTCGCCCTATACCTGACCAGTTGGAACTCAAAGTGGAAGACTCGCTCAGGTGGATCCAGGATATCCTTTACCCATTTTTTCCCAGGTATTGTCAGCATTGTCTTCTTCAGGGGCACTCAGTACAGGTTTGTCGTCGAAGGCACCTGGGTGGGAGGCATTAACCTCCAGTGACGGAGGGTGGAAGGGATCTCAGACCGCACCCCTCGTCTCAACCGATTGATTTGGTTTCCAAGGAGGATTATCCCAGCAGTGATATCCCAGTGGCTCCTCCGATACTGTCAGATTTTCTAGTCCTCCCTGGCCCTCCTCAAGGGTAGGCTGCAGATGATCTCTAGGCCCTAGAACCATGTCTTCCAAGATGCTTTGCATCGTTGTAGGTTTTTTCTATCATGAATTTAGCAGTTCATTACATGCAGTTCCTTGAAGGGGGACAGGAGATGGTGTTATCTCGGGCCTCTCATCACCTGGACCCCCTGGTCTTCCCTACTCTTACCCCAACGATCCCCGGTATCACTCATGACTCGAATGAGAGGAGCATAATCCTATCCTCTGGAGCACCAGGATCTCCCCGGTCACCTTCCCCAAAACCCACTACCTCGGCCCCCCTCATGGGGCTGATATCCCCTCTATCATAGGAGGCACTTTTCTGTAGGGAAGGTGGCCTTTATACCAAATGTAACTGGAGGGAACGTAGGGACTGCTATTAGGAGAGTACTTCCTCCCCAGCAGTTTGTTCGGCCAATGCAATTGGAGTGTGCACGAGATCCAAATCAAGGAATCATAAGGGAAGCTCTTCTTCTCGCATTGTCAAGGCTATGAGTTCTAGAGCCAAAGTCAGGACACTCTTTCTTAAATGATACACATCCTCCTTTGGAATGCCCGGGGGATGGGCGCCCGGGTTAAGTCTGACTTCCTGGAATCAACAATATCCAAGCACAAAGTAGCAGTTGTTTCCATCCTCAAACACAAGCAGCATTCCCATAGGATCGAGGAGTACTCCAGAAAGCTTAGGTTGCATGGATACATGCACGCTGACCCAGTTAATCACCATATCTGGATTTTCTGTCATAAGAACTACAAGGTGGATTTGATCCAGGTGGGTGATCAGTTCATCGCCACCAAGGTATCGAGTGGCGTGCACTCTTTCTTTGTGACCTTTGTTTATGGTAGTTGTGACCATGTCCAAAGAGAGGTCCTATGGAAAGACCTTAACAATTTTTATCCAGGGCCGGAGGCGTGGATAGTGGGAGGTGACTTTAACGTAGTGGCAGATATGGCTGAGCGGTAGGGAAGGGGCCCATTCCCCAGAAAGGCGATCCTCGAATTTAATCTTTTCATGGCATGGAAAGGTCTTTTGGATCTCAGTTATGTAGGGGATCGGTTCACTTGGTGTAACAATCAAAAGAGAAACCACCGCATGTGGAGCAGTTTGGATAGGTGCCTGGGCAACATGCAGGCTATATCCACCTTCTCCAACTCAAAGGTAGAGCATTTGGTCTGCGGAGTTTCGAATCATTCACCTCTCCTAGTTTCTCTGGACCATGCACAAGTCCACAATGAGCACTTTCACTTCAGCCAACTCTGGACTACCTTACGGGCATACCAGGAACTTGTCTGCATGTCCTGGAATATGCTGGTTCATGGGAACACATGGAAATCTTTTCACAATAAACTGAGGTGTTTAAAATTGAGTCTTCGGGCATGGTCGAAAGACATCTACCCCCCAGATGGAGAGATTGAGACCATCATGAAGGAATTTGATGGCCTTGAGAGGAAACTGGAGGAGGTATGGGATGATTAGGTTTTTGAGGAGCTCCTGGGGAAGAAAGAAATCCTCGCAGGTATGCTACTGAAACAAGAGCGGTTGGCCAGGGAGGGGGAGAGAATTAAATGGCTTAAAGAGGGTGATAAAAACACCGCCTATTTTCAAATGTGTATCAAAGAAAGGAGATAGTTGTTAAAACCGAATATCCGCCTAGAGGATGGCTCTTTTACAGATGATAGGAATGTGGTGGGAGGCTTGGCCAACACCTTCTTCTTTGATTTGATTGCAGGTCCTAATGAATGCATGCAGAATGGATACCCTACATAGGAGATAGACTTGTTTGATGTTATTCCCTCTTTAGTATCGGCTAGGGATAACGAAGGCCTAGAAGCAATACCTGGTGAGAAATAAATTCGCAAAGCTATTATTCATTTCAATCCTGAGAGTGCGGCGGGTCCAGACGGTTTTCCGGCATCCTTTTACAGATCAGTATGGGACATTGTGAAGGAGATTTGGTGTATGCAATACAAGATTTTTTCTTGGGAGGGAGCTTTCCTCGAGTTGCATGTGCTACCACTATGGTGCTCCTGTCTAAATACAAGAACCCTTCTTCTATAGAACATTATAGACCGGTTAGTATGTGCAACACTCCTTATAAAATCTTGTCCAGTATTATTAACTCCAGGCTGGAAAGTCATTTACCTCAGTGGGTTTCGTTGGAATAACACTAATTTATTAATGGAAACTCAATACAAGAAGCCATTGCTCTGGCTCAAGAAATGTTTTGTGATATTAACTTCAAAACCCGTGGGTCCAAAATTGCAATCAAGCTCGATATGAACAAATCTTCTGATCATGTGGAGTGAATCTTAATCAATAAGGTGCTTGAAGGTATGGGTTTTTCCTCTGGGAACAATGATATCATCTTTCATTGTTTTAGCTCTTCTTGTTTATCAGTCACCTTCATGGGGAAATCCTACGGATTCTTCAAGGCTGCACGTGTTCTAAGGCAAGGGGACCCGATATCTCTGAGTTTTTTCATTCTTATCCAGGACGTTCTTAGCCAGCTTCTTCATCGGAGTGTTAATAATGGTGTGATCCTCCCATATCGTAGAAAATGGAGGCTTCCTACAGTGTCTCACCTCATGTTCACAGACGATACCATCATTTTCATGAATGCCTCGAGAAGATCTCTTTGTGTACTGAAAAAGGTGTTAGAGGAGTATGGACGTTAGAGTGGGCATATCATCAACAATAACAAGAGAAACTTCTACATCTCAAAAGCATGCACCTCCTCACGGGTCTCCTCGGTGAGCTCCAAACTGGGCATGCAAAGGGGTGATCTCCCCATGGGATACCTGGGTGCCCCCATCTCGTCGAGCAGACCTCGTATCCCCGACTTCAACCACCTTCTCACCAAAATAACCGACCGAGTGTTGAACTGGAAGAACAAGTACTTGTCCTTCGGGGGACGGATCGCGCTGGTGAACAACGTTCTCCTAGAGACTCCAGTGCATGCTCTCTCTTCTATTAAAGTCCCCAAATGTGTAATTCATAATATCGACAGGATCCTTGCTAGATTCATATGGGACCCCACCTCCATAGGAAAAAGGCACTGGGCCTCCTGGAGCAAGATGGCGCGGCCGGTCTGTGAAGGCGGAATTAATTTTCAAAGCCTGGAAAACACCTTTTACTGCATGCACGTGAGATTAGCATGGGATGTTCTGGATAAACGCACCCTATGGGGGAATATTGTCCACAAATACTATTTGGGGTGTCAGGCACAAGCTGAATCCCATATGCTGTCTATTTTCTCAGTGATCAGACCGATCATCTCCACCCTCTGTCCGCAGGTGCGCTGGATCGTGGGGAGAGGGGAGATATCCTTTTGGCACCAGAACTGGAGCAGTTCCACGATCGGTTTTCTCGAGTGCCCAGCCACCAACATCACCTTCAGGGAGGAAAGGTGCTTCCCATCTTTTGTCAAGATGGTTCTTGATAGGGAGAAACAAAAAATCTTCAACCCCATTGAACTGAGTTCAGACCTAGATATATGTGTCTTCGCCGCATCCCCCTCTGAGGCCTTCACGTCAAAGAACTTCAGGAAAATTTCTAGGGGGAAAGTTCAGGAAAATGGGGAGATGTGGTACGAGGTTCTGTGGGTGAAAGAT
Organism: Viscum album; assembly: GCA_963277665.1. Taxonomy (NCBI): domain Eukaryota; kingdom Viridiplantae; phylum Streptophyta; class Magnoliopsida; order Santalales; family Viscaceae; genus Viscum; species Viscum album. Next base: position 896,919,011 of record OY728126.1, read on the forward strand.
ATACCTACCAAATTCAATTTTCTTACCTAGAGAATTCGGAACAAATCCGTCCCGACATATGAGAACGTCAAGAGGTGTGGCATTAACATGGCGTCAAGATGTGTGTGTTGAAAGTCCTACAAGGAGGAAATCATAGTGCATTTGTTTTTTGAAAGTGACTGGGCACGCGAGGTGTGGACTTGTTTTGGGAGTCTCACTGTGGTATTCAATCCCAGCATGGATGGCCTTCCCTTTCTGGATAGATGGTACCATGGATCGGGAAGCATCGGACCTGAAAGAATGGCATGAACAGTGCTGCTGCAGGCAAGACGTTGGGGCCTCTGGATGGCGAGGAATAAGGTGAGACATGAAGGGGCGGGTGTGAAGGCACGTACTGTTATTGTTTGGACGAAGAACCTGTTAGGTGACCTAGCCATGGGCAGTCAGAAACTGGAAGGAAGCCCCATCACTAGCCTTGTTTCAATCAAGGGCATGTGCGGCGTCCACAGTCAGTGGAACTAAGGGAAAATGGGTTCGTTGGAACCCTCCATCTTGAGGGTTAAAACTCAATACAGATGGGTCTTGTGATCTGGGTTTAATACAGGGAGGAGGAGTGGTGCTTGACACTAGTGGGTCGGTGCACATGGCATTTTCAGTAAGGCTGGGGCAAGGTTCTTATTTACAGGCAGAGGCCCTTACAATGCTCCACAGTCTCATCTTATGTGGTCAGAAGGAGTTGGACATCTCTGAAGTGGAAACCGACTCAATGTTGGTGCACAATTCCTTACAAGACCAAGTTATCTCTCCCTGGTCGATCACCTATGCCATCAAAAAATGCTGGCGCTTACTTGGCAGCAACATTAAAGTGCTACACACCTGGAGGGAGGGTAACAAAGTGGTTGATCACCTCGCTTCTTAGGTTATTTCAGGGCCTGAGGACATTTTCTTTCACACTAGGGCTAGCTTAAAACCCGAGGGGGTCAATTTGATCAGAGGGGATGCTCTTGGTCTTCACTATTTCATACCCCCTTATCTCCTATCTTTGGGGGTGAGGACGGGGGTGGGCTGTGGTGAGGGTGTTGTGTTGTTATTGTTTTCCTCTTTTCTTGGAATAAAAATATATATGATGATGATGATGAGGCTAACTTTACAAGGGTATAAAGGCATGCAGTAGATTATATATGTAACCCAAGAAGTAAGATTGACTATTTCTTTGATGGGTTAAAACTGTTTCTCCATCGATCATTAGTCTCACAATCCTTCTCGTCATGCGAAGATATTATCTCATGTATTGTCAAGATAGAAAAAAAATATCCAATTCTTACGACTTTAAAGAAAAGAAAGAGAAGAAGAGATATACTGATCACTCTAGGAATGGAAATAAGTGGAAGAAGGGAAAAGTTGAATATCCATCTTATAGTAAATGTGGGAAGAAACACCCCAGTACTTTCTTGAAGGGAATGGGATTCTGTTACAATTGTGGTGAAAAAGGCCACCAAGATCGTGATTGTAAGGTGGATAAGTAAGCTACCTATGTTCAATGCTACAATTTCAGGGAGATGGGACATTATGAAAATGAATGTCCTAAGCGTCAGGGGAACTTACCTCAGAAAAGGCCAAGGGATCAAGGCCAATCTTATGCTATCACTACTGCTAAGGTAGAAGCTCTGAAAGATGTGGTGGTAGGTAATTTAATGGTTTCTTCAAGTTTATAAACAACTTTATTATTATGGAACATATAATTGTTTCATATCATCCCAGTTTTCTAAGAAAAATAGATATTTACAATTTGATTTAACAAGACAGTTGTCAGCCAAAACCCCTAAGGGAAGTATCATTGCAACAATGTTTTGTGAATCAGTCCCCATTAGAGCACATAAATGTTCTTTATCTGCTGATATCATCGTCATACCCATGATTGAATTTGATATAATCCTTGGTATGGATTGGATTTCAGACCATTATGTGAAGATTTATTGTAAGAAGATGGAGGATACTATTTTTTATGATGATGATAAAGAACACCTTATCTTTAGAGCAGATTTGTCACCACCTAATTCTTATCTAGATCCACCTCTAGTATCTCAACTAAATTCAATTATCGGGGAGGAATAGAATGAAATAACTATGGGCGAGGAAAGGAATGTTCAAATAGAGGATGTACCTATTGTGAAAGAATATGTAGATGTGTTTCCGGAATATTTACATTGACATCCTTCAGAATGAGAAATTGAGTTTTCCATTGATTTAATTCATGGTTCAAGGCCTATATCGAAGACCCCTTATAGAATGGCCACAGTGTAATTAGTTGAACTAAAGAAACAACTAGAGGAATTGAGTAATATGGGATTTATTTTCCCTAGTGTTTATCCATGGGGAGCCCCTATCCTTTTTGTTAAGAAGAAAGATGGATCTATGAGGTTATGTATCGACTATAGGGAAATCAATGCTATAACAATAATAACAAGTATCCCCTACCTTGAATTGATGATTTATTTGACCAACTACATGGAGCTCAATACTTTTCAAAGATTGACCTTCGATATGGATACCATCAGTTGTCTGTGAAGAAGGAAGACATTCCGAAGAGTGCATTTTTAACCAGGTACGGGCATTACGAGTTTACAGTAATGCCTTTTGGACTGACTAATGCATCCTCTATTTTCATGGTTCTAATGAAAAGAGTTTTCAAGGAGTATCTCGATGATTTTGTGGTGGTATTTATTGATTATATCTTGGTATATTCCAAAAGCTATGAAGATCATGAAAATCACTTATGCATTATCCTAAAGACTCTTAGAAGACATGAATTATATGGGAAGTTTAGTAAGTGTGAATTATGGCTTCTTGAGATTTCTTTTCTTGGCCATATTGTCTCTAAGGATGGAATTTCCGTTGATCCTTCTAAGACCAAGGCAATCCAAGAATGGCCAACACCGATGAGTATAACTTAATTACGCAGTTTTATTGGTTTAGCAGGTTATTATCGGCATTTCGTCCAGAATTTTGCCCAATTGGCTAACCCATTAATGATTCTCACACGAAAAGGGGTTAAATTTGTTTGGAAAAAAGAGTGTTAAGAAATTTTTGAAGAACTGAGGAGAATATTAGTCAATGCTCCTATATTGACTTTTCCATCGGGGAATGATGGGTTTGTTATTTATAGTGTTTCATCAAAGAAAGGACTTGGTTGTTTCCTTATACAGAATGATAGGGTTATTGCCTATGCAAAATGATATCTGAAAATTCATGAGAAAAATTGTCCTAATCATGATCTTGAGTTAGCATTTGTAATCTTTTCTTTGAAGATTTGGAGACACTATCTCTATGGTAAAAAATGTGAGATTTATACTGATCATAAGAGTTTGAAGTATATTTTCTCATAGAAAGAACTCAAGATGAGGCAAAGGTGATGCCTTGAACTACTCAAGGATTATGATTTCACGATACACTACCACCCATGGAAGGAAAATAAGGTGGCAGATTCTTTGAGCAGAAAGAATCATGGAGTTTTGAACAAAATGAGAGTTGAAAGGGATCCTATATACATGGATCTAGTAAAGATGGATATGGGAATCACAATGGTAGGTGAAACATCAATACTTTTTCAAATGGTCGCCAAAACATCTTTACTAGAATGGATAAAGAGTTATCAGTCCAATGATGAAGAGTTTAAAAATAAGATTAAAGCTGTAAATAATGGGAGATTGAGTGACTTTGTGTATGAAGATGGAATTTTGAAATTTGGGAAGAGACTTTGTGTTCCCAATATACCTAATCTAAAAAGGGAATTGTTGGATGATTCTCATAGTTCCAATTTCTCTATACACCTTGGGAGCACCAAAATGTATATAGATTTGAAGGAAAATTTTTGGAGAGAAAAAATGAAGAGGGAGATTGCTGATTTTGTGTCAAGATGTATGGTTTGTAAAAAATTGAAAGCTGGAAGGCAACAGCCTGGAAGAGTCATGCAACCTCTTCCCATACCAAAGTGGAAATGGGATAATATTACGATGGACTTTGTCATGGGACTACCAAAGACTCCTAAAAGGAATGAGGCAATATGGGTCATTGTTGATCATTTTACCAAGTCATCACATTTTCTTGCTATAAGGGAAGATCTACCACTTGAATGTCTAGAAAGGCTATATAGTAATGATGTTTTGAGACTTCATGGATTTCCCCTATTGATTGTTTCTGATCGTGATCTGCGTTTTACATCAAGATTCTGGAAAAGTCTTCAGAAATACCTGGATACTAAACTTCATTTGAGCACTGCCAACCACCCCCAAACTGATGGACAATCAGAACGGACTATTAAAACCTTAGAATACATGTTGAGATCTTTCTCACTTGACTTTCAGGTTATGTGGGATCAATATTTACCTCTGGTGTAATTTTACTATAACAATAGCTTCCATTAAATTATTCGGATGGCACCATACGAAGCATTATACAGAAAGAGATGTCGCACACCAACCTGTTGGGATGATGTTAGTGAAAGAAAACTTGTAGGCACAGAACTTGTGGAGGAAATGATAGAAAAGGTGAAAGTAATCCAAACTCACATCAAAGAAGCTCAAAGTAGGCAGAAGAGCTATGCTAACAATCGAACGAATGATTTGGAATTTCAGGTAGGAGATCATTTTTTCATAAAGGTATATCCATGGAAGAGATTTATACGTTTCGGTAAGAAAGGTAAATTGAGTCCTAGGTACATCAGACCATTCGAAATTCTAGAATGAATTGGGGATGTAGATTATCCTTTGGTAATGCCTCCAAGTCTCTCCAAAGATCACGATGTGTTCCACGTATCACTGTTGAGAAAATACATGTCTGACCCAATGCATGTACTCACTTATAAAGAAGTAGAACTGGAACCCGATCTGTCTTATTGCGAAGATCCCATCAGGATTCTTGATACCAGAGAACAAGTGTTGAGAAACCAGATGACTCACCTGGTAAAAGTTTTATGGAAAAACCATAAGATGGAAGAGGCAAAGTGGGAACCTGAGGAAATTATGATGAAGAACCACCCAAGTATTTTCATGCGGTAGTATTATAGAAATTTCGAGGAAGAAATTATTTGAAGGATGTGAGAATGTAATGCCCCAAGCTTCCACGGTATGCTTCTCTTTGAATAATACAGTAGTGTGTGTTGTGCGCAACTTCGAGTTCTAACACACACCACAACCAATCAAACTAGCCGTTATAAATAGTAATACCCACTTTTTGAATTTTTATAAAATTTATATTTCAAAATGGACTTCATTTTTGGATATGGAATATTGAAATTAGATTAGGGTGAATTTTTGGTACTTTTCTGATAACTTTCATATTTTTATGAATAGTGAAAATTGCTACATTTTAATTAAAAACAACTTTTTTATCAAAAATAATTAATAGTGATAAATTATAAATTTGAATGATTTTAAAGTATAATTAGGTTATATTTTTATAATTTAATCCAATGATGGTCATTGGACATTATTTCACATTTGAACTAGACATAAACAAGTGTCAATCTTTTGATAGTTATTATTTCTTAAAAACACGCTTTTTGTTTTAACAACGGAAATTAATTTTAAATTAATTTCTACCACTTCTGTGGTTTGAATTTAGAAAAATGGATTCAATATTTAGAAACATGAGGTCTAAATCCTGTAAATAGGTAACTTTTATTTTTAGACATTTTGAATAATTACTTCGGTAAATATTGTATTTACCATGGTTAAAGGATAAATTCGGTAAATAAGGGTAAACAAATAATATTATAATAATAATAAATTACCCTAAAATGTGTCCTAACCCTATTTGTTGATACATGTCCGACCATGGGCATCTTTGGGTCAATTTTTGGGACCCCATTGAGCCACTTGTAAGTGATAATGACACTTTATATTAATTAAGTTAAAGTAAATACAAAAATGACATAAGCATATATCTTTTAGAAAAAGAAATTACATAGGGTTATATATGTTATATTTTCAACTATAAATATTAATTATAAATATATAATGATTTCATACATAATGGTATTTTATTTTTAATTTTTATACATTGAATAATTAAATTTATTTATGACACAATAATGATGAAGTATTTTCCTTATTAATGAAAGAATCAAATAATTGGTATTATAAATGATAAAATAAATATAATTTGAAAGTTTTTATGACATAAAAAAATTTTATTGGTTAATATTATATGTTAGGATTAAATAAATTAATTTGGTTCGAATTATTAAACTTGTTAAGAATTTAACAAAAATAAATTATTAAATAGTGTCAAAATTGACATAAAGAGTTTTTAAAACAAATATTATATTATTAATTGATATTCTATTCCTAAAAATCTAATGTTTGGCAAAAGGGCTTATATAATGATAGGTTTATCATTAATGGACCACTTGGGGGGTATCTTGGAAGTATATAGTAAGTTTATTTTCTACATAATATAAAAATATAAAGAGACATGGTAAATGCCAAACTAATTAACTAAGAGTTAAAACTAAAAGATAAGGTTAATATAGTGACCCAAACCTATCAAAAACCTATTTTTTGAGTGGTTTTAGACCTATAACCACCTTAAAATTTAAATAATCTACTTTGGAGCCATTAGAAACTGAATATTAATTTATTATAAAATAATATTTCTAGCTTTTCCAAAGGTGCCCCTCACCCCTCTTATAAAAGGGCACTCCCCCTTCTCTCAAACTTAATACCTTCAAATCATTTTGGTTCAGACAAACTCTATCCAAATACCCTCTCAACAGTACTCTCTTCATCCTAGATAAATTCCTTTAGTCATAAATCCAACTTAATGAGCCCTTTTGATCAAATCAAAAGGAAGAACCCGAAGAAGAGGTAATGTTTTCACCACCCTCTTTCAAGTTCCTTTCTTCTTCCACTTCTTCTTTCTGTGTTATTTCCATTCTAAAATAATAAATCCAGTATATTCTATATACTGTGATGTTATTATAAATATGGTACAACCATATTCAGTATTTTATCCATCCTTTTAATGACATGTCACTATACGTGCGTACGTACGACTTACCGTCTTCACGTCGTGGTGTAATTGTTATTCAAAACATTATTCTTTGGATGGGTATGATAATGATGTGTAATTGATGTAAATAATAAATATAACATTATAATGATTCTTTATATATGATATACCATCCAATTATATATTATTTTATTATCAAAATAATGATATTGTCGCTCGTGCATACGTACGGACTACCGTCTCCATGAACGCGATGAGATTCATTCCCCATCGTATCCATTCAAGTCTAATTATCATTTGATGATTAAAAATAATGTTTAAGGAGTTTATATCATTCTGGATATGAATAAGATACAACCTATCCATGATAAACACGGCTTATGTAACAAAACATATAAAAGAAGACGAGTAAGTTAACACCTGAAACGACGATAATACTAAGATATTATTAACAAAGCAATGTTAGAAGATCATATATGATATCATATTAATGTATATGATTATTTTATAATTTAATAACAATTATTTCACCATTATACAGGAGGTTAACCTACCCTCGACCAAGGAAAAGTACAATGTAAGGGTTTATTTTACAATCTCTTCATTATCTGAGGTTTTTTATACGTGATTATCTACTAGGACCCCTTTATCATCCACATCCATGTTTCTTAAAAATATATTTCAAAAAATTCTTACTATTTTATAGACTATGGTTTAAATCCATTTATACCCTTGTTTGACTTTTTATAATATGTCTATAAAGGAATCTTTCTGTCTTTTTCCAAACAATTTCCTTTTTAACCTTTTCGACAAAATTAAGGTAAGAATGTCTTTTTTTAACTTATACGGTAGGTGCGGCTATTTTACACCATTATAAAATAGTTGAAGCTTACCTTAAAATATTATAAGAATATTTTCAAAGTAAATGTTTTATTTTATAATTATGTGACTTTTAAATGATTAAAAAAAGAGAAATTTCTCTAAAATAGTTTTGATTTCATCTAGGTCAACATCCTTTGATGGATTTTAAGATTATTTGAAGTTGATTTATTATAATACAAAACTTCCATATTATATTGAAGGTTTTGTGATATGTTTGACTATGGATGTGTTATTTTTATACCATTAATGTTTTATGGATAAATTATTGACATTTCGTATGCTAGTTTTAATACCAATGTTTATGTTATGTTTAAACATGTTCATATGAGGAATGCATTGGACTTAGTAAGTAACGGGTGGAGCCTTCTATAGCTCCTTGATGCATCAGTATGTCTCATGAGACAAACTAGTGTCTTGTCACAAGGTATTGAAAAAATATTATTTGTATTCTTGGCATAAGGCCTTGACTATGTGGTTATGATAGTCGGGCATTATGCATTCCAATATTATGAAAGTGGTTATTGATATTTCATGTGATTATTCGACTAGTAGAATATCCATTGAATAAGTAAATGGAATTATTTCATTTTATTTCTGCCATATTATTCTGAAGTTCAATTTTAAAAGGGTTTTGATTTAGTTATACATTGCCTTAAATGTTTATGCCTATTTATGAAAGTTTCCACTATATTGTTATCCTTACTGGGCATCTGTGCTCACCCCTTTCTATGTTTACTTTTTCCCATGATGTGAAGATGTAATTTATGAATGAACTATAGGGATAGTATGAGGGGATATGTGTGTGAACTATGGAGACTATGTTGTTGTAGTTTTCATTTTATGATGAAATGTAAGACTGGTGAATGTGTCTAGTGATTCCAAGGCTACTGAACTAATCGATCTTTTGAGACTTGAACTTTTATGAGCATTCCAATGTTTTGTAACAATGCACCGACTCTGGGTAACTGGGGTCGGGGCATTATATTTGGTATCAAAACATTGGCATGATCACAAATGATCAAGTCTCGAAAGACCGATTAGTTTAGTAGCCTTGAAATCACTAGATACATTCATCAGCCATACATTACATCATAAAATGAAAACTACAACAACATAGTATCCATAGTCCATACTCATATACCCTGATAATATACCTGTAGGTCATTCATAATTCACTTCTTCAAATCCTGGGAAAAACAAAACATAGAAAGGGGTGAGCTTAGATTCCTAGTAAGGATAACAATATAGCAGAAACTTTCATAAATAAGCATAAACATTTAAGGCAATGTATAACTAAAACAAAAGCCTTTTAAACTTGAACTTAATCATAATATGACAGAAATAAAATGAAATAATTCCATTTACTTATTCACATGGATATTCTAATAGTCAAATAATCACATGCAATATCAATAACCACTTTCATAATGTTCGAATGCATAATGCCATACTATCATAACCACATAGTCAAGGCCTTCTGCCAAGACTACAAAAAAGATTTTTTCAAGGCCTTCTTCCAAGACACTAGTTTGTCTCATGAGACCTACCAATGCATCAAGGAGCTATAGCGGGCTCCACCCGTCACTTACTAAGTCCAATGCATTCCTCATATGAACAGGTTTAAACATAACATAAACATTTTTATTAAAACTAGCATACGAAATGTAAATACTTTATCCATAAACCATGAATGGTATAAAAATAACACATCCACAATAAAACATATCACAAAAAATTCAATACAATATATAAGTTTTGTATCATAATAAATCAACTTCAAATAATCTTAAAATCCATCAAAGGATATTGACATAGACGAAATCAAAACTATTTGAGAGAAATATCTCTTTGTTTGAAATCATTTAAAAGTCACATAATTATAAAATAAAACATTTACTTTGAAAATATTCTTATAAGATTTTAAGGGAAGCTTCAATGATTTTATAATGGTGGAAAATAGCCGCACCCACCGTATAAGTTAAAAAAAATACATTCTTACCTTAATTTTGTCGAAAAGGTTAAAAGGACCTTGTTTGGAAAAAGACGGAAATATTCCTTTATAAACATCTTATAAAAAGTAAAATAAGGGTATAAATGACTTTACACAATAGTATATAAAATAGAAATATTTTTTTGAAATACATTTTTAAGAAACATGGATGTGAATAATAAAGAGGTCCCAGTAGATAATCACGTATAAACAACCTGGAATAATTAAGAGATTGTAAAATAAACTCTTACCTTGTACTTTTCCTTGGTCGATGGTAGGTTAACCTCATGTATAATGGTGAAATAATTGTTATTAAATTATAAAATAATCATATAAATTAATATTATATCATATATTATCTTTTAACATTGCTTTGTTAATAATATCTTAGTATTATCATCGTTTAGGGTGTTAACTTACTTGTTTTATTTTATATGTTTTGTTACATAAGCCCTATTTGTTATGGCTATTTTGTATCTTATTCATATCCAGAATTATATCAAATCCTTAAAAATTATTTTTAATCATCAAATGAGAATTAGACTTGAATGGATACGATGGGAATTGAATCTCATCTCGTTCATAGAGACGGTAGTCCGTACATACGCACGAGCGACAATATCATTATTTTGATAAAAAAATATATATATAATTGGATGTTATATCATATATAAAGAATAATTATAATTTTATATTTATTATTTACATCAATTACACATCATTATCATACCCATCCAAATAATAATGTTTTTAATAACAATTACACCACGACGTGGAGACGGTAAGCCGTACGTACGCACGTATGGTGACATGTCATTAAAAGGATGATAGAATACTGAATATGGTTGTACCATATTTATAATAACATCACAGTATATAGAAGATACTGGATTTATTATTTTAGAATTTAAATAACAAATAAAGAAGAAGTGGAAGAATAAAGGAACTTGAAAGAGGGTGGTGAAAACATTACATCTTCTTCGGGTTCTTCCTTTTGATTTGATAAAAAGGGCTCCTTAAGTTGGATTTTTAAATAAATTAATACCTCTAGGATGAAGCGAGGACTGTTTAGAGGGTATTTGGGTAGTGTTTTTTCGAACCAAAAGCCTTTGAAGCTATGAATTTTGAGGGAAGGGGGGGTTCCCTTTTATAAGAGGGGTGAGGGGCACCTTTTGAAAAGCTAGAAATAGTATTTTATAATAAATTCATATTCGGTTTATAATGGATAAAAAGTGGATTATTTAAAGGTTAAGGTGGTGATAGGTCAAAAACCACTAAACCAATAGGTTTTAGACAGGTTTGGGTCACTATACTAACATTATCTTTTAGTTTTAACTCTTAGTTAATTAGTTTGACATTTACCATCTCTCTTTATATTTTTATATTATATAGTTAATAAACTTACTATATACTTCTAAGAGACCCCCAAGTGGTCCATTAATGATACACCTATCATTATATAAGTCCTTTGGCCGAACCTTAGATTTTTTATGAATAGAATATCAATTAATAATATAATATTTTGTTTTAAAAACTCTTTTATGTCAATTTTGACACTATTTGGTATTTTGTTTTTGAAAAATTCATAACAGCATTATTACTTAAAGAAAATTCATCTAAACAACCTTAATATTTCATATTAACCTTGAAAATTATTGGAATTCATAAAAAGTCTCAAATTACATTTATTTGGATATTTATAATATAAATTATTTTAATATTTCATTAATTAGGTAATTACTGTATCACCATTGTGTCATAAATAAATTAAATTATTTAATGTTTAAAAATTATAAATAAAATACCATTATGTAGGAAATATTTTTATATTTCTAATGAATATTTATAATTGAATTTATCTTATGTATAACTCTATGTAAAAATTGTTTTTCTAAAAGATATATGCTTATGTTATTTTTGTATTTACTTTAACTTAATTAATATAAAGTGTCATTATCACTTAAAAGTAGATCCATGGGGTCCCAAAATAGACCCAAAGATGACCATGGTCAGAAATGTATCAAATAATAGGTTTATGACACGTTTTAGGGTAATTTATTATTATTATAATATTATTTGTTTACCCTTATTTACTGGATTTACCCTTTAACCATGGTAAATAAAATATTTACCGAAGTAATGATTCAAAATGTATAAAAATAAAAGTTACCTATTTATACAATTTAGACCTCCTGATTCTAAATATTGAATCCATTTTTATAAATTCAAAACACAGAAGTGGCAGAAATTAATTTAAAATTAATTCTCGTTGTCAAAACAAAAAACGTGTTTTTAAGAAATAATAACTATCAAAAGATTGTCACTTCCTTATGTCTAGTTTAAATGTAAAATTATGTCCAATTACCAAAATTGTATTAAATGGTAAAAATATGTTCTAAATATAATTTAAAACCACTCAAATTCATAATTTATCACTATTCATTATTTCAATTAAAAAAGATGTTTTTAATTAAAATTAATAATTTTCACTATTCATCAAAATATGAAAGTTATCAAAAATGTACAAATATTCACCCTAAGATAATTTCGATATTCTGAATCCAAAAATGAAGTCCATTTTGAAAGATAAAATGTATAAAATTTCAAAAATTTGGTATTACTATACATAATGGCTAGTTTGATTGGTTGTGCTGTGTGTTAGAACTCGAAGTTGCATACAACACACGCTACTGTATTATTCAAAGAGAAGTGTACCGTGGAAGCTTGGGGTGTTATATTATCCCCTCCTTCATATAATTTTTTCCTCGAAATTTCTAGTATACTACCTCTTGAAAAGACTCGGGTGGTTCTTCATCATAAGTTCCTCGGGTTCCCACGTTGCATCTTCCATCTTATGGTTTCTCCATAGAACTTTTACCAGACGAGTCGTCCAGTTTCAAAACACTTATTCTCTGGTATCAAGAATTCTAACGAGATCTTTGCAATAAGATAGATCAGGTTCCAGATCTACTTCTTCATAAGTGAGTACAGGCATTGGGTCAGGCATGTATTTTCTACACAGTGATACATGGAACACATCGTGAACTTTGGAGAGACTTGGCGGCATTGCCAAACGATAAGCTACAACCCCAATTAATTCTAGAATTTCGAAAGGTCTGATGTACCTGGGACTCAATTTACCTTTCTTACTTAAACTTATAACTCCCTTCCATGGATATACCTTTACGAAAACATGATCTCCTACCTGAAATTCCAAATCCTTCTTTTGGTTGTCAGCATAGCTCTTCTACCTACTTTGAGCTGCTTCGATGTGGGTTTGGATTACCTTCACCTTTTCCATCATTTTCTCCACAAGTTCTGGGCCTACAAGTTTTCTTTCACCAACATCATCCCAATAGGTTGGTGTGCAACATCTCTTTCTGTATAACGCTTCGTATGGTGCCATCCGAATAATTGAATGGAAGCTATTGTTATAGGGAAATTCCACCAGAGATAAATATTGATCCCACATACCCTGAAAGTCGAGTGAGAAAGATCTCAACATGTTTTCTAAGGTTTGAATAGTCTTTTATGATTTTCCATCTGTTTAGGGGTGGTAGGCGGTGCTCAAACGAAGTTCAGTATCCATGGATTTCTGAAGAATTTTCCAGAAACATGAAGTAAAACGGGGATCACGATCCGAAACAATTGATAGAGGTACTCCATGAAGTCTCACAACTTCGTTAATATATAGCCTTGCTAAACGTTCAAGTGGAAGATCTTCCCTTATATAAAGAAAATGTGCTGACTTGATAAGATGATCAACAATGACCCATATTGCATCGTTCCTTCTAGGTGTCTTTGGTAGTCCCATGAAAAAGTTGATTGTGATATTATCCAATTTCCACTCAGGTATGGGAAGAAGTTGCAGTACTCCACCAGGTTGTTGCCTTCCAACTTTCACTTGTTGACAAACCATACATCTTGACACAAAATCAGCAATCTCCCTCTTCATGTTGTCCCACCAAAAATGTTCCTTCAAATCTCTATACAGTTTGGTGCTCCCAGGGTGTATAGAGAAATTGGAACTATGAGCATCATCCAACAATTCCCTTTAAAGATAAGGTAAATCGGGAACACAAAGTCTCCTCCAAAATTTCAAAATTCCATCTACATACACAAAGTCACTCAATCTCCCATCATTCATAGCTTTAATTTTCTTTTTTAAACTCTTCATCATCGGTCTGAGAACTCTTTATCCTTTCTAGTAAATATGGTTTGGCAACCATTTGAAAAAGTATCGATGTTTCACCTTCCATGGTTATTCCCATATACATCTTTACTAGATCCATGTATATAGGATCCCTTTCAACTCTCATTTTGTTCAAAACTCCATTATCCTTTCTGCTCAAAGCATCTGCCACCTTATTTTCCTTCCTCGGGTGGTAGTGTATCGTGAAATCATAATCCTTGAGTAGTTCAATTCATCGCCTTTGCCTCATGTTGAGTTCTTTCTGTGAGAAAATATACTTCAAACTCTTATGATCAGTATAAATCTCACATTTTTAACCATAGATATAGTGTCTCCAAATTTTCAAAGCAAATATTACAGCTTCTAACTCAAGATTATGAGTAGGATAGTTTTACTCATGAATTTTCAGCTCTCGTGATGCATAGGCAAAAACTCTATCATTCTGCATAAGGACACAACTAAGTCCTTTCTTTGATGCATCACTATAAATAACAAACCCATCATTCCCTGATGGTAGAGTCAATATAAGAAAATTGACTAATCTTCTCTTCAGTTCTTCAAAACATTCTTCACACTCTTTTGTCCAAACAAATTTAACCCCTTTTCGTGTGAGCTTCATTAATGGGTTATCCAATCGGGCAAAATTCTAGACAAAATGCCGATAATAACTTGTTAAACCAATAAAACTGCGTACCTTAGTTATACTCGTCAGTGCTGGACATTCTTGGATTTCCGTGGTCTTAGAAGGATCAATAGAAATTCCATCCTTAGAGACAATATGGACAAGAAAAGAAATCTTCTGAAGCCAGGAATCATACTTTCTAAACATCCAATATAATTCCTATCTTCTAAGAGTCTTCTAGATAATGCGCAAATGATTTTCAAGATCTTCATAGCTTTTTTAATATACCAAGATATCATCAATAAATACCACCACAAAATCATCAAGATATTCCTTGAAAACTCTATTCATTAGATCCATGAAAATAGAGGGTGCATTATTCAGCCCAAAAGGCATTACTGTAAACTCGTAATGCCCGTACCTGGTTCAAAATTTTGTCTTCGGAATTTCTTCCTTCTTCACACACAACTGATGGTATCCATATCGATGGTCAATATTTGAAAAGTATTGAGCTCCATGCAGTTGGATGAATAAATCATCAATGCGAGGTAGGCGATACTTGTGCTTTTTGTTAAAAAGAATGATGGATCTATGAGGTTATGTATCGATTATAGGGAAATCAATGCTATAAAAATAAAGAACAAGTAACCCCTACCTTGCATTGATGATTTATTTGACCAACTACATGAAGCTCAATACTTTTCAAAGATTGACCTTTGATCTCAATACTTTTCAAAGATTGACCTTCGATCTCAATACCATCAGTTGTGTGTGAAGAATAAATACATTCCAAAGACCGCATTTCGAACCAGATACGGGCATTATGAGTTTACAGTAATGCCTTTTGGGATGACTAATGCACCCTTTGTTTTCATGGATCTAATGAACAAAGTTTTCAAGGAATATCTCGATGATTTTTTGGTGGTATTTATTGATGATATCTTGGTATATTCTAAAATCTACGAAGATCATGAAAATCACTTGAGCATTATCCTGAAGACTCTTAGAAGACATGAATTATATGGGAAGTTTAGCAAGTGTGAATTCTAGTTTCAGGATATTTCTTTTCTTATCCATATTGTCTCTAAGGATAGAATTTCCGTGGATCCTTCTAAGATCAAGGCAATCCAATAATGGCCAGAACTGATGATTATAACTGAGGTATGCAGTTTTATTGGTTTAGTAGGTTATTATCGGCGTTTCATCCAGAATTTTTCTAGATTGGATAACCCATTAACGAAGCTCACACGAAAAGGGGTTAAATTTGTTTGGACAAAAGAGTGTGAAGAATGTTTTGAAGAACTGAATAGAAGATTAGTCAATGCTCCTATATTGACTCTACCGTCGGGGAATGATGGGTTTGTTATTTATAGTGATGTATCGAAGAAAGGACTTGGTTGTGTCCTTATGAAGAATGATAGGTTTATTGCCTATGCGTCACGATAGCTGAAAATTCATGAGAAAAACTATCCTAATCATGATCTTGTGTTATCAGCTGTAATCATTGCTTTGAAGATTTGGAGACACTATCTCTATGGTGATAAATGTGATATTTCTACTGATCACAAGAGTGTTTGAAGTATATTTTCTCAAAGAAAGAACTCAACATGAGGCAAAGGAGATGGCTTGAACTACTCAAGGATTCTAACTGCATGATACACTACCACCCGGGGAAGGAAAATAAGGTGGCAGATGCTTTGAGCAGAAAGGATCATGGAGTTTTGAACAAAATGAGAGTTGAAAGGGATCCTATATACATGGATCTAGTAAAGATGGATATGGGAATCCCCATGGCAGGTGAAACATCAATACTTTTTCAAATGGTTTCCAAACCATCTTTACTATAAAGGATAAAGAGTTATCAGGCCAATGATAAAGAGTTTAAAAAAAAGATTAAAGCTGTGAATGATGGGAGATTGAGTGACTTTGTGTTTGAAGATGGAATTTTGAAATTTGGGAAGAGACTTTGTGTTCTCGATATACCTGATCTAAAAAGGGAATTATTGGAAGATGCTCATAGTTCCAATTTCTCTATACACCCTGGGAGCACCAAAATGTATAGAGATTTAAAGGAACATTTTTGGTGGGACAACATGAAGAGAGAGATTGCTGATTTTTTGTCAAGATGTATGGTTTGTAAACAAGTGAAAGCTGGAAGGAAACAACCTGGAGGAGTCATGAAACATCTTCCCATACCATAGTGGAAGTGGGATAATATTACGATAGACTTTTTCATGGTACTACCAAATACTCCTAGAAGGAACAATGCAATATGGATCATTATTGATCGTCTTACCAAGTCAGAAAATTTTCTTGTTGTAAGGAAAGATCTACCACTTGAATGTCTAGAAAGACTATATATTAATGAAGTTTTGAGACTTCATGGAGTACCCCTATCATTTTTTCTATTCGTGATCCACGTTTTACATCAAGATTCTAAAAAAATGTCTTCAAAAAGCCCTGGATACTGAACTTTGTTTGAGTACTGCCTACCACCCCTTAACTAATGGGCAATCAGAACGGACCATTCAAACCTTAGAAGACATGTTGAGATCTTTCTCACTTGACTTTCAGGTTATGTGGGATCAATATTTACCTCTGGTGGAATTTTTCTATAACAATAGCTTCCATTCAAATATTCGGATGTCACTATACGAAGCGTTATACGGAAAGAGATGTCACACACCAACCTGTTGGGATGATATTGGTGAAAGAAAACTTGTAGGCCCAGAACATGTGGAGGAAACGATGGAAAAGGTAAAGGTAATCCAAACCCACATCAAAGAAGCTCAAAGTAGGCAGAAGAGCTATGCTGACAACTAAAGGAAGGATTTGAAATTTCAGGTAGGAGATCATGTTTTCTTAAAGGTATCACCATGAAAGGGAGTTATACGTTTCGGTAAGAAATGTAAATTGATTCCTAGGTACATCGGACCTTTCAAAATTCTATAACGAATTGGGGTTGTACCTTATCATTTGGAAATGCCGCCAAGTCTCTCTAAAGTTCACGATGTGTTCCACGTATCACTGTTAAGAAAATACATGCCTAACCCAATGCATGTACTCACTTATGAAGAAGTAGGATTGGAACTCGATCTGTCTTATTACAAAGAACTCGTCAGGATTCTTGATACTAGAGAACAAGTGTTGAGAAACCGGATGAATCGTCTGGTAAAAGTTCTATGGAGAAACCATAAGATGGAAGATGCAACGTGGGAACCTGAGGAATTTATGATGAAGAACCACCCGAGTCTTTTCATGTGGTAGTATTCTAGAAATTTCAAGGATGAAATTATTTGAAGTAGGGTAGAATGTAACGCCCCAAACTTCCACTATAGCATCCCGACATTTTATAACATAAACTTTCATTTCATTACACGGAACTGAGGATCGTTAAGGTTTAGTGTCTTGGAAACAAGGATCATAATACATAAAAAAAACATAAAAACATTCTTCTTAAACACTTGAAAGGCTTCTCCTTTAGTTCATCCTATGTTCATTATGCATCTCATAACCTGGGGACATACATCAAAAGAAAGGGTGAGCAGAAGGCCCAGTAAGGGAAACAAGAGAAACATTTTACAAGTGAACTTGAGATACTTCAATAAGGACATGAAAAGAACTTTAAGGCATGAGAAAGAAATCATGAGATACATCGTAACAAAAATAATCATTTTTCATAACTGGAATATGTGGATACAACATTTAATATTGACAATCGTTTCGTTTCACCAAGGTCCATCCCCAAGGTGTCGTTAAAAATTACCAAGGTTATTCACCAAGGCGTCGTTAAAATGGTCATCTCTAGAGATTAAGTCTTTACCCAATGCATTGGAGCGCTATCAGGGAGCACCCTTAAATTTGTCTTTATTTTCATGTGATCCACATATATCATCATAAAAAATTTCATAAATAACCCATATAGCATAAAACAAATGGGTTTCATTTCATAATCATAACGTTTCAAAAACTGCTTTAAAGACATGATCTTTACGTTACTTTAAACCCACGGAAAGGGAAAGCGGGTATCATGTATGTAAATCCCAGAATTTAAAATAGAACATTTTTATATATATGTGAATAACCCTTTAGAAATAGGAGCTTTGAGTATTCACTTTATAACATAAAATAATTTTGTGAAAAGAGAGGCATTTTGAGACGAAAATTCTGCAGCATAACGGCTATGTTACAAGGTTTTAGAAACTTTGAAAAGAGAGGGAACATGGGTTGAACAATCATAATTGACCCATAAAAAGGTATAGGGACAGAATAAGAAGGATATATGGACATGGTGATGCAATTTCAAGTACATACCAATTTAAATGAAAAACATGGAAGGAAGACAAAAATTTGATTTCTCTTATGAAAATTCGGCAGCCTAACGGCGTCACTTAAACTTCAACAAAAATGAATTGGACAAATAAAATAGGGTCTCTCATCATATGATCATAAGAGATCAGTATGATAGATATAGAGATCATACCCCAACATAATAAAAAGGAACTTGAAATATTTGACATGAAAATCGAACTTGAAAAAAAGAGAAGGGTGAAAGAATCACTTAAACATTCGGCAGCCTAACGGCGTCACTTAAACTTTCATAAAACGAAATTATGAGAGTAAGAGGGGATCTCTCATCATATAAACATGAAAGGGAAGTAAGAGGAATATAAAAGAACATCCTCTCACATAATAACATGGAGCATAAAAGGAAT
Source organism: Viscum album (assembly GCA_963277665.1). Taxonomy (NCBI): domain Eukaryota; kingdom Viridiplantae; phylum Streptophyta; class Magnoliopsida; order Santalales; family Viscaceae; genus Viscum; species Viscum album. The sequence goes on from OY728126.1 coordinate 896,938,402, forward strand.
GACATAAAAGAGATTACACGAAAAGAAAGAGAGGGGTCGGATCCCTTACCTTAAAACGTGACTCTTGAAACTCAAAGGATTGGACCTTGAAGGCTTGGGGGCACCTTGGGAGGACTCTTTGGAAGGTAAGAAGACCAGAACTTCGTTGGGGAAGAGTTGGGAGTGAAAACCAGGGTAGGAAAGGGTGGGTATTTATAGGGAAAGTGAGGGGACAAAGCATTAATGGCCAAAGGACACCTCACATGTGCTTTTCTCAAACCCATGTGCTCCCCCTTGGCATTTATCATGGAGTTAGGCCACATGGGGCCCCCAAAACAATAATTCACCACCCTTGGCCGGCCAACCCTCAAAAGATCTCATGACATCATCATGACACCGTTATGATGTCATTAAACATACCGAAACCCTAAAACTGTAATTTTACTATTCACTGAAAATTCAACTTTCTCAGAATAATCCCAAAATTTCACATTAACCAAATATCAATTCTATGATTTCAAAAATGAACTCCATTTTATAAAAATAATTTTCTAAATATTTTTAATTATATTTTTAAATAAAAACACTATTCATCGAAAATTCATTTTTTTCAGAAAAATCCCCAAAAATTACCTTAACATAATATCGATGCTCTGAGTTCAAAAATAAAGTCCTTTTTATAAAAATAATTTTCTAATTATTTTTAATTAAATTTTTAATTACAAAACACTATTCATCCGAAAAAACTAATACTTGAATAATAATTTATGAAACCGTTATTTAACCATTTTATTGAATCACATTACTTAACCAAGGTGTCTAAATTATATTAAAACTTTCTTTGAGTGAAAATTACTAATCCATTTGGTCACATTACTAATCCTAAGCGTAAAATCACTATTCATAATTTACTATTCATCAAAAATTAAGTTGATCTTATTAGACTCCAAATTCCTTAATGAACACTTTTGTAGAAGACCATTTTTTGAAAATCATTACACATCATTAGTTATTTAGGGTTTACATAAATATTTCAAAATATCCCTTTTTCAAAATTCATCAATAAAATACATTCTAAAATTATCTAGGCATTTGAAATTTCACAAACATCACTAAAGGAAGAAATCTCAATTTATTCACCCGAGAGGATTACACAAGGAAACTAGGGTCTCATCACATAGCCCCTTATAACACTGGCATAAGACCTAAGTGTAAGGTGTGCTATGGTGAGAGAATCTGAGGGAGGCTCAGATAACATTGCCCTAGTAGCAACCTCCACTAACTTGAACTTCTCCTGCAAGTGTTTTCGTTCAAGCTTGACACGCTGGAGCTCGGCTTGGGCTTGGTCCAAAGCGAAGCCCACAGATGCTACCTCCTTCCCAAGCTCTGATAAGTGGGCTTCGTAAGGGTTGAGTCTACTGGATGAAGCCATCGACTCCTCTTTCTGCATTAACCATTAACATCTTATTAAATCAATAAGAGTAAGTTAATATACTACTCAAAAAGATTGGGTCGTTACATTCTTCCCCCCTTTAGAAATTTCGTCCCCGAAATTTATACTTGAGGCCTAGTCGAAAAGGTGAGGGTACTTTTGCTTCATTGTTTCCTCGGGCTCCCAAGTCGCCTCTTCATATTTATGATTCCTCCACAACACTTTCACAAGGTGGGTAGTCTTGTTTCGTAGGACCTTGTCTCTACGGTCTAAGATCTCCACTGGCTGCTCTTCATAAGAGAGGTCATGTTCAAGTTGTACCACCTCTGGGTTCAGTACATGCGAAGGGTCGGGTATGTACTTCCTCAAGAGAGATACATGGAAGACATCATGAACTTGAGCTAGGTTCGGTGGAAGTGCTAGACGATAGGCCACTGCTCCTATGCGATCAAGGATTTCATAGGGGCCAATGTACCTAGGGCTGAGCTTCCCTTTCTTCCCAAACCGCATGACTCTCTTCCATGGAGAGATTCGAAGGAAGACTTTGTCACCCACCCCAAACTCCAAGTCTCTTCGACGATTGTCAACATAGCTCTTCTGCCGACTCTGAGCAGCCCTTATGTGTTGTTGGATGGCATGAACCTGTTCCGTCATCTCTTGCACGAGATCAGGCCCAAGAAGCTTCCTCTCACCAGTTTCATCCCAACAAGTAGGAGTTCTACACCGCTTTCCATACAGAGCTTCATAGGGTGCCATCTGAATACTCGCATGGAAGCTGTTGTTATAGGAGAACTCAACTAATGGGAGGTGTTGATCCAATCCACCTTTAAATTCCATTGAGCATAATCTCAACATGTCTTCGAGTGTCTGAATAGTCCTTTCAGATTCGCCATCAGTTTGAGGATGATAGGCCGTACTAAAATTCAATTCAGTGTTCAGAGCATGCTGAAGACTTCTCCAGAATTTTGATGTGAATCTTGGGTCACGATCAGATACGATGGATAGTGGTACCCCATGCAGCCTTACCACTTCCTTCACGTATATCTTGGCAAGCTGATCCAGAAAGAAATCTTCCCGAATAGAGATAAAATGGGCTGTCTTGGTGAGACGGTCCACAATAACCCATATCGCATTGTTTCCTTTGGATGTTTTTGGGAGACCAGTTACAAAGTCCATGGTGATATTATCCCACTTCCATACTGGTATGGGTAGCGGTTGTAATACCCCCTTAGGAAGTTGTCTTTCTGCCTTTACTTGCTGACACACCAGGCACCTTGTAGTGTAATCAGCAATCTCCCTCTTCATGTTATCCCACCAATAATGATCACGAAGGTCTCTATACATCTTAGTGCTTCCCGGATGTATAGAGAAAGTAGAGCTATGAGCTTCATCCATCAGTTCTTTCTTTATCTCCGGAATAGATGGAACACATAGTCTTGTACGAAATTTCAATACACCTTCTTGATCAATATTGAAATCAGGTAACTTCCCATCCTTTACAGCCTCGAACTTCTCCTGCAGCAAAGGATCTTCTTTTTGAGCCTTCTTGATCTTCTCTAGTAATGAAGGTTGAGAAATCATTTGGGATAGGGTTGATGATGTCCCTTTCCTTATAATTCCCATGTCCAGTTTTACTAGATCTTTAATCAAGGGATCTCCCAGGATCCTCATTGTTTCCAGAACAACAGGATCTTTCCTGCTTAACGCATTCGCGACTTTGTTTGCTCTTCCAGGGTGATAATGAATTGAACAATCATAGTCTTTAATAAGCTTCAACCATCTCCTTTGTCTCATGTTCAATTCATTCTGAGTGAAAATATACTTTAGACTTTGGTGGTCAGTGTATATATCACATTTATCCCCATAAAGATAGTGCCTCCATATCTTTAGAGCAAAAACAGCTGCCGCCAGCTCTAGATCATGCGTAGGATAATTCTGCTCATGAATCTTCAACTGTCGAGATGCATAAGAAATTACTTTTTCATTTTGCATGAGGACGCACCCAAGCCCTTTCAAAGATGCATCGCTAAAAATAACGAATCCTTCTCCGATAGAGGGTAGTGTTAACACCGGTGCAGTAACCAATCTCTTCTTCAAGTCTTGGAAACTTTCCTCGCATTCCTTTGTCCAGATGAACTTAACCCCTTTTCGAGTCAACTTGGTTAGTGGATTAGAAAGCCGTGAAAATTTTTTCACAAACCTCCTATAATATCCCGCTAAACCAAGGAAACTACGAATATCAGTTACTATTGTGGGTTGAGGCCACTCCTCCACAACCATTGTCTTTGCAGGGTCAACCGAGATTCCTTCATTGGTTACAATGTGCCCCAAGAAAGCCACTTGTTGTAACCGAAACTCACACTTGCTGAACTTCCCAAAGAGCCTCTCCTTCCGTAGAGTTTTCAAAACAACCCTCAGATGATCTTCATGCTCCTCACGACTTTTTGAATATATCAAAATATCATCAATAAAAACTACCACAAAGTTATCAAGGTAGTCCTTAAAGACTCTATTCATCAAATCCATGAAAATAGCAGGAGCATTAGTCAAGCCGAAGGGCATAACAGTAAACTCATAATGCCCATATCTTGATCGGAAGGCAGTCTTTGGAATATCTTCCTTCTTCACCCTCAGTTGATGATAACCAGATCGAAGGTCAATCTTAGAGAAGAATTGAGCCCCACGAAGTTGGTCAAATAAATCATCAATTCTAGGAAGAGGATATCTGTTCTTCACTGTGATCCCGTTCAGTTCTCTATAATCGATGCATAGCCGCATTGATCCATCCTTCTTCTTCACAAAGAGAACTGGTGCTCCCCAAGGAGACACACTCGGTCGGATAAACCCCTTCTCCAACAAGTCTTGGAGTTGTTTCTTTAGCTCCTCTAGCTCCACATTTGCCATTCTATACGGAGTCTTTGATATCGGTTGAGACCCAGGTACGAGTTCAATGGAGAACTCTACCTCTCTTTCTGGGGGAGGTCCAGGTAACTCCTCAGGAAATACATCCATGTATTCCTGAACAATCGGAACATCTTCAATTTGTATGCTCCCTTTCCCTTCTTCCTCATCACCGATTAACTCCATAAAGAAAGCTATAGGAGGTGCTTCTAGATAGGGATCAGTTCGGGATATCTCTCCACGGAAGATAACTGTAGGTCGTTTATTCAAGACTACTGAGATTTACTTACTTCTGCATTTGATCTTAGCATTATACTTTGAGATCCAGTCCATCCCTAGTATAACGTCGAATTCCATCATGGTAATGACTACTAGATTTGCGATAAGATTGTGCTCACCAAAGTAAACACTAGAGTCTCTAAACACTGTTGATGCATGGATAATCCCACTTGGAGTCTTGACTGACAACTTTACCTCAAGCAATTCAGGGATTGATTCTATATTCTTTGCAAACTTGGAAGAAATAAAGGAATGCGTAGAACCAGAATCAAATAAAGCACTTGCTAGTTTTGAGAGGACAACAAGAGTACCTGCTACCACATCGTTCGGGACTTCAACTTCAGCTGTTGTGATAGCGAAAGCACGACCTTGCTCTCTTGGCCTCTGCTGAGGTTGGTGGTGATTCCCCTCCACCGCTCTCGGATTGGGACATTGGTTAGCAAAGTGCCCAAGTTGTCCACACTTGAAGCATGTGACTTCGGGTAGGGCCAGAACCATCTTTCCTCTGTCGTTAGTGTTGGGAAGCTGAGGCTTCACCTCACTATGACAATTCCGAGCAATATGGCCTCCTCTTCCACACTTGTAGCACTTGCCACTTCCATTCAAGCAGTTCCCCAGATGATTCTTCCCACATTTATTGCATGTGGTAAGTTGCATTTGCTTTCCACCTCTTCCCTGATCAAAAGACTTCCCTAAACTCGGCTCCAACGATCTCTTCTTTTCATTTGGCTTATGAGACCACTGTGTCTCACCAAACTCCAGCTCGACTTTCATAGCACTTCGAACTATTTCTTCATAGCTATCATAGTCCCTGTTGGCTAGATTCTTCCGCAGATGAGGTCGTAGTCCGCCAAAGAATCTATCAACCTTCCCATTAGGGTCCATGACAAAGCTTGAGGTATAACGGGAAAGCCTTGTGAAGTTCATCTCGTAGCTTCCGACAGATTCGTTCTCCTTCTGCTTCAGCTCGAGAAACTCTTTCTCCATTTTCGTTCTCATGGAACGAGGGAAATACTTGTTAAAGAAAATCCCCCGAAATTCTTCCCACTCCATAGCTTCCATCTCTCCTCGTGGCTTCGTGTTTTTGATCAGTGACCACCACTGATCAGCTTCTCCCTCTAGGCGGTAAACAGCAAGGGTGACTTTTTCTTGTTCCGAACAATGAAGTACAGAGAAGATCTTTTCAATGGAGCTTATCCATTGTTCCGCAACCAATGGGTCAGTATATCCACTGAATGTTGGCGGTCGTTGACGCATGAAGGACTCAACAGAGTGTTGTTCCCTTCGTGGTGAGGTCGGCCTCTCAGCTTGATTCAAGTTATTACTCATAACTTGAGTCAGTTGGTTCATCATTCGCATGAATGTTTCCATTCCGGCTTCCATCGGAGGGCCGTCATCACATGGTGCATTGCGGTCACCATCGGCACAGTTCCTCCTATTGCCCGCCATTTTCTAAAATAATAAAACCTTAGTAAGAAACTTATTTCATTTATGAATCTTTTAACTAAGACTTAATGCTTAGACAATTACACTTTTCTATAATTCCTTCATAATGATTCATAGAAAGCTTGTGATTAACCAAACATATCCCCCGGGAGTGTCGTAACCAAGAGTGAAGCAAGGCCCGTTATCGTGCACCAGTTCCCGTTCGAGTCTAGCTCAAAGCGCTGTTTTCGGGTTTTACCCCTATGTACATCTGTGCCAGAGCCGCCTCTACCTGCTCGTATCTAGACAGGGATGTATTTGTTTGATAAACCACTTACTCAATACTTACCAAAATACCAGGAAGTTTTCCTATATTTAAACTTTTCTATAGGGTTCTCCCTAAAGTTTTTATATCCTAATTTCCACAAATAACTAAACCATCCTTTGATACCAACTATAGCATCCCGCCATTTTATAACATAAACTTTCATTTCATTACACGGAACTGAGGATCGTTAAGGTTTAGTGTCTTGGAAACAAGGATCATAATACATAAAAAAAACATAAAAACATTCTTCTTAAACACTTGAAAGGCTTCTCCTTTAGTTCATCCTATGTTCATTATGCATCTCATAACCTGGGGACATACATCAAAAGAAAGGGTGAGCAGAAGGCCTAGTAAGGGAAACAAGAGAAACATTTTACAAGTGAACTTGAGATACTTCAATAAGGACATGAAAAGAACTTTAAGGCATGAGAAAGAAATCATGAGATACATCGTAATAAAAATAATCATTTTTCATAACTGGAAGATGTGGCTACAACATTTAATATTGACAATCGTTTCGTTTCACCAAGGTCCATCCCCAAGCTGTCGTTAAAAATTACCAAGGTTATTCACCAAGGCGTCGTTAAAATGGTCATCTCTAGAGATTAAGTCTTTCCCAATGCATTGGAGCGCTATCAGGGCGCACCCTTAAATTTGTCTTTATTTTCATGTGATCCACATATATCATCATCAAACATTTCATAAATAACCCATATAGCATAAAACAAATGGGTTTCATTTCATAATCATAACGTTTCAAAAACTGCTTTAAAGACATGATCTTTACGTTACTTTAAACCCACGGAAAGGGAAAGCGGGTATCATGTATGTAAATCCCAGAATTTAAAATAGAACATTTTTATATATATGTGAATATCCCTTTAGAAATAGGATCTTTGAGTATTCACTTTATAACATAAAATAATTTTGAGAAAAGAGAGGCATTTTGAGACGAAAATTCTGCAGCATAACGGCTATGTTACAAGGTTTTAGAAACTTTGAAAAGAGAGGGAACATGGGTTGAACAATCATAATTGACCCATAAAAAGGTATAGGGACAGAATAAGAAGGATATATGGACATGGTGATGCAATTTCAAGGACATACCAATTGAAATGAAAAACATGGAAGGAAGACAAAAATTTGATTTCTCTTATGAAAATTCGGCAGCCTAACGGCGTCACTTAAACTTCAACAAAAATGAATTGGACAAATAAAATAGGGTCTCTCATCATATGATCATAAGAGATAAGTATGATAGATATAGAGATCATACCCCAACATAATAAAAAGTAACTTGAAAGATTTGACATGAAAATCGAACTTGAAAAAAAGAGAAGGGTGAAAGAATCACTTAAACATTCGGCAGCCTAACAGCGTCACTTAAACTTTCATAAAACGAAATGATGAGAGTAAGAGGGGATCTCTCATCATATAAACATGAAAGGGAAGTAAGAGGAATATAAAAGAACATCCTCTCACATAATAACATGGAGCATAAAAGGAATGACATAAAAGAGATTACACGAAAAGAAAGAGAGGGGTCGGATCCCTTACCTTAAAACGTGACTCTTGAAACTCAAAGGATTGGACTTTGAGGGCTTGGGGGCACCTTGGGAGGACTCTTTGGAAGGTAATAAGACCATAACTTCGTTGGGGAAGAGTTGGGAGTGAAAACCAAGGGAGGAAAGGGTGGGTATTTATAGGGAAAGTGAGGGGACAAAGCATTAATGGCCAAAGGACACCTCACATGTGCTTTTCTCAAACCCATGTGCTCTCCCTTGGAATTTATCATGGAGTTAGGCCACATGGGGCCCCCAAAACAATAATTCACCACCATTGGCCGGCCAACCCTCAAAAGATCTCATGACATCATCATGACACCGTTATGATGTCATTAAACATACCGAAACCCTAAAACTGTAATTTTACTATTCACTGAAAATTCAACTTTCTCAGAATAATCCCAAAATTTCACATTAACCAAATATCAATGCTATGATTTCAAAAATGAACTCCATTTTATAAAAATAATTTTCTAAATATTTTTAATTATATTTTTAAATAAAAACACTATTCATCGAAAATTCATTTTTTTCAGAAAAATCCCCAAAAATTACCTTAACATAATATCGATGCTCTGAGTTCAAAAATAAAGTCCTTTTTATAAAAATAATTTTCTAATTATTTTTAATTAAATTTTTAATTAAAAAACACTATTCATCCGAAAAAACTAATACTTGAATAATAATTTATGAAACCGTTATTTAACCATTTTATTGAATCACATTACTTAACCAAGGTGTCTAAATTATATTAAAACTTTCTTTGAGTGAAAATTACTAATCCATTTGGTCACATTACTAATCCTAACCGTAAAATCACTATTCATAATTTACAATTCATCAAAAATTAAGTTGATCTTATTAGACTCCAAATTCCTTAATGAACACTTTTGTAGAAGACCATTTTTTGAAAATCATTACACATCATTAGTTATTTAGGGTTTAAATAAATTTTTCAAAATATCCCTTTTTCAAAATTCATCAATAAAATACATTCTAAAATTATCTAGGCATTTGAAATTTCACAAACATCACTAAAGGAAGAAATCTCAATTTATTCACCCGAGAGGATTACACAAGGAAACTAGGGTCTCATCACATAGCCCCTTATAACACTGGCATAAGACCTAAGTGTAAGGTGTGCTATGGTGAGAGAATCTGAGGGAGGCTCAGATAACATTGCCCTAGTAGCAACCTCCACTAACTTGAACTTCTCTTGCAAGCGTTTTCGTTCAATCTTGACACGCTGGAGCTCGGCTTGGGCTTGGTCCAAAGCGAAGCCCACAGATGCTACCTCCTTCCCAAGCTCTGATAAGTGGGCTTCGTAAGGGTTGAGTCTACTGGATGAAGCCATCGACTCCTCTTTCTGCATTAACCATTAACATCTTATTAAATAAATAAGAGTAAGTTAATATACTACTCAAAAAGATTGGGTCGTTACATCCACGGTATGCTTCTCTTGGAATAATACAGTAGCGTGTGTTGTACGCAACTTCAAGTTCTAACACACACCACAACCAATCAAACTAGCCGTTATAAATAGTAATACCCACTTTTTGAAATTTTAAAAATTTTATATTTCAAATTGAACTTCATTTTTTGATCCGAAATATCAAAATTATCTTAGGGTGAATTTTTGGTACTTTTCTGATAACTTTCATATTTTGATGAATAGGGAAAATTACTAAATTTTAATTAAAAATGACTTTTTTAATCAAAATAATTAATAGTCATAAATTATGAATTTGAGTGATTTTAAATTATAATTAGTTTATATTTTTACCATTTAATCCAATGATGGTCATTAGACATAATTTCACATTTAAACTAGACACAAACAAGTGTCAATCTTTTGATAGTTATTATTTCTTAAAAACACGCTTTTTTTTACAACGGAAATTAATTTTAAATTAATTTCTGCCACTTCTGTGTTTTGAATTTAGAAAAATGGATTCCATATTTATAATTATGAGGTACAAATTGTGTATATAGGTAACTTTTATTTTTAGACATTTGGAATAATTACTTCGGTAAATATTTTATTTACCATGGTTAAAGGGTAAATCCGGTAAATAAGGGTAGAAAAATAATATTATAATAATATTAAATTACCCTAAAATGTGTCCTAACCCTATTGGTTGATACATGTCCGACCATGGGCATCTTTGAGTCAATTTTGGGACACCATGGAGTCACTTGTAAGTGATAATGACACTTTATATTAATTAAGTTAAAGTAAATACAAAACTGACATAAGCATATATCTTCTAGAAAAATAATTTTTACATAGGGTTATATGTGTAATATTTTCAACTGTAAATATTCATTATAAAGATAAAAATATTTCCTACATAATGGTATTTTATTTACAATTTTTAGACATTTAATAATTAAATTTATTTATGACACAATGATGATGCAGTATTTTTCTTATTAATGAAAGAATCAAATAATTGGTATTATAAATGTTATAATAAATATAATTTGAAAGTTTTGATGCCATACATGAATTGTATTGGTTAATATAACAAGTTATGATTTATTAAAATAATTTGGTTCGAATTAATAAAGTTATTAAGACTTTAACAAAAATCAATTATTAAATAGTGTCAAAATTTACATAAAGGGGTTTTTAAAACAAATATTATATTATTAATTGATATAATATTCTTAAAAATATAAGGTTTGACCAAAGGACTAATATGATGATAGGTATTTAATTAATGAACCACTTGGGTTCTCTTGGCATTTTATAGTAAGTTTATTAACCAAATAATATAAAAATACAAAGAGACATGGTAAATGTCAAACTAATTAACTAAGAGTTAAATCTAAACGATAAGGGTAATATAGTGACCCAAACCTATCTAAAACCTATTGGTTGAGTGTTTTTAGACTCATCCCCTCATTAGAATTTAAATAATCAAGTTTTGAGCCATTATAAACTGAATATTAATTTATTATAAAATAATACTTTAAGTTTTTTATAAAGAGCCTCTCCTACCCCTTATAAAAAGACACTACTTGTAACTGATTCTTCATACCTTAAAATCCTTTTGGTTCGGAAAAAACCTGACCAAATATCCTCTCAACTTACCTTACTTCAACCTACAGGCCTTATTTTGATCATAAAGCTAACCTAAGGATCTATTTTGATCAAATCAAAAGGAAGAACCCAAAGAATAGGTAATGTTTTCACCACCCTCTTTCAAGTTCCTTTCTTCTTCCACTTCTTCTTTCTTTGTTATTTACATTCTAAAATAATAACTCAAGTATCTTCTATATACTTTGATGTAATTATAAATATGGTACAACTATATTCAGTATTATATCCATCCTTTTAATGACATGTCACCATACGTGCGTACGTACGGCTTACCGTCTCCACGTCGTGGTGTAATTTTTATTCAAAAGATAATTATTTGGATGGGTATGATAATGATTTGTAATTGACGTAAATAATAAATATAAAATTATAATTATTCTGTATATATTATATACGATCCAATTATATATTATTTTATTATCAAAACAATGATATTGTAGCTCGTGCGTACATACAGACTATCGTCTTCATGAACGCGATGAGATTCATTCCCCATCGTATCCATTCAAGTATAATTCTCATTTTATGATTAAAAATAATGTTTAAGGACTTTATATCATTCTTTATATGAATAATATACAACCTATCCATAAAAAACACGGCTTATGTGATAAAACATATAAAAGAAAATGAGTAAGTTAACACCTGAAACGACGATAATACTAAGATATTATTAACAAAGCAATGTTAAAAGATCATATATGATATGATATTAATGTATATGATTATTTTATAATTTAATAACAATTATTTCACCATTATACAGGAGGTTAAACTACCCTCAACCAATGAAAAGTACAATGTAATGGGTTTTTCATCTCACTCTTTATTCCCATGAGATTCATGCTATATTGCCACTATTTCCTTTTGTGTGGTCTATATACTACCCATAAGTGTATTCTTTGTGTAATACACTTTAATTTATGTGTATTTAAATCTTCATTGTGTGGTACTTATTTCCTGGGATGTATGTTTTGTAATTTACCAAATTGGTAAGGGAATTACAAATTTCAATTTCCACTCATTCAACTTTATGCATACTTCGTTGATTATTTTACTCCATGATTTTGTGTGGAATCACTATTAATTTTCTTATGTAATAATTTCCACTCCACTTTATATGGATATACTTTTGATACACATAATCACTCCATTGATAAATTCTGAAGTCATCGATATGAACTTGATTAGAGTAATTTGAACTCAATCTCCATTTGTTGAGTTAAATATCCAATTCATTGGTGTTGTTTTTACAAGAATATGTGTGAATGTCCTATGATTTATTTACACTGAATATCCAATCATATTGAGTGTATTTATATTTTTCACACATAATTTTTTCATTGATTTATCCTGAACCTAAGGATATGGTCTTTATAAGAGATTTCATCTCAATTTACATTCCATTGAGACTTCTTTGTTGTTATACACCAAATCACTTTTATATGGTGTATATAATGTACATTGACATAGTATATCATGATTCCCTTTATTCTCATGATATTAAAAAAAATTATTACCTCAATTATTTTTATTCAAGTGTCTCTCTTTTGGTTAAGAACTCTAACTAAAATATCATTTTAAATGTTTTAAAGATTTATTACTCTAAATCTTTCTCATTGATGTCCATGTTTTAAAAATGGTTTTAAGGATTTATTTATATGGACATTAAAGTTTTAAAATTAAAATTGATTTTAAAAGTTTCAAAGTGGTATGGTACACTTTGATTCAAAAATATATTTTTAAATGGCTTCTTGACAAATAGTGAGACTTTTAAATGATTTCAAGAAAAAGGGGGATATTTCTCTCTAATAGTTTTGATGATTATTTTCATCTATGTAAATATCCTTCATTGTTCTCAATTAAGGTTAATCTAATACAATACAATATTCCATATTGTATCAGTTGAGTTATGTTTGACTCTGTATGTGTTATTTTTATACCATTCATGGTTTGTGGATAAAGTATTGACATTTCGTATGTTAGTTTTAATACGAATGTTTATGTTATGTTTCAACCTTTTCATATGAGGAATGTATTGGACATAGTAAATGAAATTTGGAGCCCTTTATAGCTCCTCGATGCATCGGTAGGTGTCATGAGACAACTAGACGTGAAATTGGTTGAGGCCCTTTCCCAATTTGATATATGGTTTTGGCCGAGATCTTAATCATTTTTAGACGTCTTGGCCGAGGCCTTGACAAAATGTTGCAGAATGTCTGGCATTATAAATTTCCTCATTATGAAAATAATATTGATGGTTCATGTGGTAATTTGACTAGTAGAATACCCATGATTATTTTTTATTATGGCATTATTTACTTAGCTCATATTCCTTCCATAAAAGTATTCATGTTTATTATTGGTAAAGGCATGTGGTTTCAATTATTCACCATACTTAATATTTATGTTATCTTACACTGTATTGCTTACCCTTAATGATCATTTGAGCTCACCCCTTTATATTTTTTATTTTTCCCAGGATTCCATGAAGTGTATTATGATTTATATGTAGGGTTAAGCTAAAGGTAATAGTGGCGTTCTCAAAGAACTATTTACGCTGTGTTTTATGTTTGAAATTGTAATGTAATGTTAATGTATGTAATATATTTTCCAGGACTGCTAAACCAATCGGTCCTTCAGGACTTGATTCCATATTTAGAATCAGGAGATCCAAATTTTTTAAATATGTAACTTTTATTTTTAGAAATTTTGAATAATTACATCGGTAAATATTTTATTTACCTTGGTTAAAGGGTAATCCGGTAAATAATAGTAAAAAAAATAATATTATAATAATATTAAATTACCATAAAACGTGTCCTAACCCTATTGGTTGAAACATTTCTTACCATGTGAATCTTTGGTTCGATTTTGGGACCCAATGTATCCACTTTTAAGTGATAATGACACTTTATATTAATTAAGTTAAAGTAAATACAAAAATGACATAAGCATATATCTTTTAGAAAAGCAATTTTTACATAGAGTTATACATGTTATATTTTCGACTATAAATATTAATTGGAAATATAAAAATATTTCCTACATAATGGGATTTTATTTATAATTTTTAGACATTGAATAATTAAATTTATTTATGATACAATAATTATGCAATATTTTCCTTATTAATGAAAGAATAAAATAATTGGTATTATAAATGTTAAAATAAATATATTTTGAATGTTTTTATGAAATAAAAAAATTTTATTGGTTAATATGACATGTTAGTATTACATAAATTAATTTTTTTTTGAATTAATAAACTTTTTAAGACTTTAACAAAAATAAATTATTAAATAGTGTCAAAATTGACATAAAGGAGTTTTTAACACAAATATTATATTATTAGTTGATATTCTATTCCTATAAATATAAGGTTCGGCCAAAGGACTTATATAATGATAGGTGTATCATTAATGGGCCACTTGGGGGTCTCTTGGAATTATATAGTAAGTTTATTAATGTTATAATATAAAAATATAAAGAGACATGGTAAATGACAAACTAATTAACTAAGAGTTAAAACTAAAAGATAAGGCTAATATAGTGACCCAAACCTATATAAAACCTATTGTTTGGGTGGTTTTCGACCTCTCCCCACCTCAAAATTTAATTAATCCACATTTGATCCATTATAAACCGAATATGAATTTATTATAAAATAATATTTCTAGCTTTTCCAAAGGTTCCCCTCACCCCTCTTATAAATGGGCACTCCCCCTTCTCACAAAATTCATACCTTCAAAGCCTATTGGTTCGGCCAAAATCTGCACAAATAACCTCTAAAAAGTCCTCTATTCATCCTAGAGGCATTCCTTTAGTCATAAATCCAACTTAAGAATCCCTTTTGATCAAATCAAAAGGAAGAACCTGAAGAAGAGGTAATGTTTTCACCACCCTCTTTCAGGTTCCTTTCTTCTTCCATTTCTTATTTCTTTGTTATTTCCATTCTAAAATAATAAATCCAGTATATTGTATATAATGTGATGTTATTATAAATATGTTACAACCATATTCAGTATTCTATCCATCCTTTGAATGACATGTCACCATATGTGCGTATGTATGGTTTACCGTCTCCACGTCGTGGTGTAATTGTTATTCAAAACATTATTATTTGGATGGGTATGATAATGATGTTTAATTGATGTAAATAATAAATAAAACATTATAATGATTCTTTATATATGATATACCATCCAATTATATATTATTTTAGTATCAAAACAATGATATTGTCACTTGTGCGTACGTACGGACTACCGTCTCCACGAACGCGATGGGATTCATTCCCCATCGTATCCATTAAAGTATAATTCTCATTTTATGATAAAAAATAATGTTTAAGGAGTTGATATAATTATGGATATGAATAAGATACAAACTATCCATAAAAAACATAGCTTATGTAACAAAACATATAAAATAAAACGAGTAAGTTAACACCCAAAACGACGATAATACTAAGATATTATTAACAAAGCAATTGTAAAAGATAATATATGATATAATATTAATGTATATGATTCATGTATAATTTAATAACAATTATTTCACTATTATATAGGAGTTTAACCTACCCTCGACCAAGGAAAAGTACAAGGTAAGGGTTTATTTCACAATCTCTTCATTATCCGAGGTTGTTTATATGTGATTATATACTGGGACCTCTTTATCATCCACATCCATGTTTCTTAAAAATGTATTTCAAAACAATTATAATATTTACTAGACTATGGGTTAAAGTAATTTTTACCCTTTTTTGACTTTTTATAAAATGGTTTGAAATGAATCTTTCCGTTGTTTTCTAAACAAGGTCCTTTTTAACCTTTTTGAAAAAATTAAGGTAAAAATGTATTTTTTAACATATACGGTGGGTGAGGCTATTTTACTTCATTATAAAATCATTGAGGCTTCCCTTAAAATATTATAAGAATATTTTCAAAGTAAATTTTTCCTTTTATAATTATGTGACTTTTAAATGATTTTAAAAAAAGATATATTTCTCTCAAATAGTTTTGTTTTCATCTATGTCAACATCCTTTGATGGATTTTAAGATTATTTGAAGTTGATTTATTATGATACAAAACTTTCATATTGTATTGAAGGTTTTGTGATATGTTTGACTGTGTATGTGTTATTTTTATACCATTCATGGATTATGGAGAAATTATTGACATTTCATATGCTAGTTTTAATACGAATGTTTATGTTATGTTTAAACATGTTTATATGAGGAATGCATTGGACTTAATAAATGAAGGGTGGAGCCCGCTATAGCTCCTCGATGCATCAGTAGGTATCATGAGACAAACTAGTGTCTTGTAACAAGGCCTTGACAAAATCGTATTTGTAGTCTTGGCACAAGGCCTTGACTATGTGGTTATGATATTATGGCATTATGCATTCCAATATTATGAAAGTGGTTATTGATATTGCATGTGATCATTCTTTTAATATAAAAATCATATATAATTGGATGGTATATTATATATAAAGAATCCTTATAATGTTATATTTATTATTTACTTCAATTACACATCATTATCATACCCATCCAAATAATAATGTTTTGAATAACAATTACACCATGACGTGGAGACGGTAAGCCGTACGTAGGCACGTATGGTGAAATGTCATTAAAAGGATTGATAGAACGCTGAATATGGTTGTACCATATTTATAATAACATCACAGTATATAGAAGATATTGGATTTATTATTTTAGAATGGAAATAACAAAGAAATAGGAAGTGGAAGAAGAAAGGAACTTGAAATAGGGTGGTTAAATTATTACCTCTTCTTCGGGTTCTTCCTTTTGATTTGATCAAAAGGGCTCCTTAGGTTGACATTCTAACTAAATTAAGGACTCTATGATGAAGGTAGGATAGTTTAGAGGGTATTTGGGTATAGGTTGTTTTATCCAAAAGGCTTTGAAGGTGTGAATTAGTGAGAAGGGGAAGTGACCTTTTATAAGAGGGGTGAGGGGCACCTTAGGAAAAACTTAAAATATTATTTTATAATAAATTCATATTCGGTTTCTAATGGATATAAACTAATTTATTTTGAGTCTAAGGTGGGTATGGATTGAAAATAACGCAACCAATAGGTTTTATATAGGTTTGGGTCACTTTATTAACCTTATATTTTTATTTTAACTCTTAGTTAATTAGTTTGACATTTACAATGTCTCTTTGTATTTTTATATTATATAGCTAATAAACTTACTATATACATCCAAGAGACACCCAAGTAGTCCATTAATGAAACACCTATCATTATATAAGTCCTTTGGAAGAACATTAGAGTTTTAGCAATATTAGATAAATTTATAATATAATATTTGTTTTAAAAACTCTTTTATGTCAATTTTGATACTATTTAATAATTGATTTTTGTTAAAGTCTTAAAACCTTTATTAATTCAAAAAAACACATTTAAAAAATCTTAACATGTCATATTAACCTATAAAATTCGTGGATGGCATAAAAACTTTCAAATTATATTTATTTTATCATTTATAATACCAATTATTTGATTCTTTCATTAATAAGGAAAATACTGCATAATTATTGTGTCATAAATAAATTTAATTATTCAATGTCTAAAAATTATAAATAAAATCCCATTATGTAGGAAATATTTTTAACTTTCTAATAAATATTTATAGTCGAAAATATAACATATATAACCCCATTTAAAAATTATTTTTCTAAAAGATATATGCTTATGTCATTTTTTTATTTACATTAACTTAATTAATATAAAGTGTCATTATCACTTACAAGTGGATCCATGGGGTCCCAAAATCAACACGAATACTCCCATGGTCGTACATGTATAAAACAATATGTTTAGGACATGTTTTTGGGTAATTTATTATTATTATAATATTATTTTTGTACCATTATTTACCGGATTTACCCTTTAACCATGGTAAATAATATATTTACCGAAGTAATTATTCAAAATGTATAAAAATAAAAGTTTTCTATTTAACCCAATTTGGACCTCCTGCTTCTAAATATAGAATCCAATTTTCTAAATTCAAAACACAGAAGTGGGAGGAATTAATTTAAAATTAATTCCCGTTGTCAAAACAAAACGCGTGTTTTTAAGAAATAATAACTATCAAAAGATTGACACTTCCTTATGTCTAGTTTAAATGTGAAATTATGTCCAATGACCAACATTTTATTAAATGGTAAAAATATATTTTAAATATAATTTAAAATCACTCAAATTCATAATTTATCACTATTAATTATTTTTATTAAAAAAGTATTTTTTAATTTAAATTTAGTAATTTTCACTATTCATCAAAATATGAAAGTTATCAGAAAAGTACCAAAAATTCACCCTAAGCTAATTTTGATATTCCAGATACAAAAATGAAGTTCATTTTGAAATATATAATTTATAAAATTTCAAAAAGTGGGTATTATTATTTATAACAGCTAGCTTGATTGGTTGTGGTGTGTGTTAGAACTCAAAGTTGCGTACAACACACGTTACTGTATTATTCAAAGAGAAGTGTACCGTGGAAGCTTGGGGCATTACATTCTCCCCTCCTTCAAATAATTTCATCCTAGAAATTTCTAGAATACTACCACATGAAAAGACTCGGGTGGTTCTTCATCATAAGTTCCTCGGGTTCCCACGTTGCATCTTCCATCTTATGGTTTCTCCATAGAACTTTTACCAGACGAGTCGTCCGGCTTCTCAACACTTGTTCTCTGGTATCAAGAATCCTGAAAGGCTCTTCACAATAAGACAAATCGGGTTCCAGTTCTACTTCTTCATAAGTGAGTACATACGTTGGGTCAGACATGTATTTTCTCAACAGTGATACGTGGAACACATCGTGAACTTTGAAGAGACTTAGTAGCACTGCCAAATGATAAGCTACATCCCCAATTCCTTCTATAATTTCGAAAGGTCTGATGTACCTGGGATTCAATTTACCTTTCTTACCGAAATGTATAACTCCCTTCCATGGAGATACCTTTAAGAAAACATGATCTCCCAGTTCTGGGCCTATGAGTTTTCTTTCACAAACATCATCCCAATAGGTTGGTGTGCGACATCTCTTTCCGTATAACACTGGCATGATCACAAAAGAACAAGTCTCGAAAGACCGATTAGTTTAGTATCCTTGAAATCACTAGATACATTCATAAAGTTTACATTATATCATAAAGTGAAAACTACAACAACATCTTGTCTCCACACTCATATCCCCTTATACTACCCCTGCAGGTCATTCATAAAATACTTCTTCACTTCCTGGGAAAAATAAAACCTAGAAAGGAGGGATCTCAGATGCTCAGTAAGGATAACAATATAGCAGAAACTTTCATAAATAAGCATAAACATTTAAGGCAATGTATAACTAAAACAAAAGCCTTTTAAACTTGAACTTCAGTATAATATGGAAGAAATAAAATTAAATAATTCCATTTACTTATTCACAAGGACATTATACTAATTGAATAACCACATGCAATATCAATAACCACTTTTATAATGATGAAATGCATAATGCCAGACTATCATAACCACATAATCAAGGCCTTGTTCCAAGACTACAAATAATATTTTGTCAAGGTCTTGTGACAAGACACTAGTTTATCTCATGAGACCTACCGATGCATTGAGAAGATATAGCGGGCTTCACCCGTCACTTATTAAGTCCAATGCATTCCTCATATGGACAGGTTTTAACATAACATAAACAGTCATATTAAAACTATCATATGAAATGTCAATAATTTCTCCATAAACCATGAATGGTATAAAAATAACACATCCACAGTCAAACATATCACAAAACCTTCAATACAATATGGATGTTTTGTATCATAATAAATCACCTTCAAATAAGCTTAAAATCCATGAAATCAAAACTATTTGAGAGAAATATATCTATTTTTTAAATCATTTACAAGTCACATAATTATAAAATAAAACATTTACTTTTAAAATATTCTTATTAACTTTTAAAGAAAGATTCGATGATTTTATAAAGGTGGAAAATAGCCGCACACGCCATATAAGTTAAAAAGACATTCTTACCTTAATTCTGTCGAAAAGGTTAAAAAGGAACTTGTTTGGAAAACAACGGAAAGATTCCTTTATAAACATCTTATAAAAAGTCAACAAGTTTATAAATGACTTTAACCCATAGTATATAAAATAGTAATAATGATTTAAAATACATTATTATGAAACATGGATGTGGATGATAAAGAGATCCCAGTAGATAATTACGTATAAACAACCTCAGATAATAAAGAGATTATGAAATTAACCCTTACCTTGTGCTTTTCCTTGGTTGAGGGTAGTTTAACCTCCTGTATAATGGTTAAATAATTGTTATTAAATTATACAAGAATCATATACATTAATATGATATCATATATGATTTTTTAACATTTCGTTGTTAATAATATCTTATTATTATCATCGTTTTGGGTGTTAACTTACTCGTTTTCTTTTATATGTTTTGTTACATAAGACGTGTTTGTTATGGAAAGGTTGTATCTTATTCATATCCAGAATTATATCAATTCCTTAAAAATTATTTTTAATCATAAAATGAGAATTAGACTTGAATGGATACGATGGGGAATGAATCTCATCGCGTTCGTGGAGACGGTAGTCCGTACGTACGCATGAGTGACAATATCATTCTTTTGATATTAAAATAATATATAATTGGATGGTATATACATAATCATTATAATTTTATATTTATTATTTACTTCAATTACACATAAATATCATACCCATCCAAATAATAATGTTTTGAATAACAATTACACCACGATGTGGAGACGGTAAGCCGTACGTATGCACGTATGATGACATGTCATTCAAAGGATGGATAGAATAATGAATATGGTTGTATCATCTTTATAATGACATCATAGTATATAGAAGATACTGGATTTATTGTTTTAGAATGGAAATAACAAAGAAATAAGAAATGGAAGAAGAAAGGAACTTGAAAGAGGGTGGTGAAATTATTACCTCCTCTTCGGGTTCTTCCTATTGATTTGATCAAAAGGGCTCCTTAATTTGGATTTATGACTAAAGGAAGGCCTTTATGATTAAGTGAGGGAAGTTGAAAGAATATTTGGGCAGGGTTTTTCTAAACCAAAAGGCTTTTAAGGTATGAATTTGAGAGGAGGGTGAGTGCCCTTTTATAAGAGGGGTGAGGGAACCTTAGGAAAAACTTAAAATATTATTTTATAATAAATTAATATTTGGTTTATAATGCCTCCAAAGTGACTTATTTCTAGTATAAGGTGGGTATGGGTCTAAATAATTTCATTCAATAGATTTTAGATAGGTTTGAGTCATTGTATTAACCTTATCATTTATATTTAACTCTTAATTAAATAGTTTGACATTTACCATGTCTCTTTGTATTTTTATATTATATGGTTAATAAACTTACTATATACTTCCAAGAGACCCCCAATTGGTCCATTAATGATACACCTAACATTATAAAAGTCCTTTTTCCAAACCTTATATTTTTAGGTATAAAATATCAATTAATAATAAAATATTTGTTTTAAAACTCCTTTATGTCAATTTTGACACTATTTAATAATTGATTTTTATTAAAGTATTAACAAGTTTATTAATTAAAAAAAAATTAATTTATGTAATCCTAACATGTCATATTAACCAATAAAATTTTTGTATGTCATAAAAAGTTTCAAATTATATTTATTTTAACATTTATAATACCAATTATTTGATTCATTCATTAACAAGGAAAATATTGCGTCATTATTGTGTCATAAATAAATTTAATTATTCAATGTATAAAAATTATAAATAAAATACCATTATGTATTAAATCTTATTATCTTTTTAATGAATATTTATAGTTGAAAATATAACATATATAACCTTATTTAAAATTTTCTTTCTAAAAGATATATGCTTATGTCATTTTTGTATTTACTTTAACTTAATTAATATAAAGTGTCATTATCACTTATAAGTGGATCCATGGGGTCCCAAAATCGACCCAAATATGCCCATGGTTGGACATGTATCAACCAATAGGGTTATGACACGTTTTAGGGTAATTTATTATTATTTTAATATTATTTTCTTACCCTTATTTACTGGATTTACACTTTAACCATGGTAAATAAAATATTTACAAAGTAATTATTCAAAATGTCTAAAAATAAAAGTTTCCTACTTAAACCATTTGGAAATTATGATTCTAAATAAGGAATCCATTTTTCTAAATTCAAAACACATAATTGGCAGAAATTAATTTAAAATTAATTGCCATTGTCAAAACAAAAAACGTGTTTTTAAGAAATAATAACTATCAAAAGATTGGCACTTCCTGATGTCTAGTTTAAATATGAAATTATGTCCAATGACCAAAATTGTATTAAATGGTAAAAATATATTCTAAATATACTTTAAAACCACTCAAATTCATAATTTATTAATAATAATTATTTCGATTAAAAAAGTTGTTTTTAATTAAAATTTAGTAATTTTCACTATTCATCAAAATATGAAAGTTATCATAATTGTACCAAAAATTCACCCTAAGATAATTTTGATATTAATAATCCAACAATTAAGTCCATTTTGAAAGATAAAATGTATAAAATTTCAAAAGGTGGGTATTACTATTCATAACGTCTAGTTTGATTGGTTGTGGTGTGTGTTAGAACTCGAAGTTGCGTACAACACACGCTATTGTATTATTTAAAGAGAAGCAACCATGGAAGCTTGGGGTGTTACATTATCCCCTCCTTAAAATAATTTTGTCCTCAAAATTTATAGAATACTATCGTATGAAAAGACTCGGGTGGTTCTTCATCATAAGTTCCTCGGGTTCCCACGTTGCCTCATCCATCTTATGGTTTCTCCATAGAACGTTTACCATACGAGTCGTCCTGTTTCTCAACACTTGTTCTCTGGTATCGATAATTCTGATGAGCTCTTCGCAATAAGACAGATCGGGTTCCAGGTTTACTTCTTCATAAGTGAGTACATGCATTGGGTGAGGCATGTATTTTCTCAACAGTGATACGTAGAACACATCGTGAACTTTGGAGAGACTTGGCGGCATTGCCAAACAATAAGCTACAGCCCCAATTTGTTCTAGAATTTCGAAAGGTCTGATGTACCTGGGACTCAATTTACCTTTCTTACCGAAACATATAACTCACTTCCATGGAGATACCTTTAAGAAAACATGATCTCTTACCTAAAATTCCAAATCCTTCCTTCGGTTGTCAGCATAGCTCTTCTGCCTACTTTGAGCTGCTTTGATGTGGGTTTGGATTACCT
Organism: Viscum album; assembly: GCA_963277665.1. Taxonomy (NCBI): domain Eukaryota; kingdom Viridiplantae; phylum Streptophyta; class Magnoliopsida; order Santalales; family Viscaceae; genus Viscum; species Viscum album. The sequence goes on from OY728126.1 coordinate 896,961,766, forward strand.
TCACATTTTCCATCATTTCTTCCAGAAGTTCTGGGACTACAAGTTTTCTTTCACCAACATCATCCCAACAGGTTGGTGTGCAACATCTCTTTCTGTATAACGCTTCGTATGGTGCAATCTAAATACTTGAATGGAAGCTATTGTTATAGGAAAATTCCACCAGAGGTAAATATTTATCCCACATACCCTGAAAGTCGAGTGAGCAAGATCTCAACATGTCTTATAAGTTTTGAATAGTCTGTTCTGATTGTCCATCAGTTTGGGGGTGGTAGGCAGTGCTCGAATGAAGTTCAGTATCCAGGGATTTCTGAAGACTTTTCGAGAACCTTGAAGTAAAATAGGGATCAAGATCCGAAATAATTGATAGGGGTACTCCATGAAGTCTCACAACATCATTAATATATAGTCTTTCTAGACGTTAAAGTGGTAGATCTTCTCTTATAGCATGAAAATGTGCTGACTTAGTAATACGATCAACAATGACCCATATTGCATTGTGCCTTCTAGGAGTCTTTGGAAGTCCCGTGACAAATTCCATCATGATATTATCCCATTTCCACTTAGGTATAGGAAGAGATTGCAATACTCCACCAGGTTGTTGCCTTCCATCTTTCACTTGTTGACAAACCATACATCTTGACAAAAAATCAGCAATCTCTCTCTTCATGTTGTCCCACCAAAAATGTTCCTTTAAATCTCTATACATTTTGGTGCTCCCAGGGTGTATAGAGAAATTGGAACTATGAGCATCATCCAACAATTCTCTTTTTAGATCAGGTATATCGCGAACACAAAGTCTCTTCCCAAATTTCAAAATTCCATCTTCAAACACAAAGTCACTCAATCTCCCATCATTCACAGCTTTAATCTTCTTTTTAAACTCTTTATCATTGGACTGATAACTCTTTATCCTTTCTAGTAAAGATGGTTTGGAAACAATTTGAAAAAGTATTGATGTTTCAACTACCATGGGGATTCCCATATCCATCTTTACTAGATCCATGTATATAGGATCCCTTTAAACTCTAATTTTGTTCAAAACTCCATGATCCTTTCTTCTCAAAGCATCTACCACCTTATTTTCCTTCCTCGGGTGATAGTGTATCGTGCAATCATAATCCTTGAGTAGTTCAAGCCATCGCCTTTTCCTCATATTGAGTTCTTTCTGTGAGAAAATATACTTCAAACTCTTGTGATCAGTATAAATCTCACATTTTTCACTATAGAGATAGTGTCACCAAATCTTCAAAACAAATATTATAGTTTCTAACTCAAGATCATGAGTAGGATAGCTTTTCTCATGAATTTTCAGCTGTCGTGATGCGTAGGCAATAACCCTATCATTCTGCATAAGGACACAACCAAGTCCTTTCATCGATGCATCACTATAAATAACAAACCCATCATTCCCCGATGGTAGATTCAATATAGGAGCATTGACTAATATTCTATTCAGTTCTTCAAAACATTCTTCACACTCTTTCTTTCAAACAAATTTAACCCCTTTTCATGTGAGCTTCATTAATGGGTAAGCTAATCGGGAAAAATTCTAGACGAAACACTGATAATAACTTGATAAACCAATAAAACTGCGTACCTCAGTTATACTCATCGGTGCTGGCCATTCTTCGATTGCCTTGGTCTTAGAAGGATCAACAGAAATTCCATCCTTAGAGACAATATGGCCAAGAAAAGAAATCTCCTGAAATCAGAATTCACACTTGCTAAACTTCCCATATAATTCATGTCTTCTAAGAGTCTTCAGGATAATGCGCAAGTGATTTTCATTATCTTCATAGATTTTGAAATATACCAAGATATCATCAATAAATACCACCACAAAATCATCGATATATTCCTTGAAAAATCTGTTCATTAGATCCATGAAAACAGAGGGTGCATTAGTCATCCCAAAAGGCATTACTGTAAACCCGTAATGCCCGTACCTAATTCGAAATGATTTTTTTGTAATTTCTTCCTTCTTCACACACAACTAATGGTATCTAGATCGAAGGTCAATTTTTGAAAAGTATTGAGCTCCATGAAGAGGTAGATTGCTGATTTTGTGTCAAGGTGTATGGTTTGTCAACAAGTGAAAGCTGGAAGGCAACAACCTATAGGATTCATGCAGCCTCTTCCCATATAGGAGTGTAAATGGGATAATATTACGATGGACTTTGTCATGGGACTACCCAAGAATCCTAGAAGGAACAACACAATAGGGGTCATTGTTGAGAGTCTTACCAAGTCAGCACATTTTCTTGCTATTAGAGAAGATCTACTACTTGAACGTCTAGCAAGAAAATATATTAATGAAGTTGTGATACTTCATGGAGTACCCCTATCGATTGTTTCTGATCGTGATCCACGTTTTACATCAAGAATCTAGAAAAATCTTCAGAAATCCCTGGATACTGAACTTAGTTTGAGCACTGCCTACCACCCCCAAACTATTGGACAATCAGAACGGACTATTCAAACCTTATAAGTCATTTTGATATCTTTCTCACCCAACTTTCAGGGTATGTGGGATCAATGTTTACCTCTGGTGATATTTTCCTATAACAATATCTTCCATTCAAGTATTCGAATGGAACCATACGAAGCGTTATATGGAAAGAGATGTCACACACCAACCTATTGGGATGATATTAGTGAAAGAAAACTTGTAGGCCCAGAACTAGTGGAGGAAACGATGGAAAATGTGAAGTTAATCTAAACCCACATCAAAGCAGCTCAAAGGAAGCATAAGAGCTATACTCGCAACCGAAGGATGGATTTGGAATTTCAGGTAGGAGATCATGTTTTCTTAAAGGTATCTTCATTGAAGGGAGTTATATTTTTTTGTAAGAAATATAAATTGAGTCCCAAGTACATCAAACCTTTCAAAATTCTAGAACGAATTGGGGTTGTAGCTTATCATTTGACAATGCCTCCAAGTCTCTCCAAAGTTCACGATGTGTTCCACGTATCACTGTTGAGAAAATACATGTCTGACCCAACTCATGTACTCACTTACAAAGAAGTAGAACTGGAACCTGATCTGTCTTATTTCTAAGAGCCTATCAGGATTCTTGATACCAGAGAACAAGTGTTGAGAAGCCGGACGACTTTTCTGGTAAAAGTTCTATGGAGAAACCGTAAGATGGAAGAGGCAATGTGGGAACCCGAGGAACTTATGATGAAGAACCACCTGAGTCTTTTCATGCGTTAGTATTCTATAAATTTTGAGTACAAAATTATTTAAAGGAGGGGAGAATGTAATGCCCCATGCTTCCACGATACGCTTGTCTTTGAATAATAAAGTAGTGTGTGTTGTACGCAACTTCAAGTTCTAACACACACCACAACCAATCAAAATACCTGTTATAAATAGTAATACCCACTTTTTGAAATTTACTAAATTTTATATTTCAAAATGGAATTCATTTTTGGATCCGGAATATTGAAATTATCTTAGGGTAAATTTTTGGTACTTTTCTGATAACTTTCATATTTTTATGAATAGTGAAAATTACTAAATTTTAATTAAAAACAACTTTTTTAATCAAAATAATTAATAGTGATAAATTTTTAATTTGAGTGACTTTAAAGTATAATTAGGTTATATTTTTACAACTTAATCCAATTATGGTCATTGGACATAATTTCACATTTAAACTAGACATAAACAAGTGTCAATCTTTTGATAGTTATTATTTCTTAAAAACACACATTTTGTTTTAACAACGAGGATTAATTTTAAATTAATTTTTGCTACTTCTGTGGTTTTAATTTAGAAAAATGGATTCCATATTTATAATCATGGGGTCCAAATTTTTTAAATATGTAACTTTTATTTTTAGACATTTTTGAATAATTACTTCGGTAAATATTTTATTTATCATGGTTAAAGGGTAAATCCGGTAAATGAGGGTAAAAAAATAATTTTATAATAATATTAAATTACCGTAAAATGTATCATAACCCTATTGGTTGATAACTTTCCGACCATGGGAATATTTGGGTCGATTTTGGGACCTCATGGAGCCACTTGTAAGTGATAATGACACTTTATATTAATTAAGTTAAAGTAAATACAAAAATGACATAAGCATATATCTTTTAGTAAAACATTATTTACATAGGATTATATATGTTATATTTTAGATTATAAATATTCATTAGAAATATAAAAATATTTCATACATAATGGGATTTTATTTAAAAATTTTAGACAATGAATAATTAAATTTATTTATGACACAATAATGATGCACTATTTTCCTTATTAATGAAAGAATCAAATAATGGTTATTATAAATGTTAAAATAAATATAATTTGAAAGTTTTTATGACATCCACAAATTTTATTGGTTAATATGACATGTTAGGATTACATAAATTAATTTGGTTTGAATTAATAAACTTGTTAAGACTTTAACAAAAATCATTTATTAAATAGTGTCAAAATTGACATAAATCAGTTTTTAAAACAAATATTATATTATTAATTGATATTCTATTCCGAGAAATCTAATGTTCGGAAAAGGGACTTATATAATGATAGGTATATCATTAATGGACCACTTGGGGGTTTATTGGAAGTATATAGTATGTTTATTAACTATATAATATAAAAATATAAAGAGACATGGTAAATGTCAAACTAATTAACTAAGAGTTAAAACTAAAAGATAAGGTTAATATAGTGAAACAAACCTATCTAAAACCTATTTGTTGGGTGGTTTTCAACCTATCCCTACCTTAACCTTTAAATAATCTAATTTTGAGCAATTGTAAATTGAATATTAATTTATTATAAAATAATATTTCTACCTTTTCCAAAGGTGCCCCTCACCCCTCTTATAAAAGAGCACTCCACCTTCTCTCTAAATTCATACCATCAAAGCCTTTTGGTTAGTCCAAAATCGGCCCAAATACCCTCTCAACAGTCCTATATTTATCCTAGAGGCATTACTTTAGTCATAAATCCAACTTAAAAGGCCCTTTTGATCAAATCAAAAAAAACAATCCGAAGAAGAGGTAATGTTTTCACCACCCTCTTTCAAGTTCCTTTCTTCTTCCACTTATTCTTTCTTTTTTATTTCCATTATAAAATAATAAATCCAGTGTCTTCTATATAATTTTATGTTATTATAAATATGGTACAACCATATTCAGTATTCCATCCATCATTTGAATGACATGTCACCATACGTGCGTACGTATGGCTTACCGTCTCCATGTCGTGGTGTAATTTTTATTTAAAACATTATTATTTGGATGGGTATGATAATGAAGTGTAATTGATGTAAATAATAAATATAACATTATAATTATTCTGTATATATGATATACCATCAAATTATATATTATTTTATTATCAAAACAATGATATTGTCACTTGTGCATACGTACAGACTAATGTCTCCACGAACGCAATGAGATTCATTCCCCTTCATATCCATTCAAGTATAATTCTCATTTAATGATTAAAAATAATGTTTAAGGAGTTGATATAATTCTTGATATGACTAAGATACAAACTATCCATAACAAACATAGCTTATGTAACGAAATATATAAAAGAAAACGAGTAAGTTAACACCCGAAATGATGATAATACTAAGATATTATTAACAAAACAATGTTAAAAGATCATATATGATATAATATTAATTTATATGATTATTTTATAATTTAATAACTATTATTTCACCATTATACAGGAGTTTAACCTACCCTCAACCAAAGAAAAGTAAAAGGTAAGGGTTTATTTCACAATCTCTTCATTATCTTGGGTTGTTTATACGTGATTATCTACTGGGACCTCTTTGTCATCCACATCCATGTTTCTTAAAAATGTATTTCAAAACATTATTACTATTTTATAGACTATGGTTTAAACTCATTTATTCCCTTGTTTTACTTTTTATAAGATTTTTATAAAGGAATCTTTCCGTCATTTTCCAAACAAGTTCCTTTTTAACCTTTTCGACAAAATTAAGGTAAGAATGTATTTTTTTTAACTTATACGGTGGGTGAAACTATTTTCCACCATTATAAAATAATTGAAGCTTCCCTTAAAATCTTATAAGAATATTTTCAAATTAAATGTTTTATTTTATAATTATGTTACTTTTAAATGATTTCAAAAAAAGAGATATGTCTCTCAAATAGTTTTGATTTCATCTATGTCAACATCCTTTGATGGATTTTAAGCTTTTTTGAAGTTGATTTATTATGATACCAAACTTCCATATTGTATTGAATGGTTTGTGATATTTTTTATTGTGGATGCATTATTTTTATACCATTCATGGTTTATGGAGATAGTATTGACCTTTCGTATGCTAGTTTTGATACAAATGTTTATGTTATGTTTAAACCTGTTCGTATGAGGAATACATTGGACTTAATAAGTGACGGGTGGAGCCCGCTATAGATCCTCAATGCATCGGTAGGTCTCATGAGACAAACTAGTGTCTTGGCACAAGGCCTTGACAAAATCTTATTTGTATTATTGGCACAATGCCTTGACTATGTGGTTATGATAGTCTATAATTATGCATTCCAACATTATGAAAGTGGTTATTGATATTGCATGTGATTATTCAACTAGTAGAATATCCATGTGAATAAGTAAATGGAATTATTTAATTTTATTTCTACCATATTATTCTGAAGTTCAAGTTTAAAAGTATTTTTTTTAGTTATACATTGCCATAAATTTTTATTCTTATTTTTGAAAGTTTCCACTATATTGTTATCCTTACTAGGCATCTGAGCTCACCCCTTTCTATGTTTTATTTTTTCCAGGATGTGATGAAGTAATTTATTAATGACCTATAGGGATAGTATGAGGGGATATGAGTGTGGACTATGGAGACTATGTTGTTGTATTTTTTATTTTATGATGTAATGTAAGACTGATGAATGTACCTAGTGATTACAAGGCTACTAAATTAATCGGTCTTTCGAGACTTGATATTTTGTGATCATGAAAATGTTTTGTAATAATGAAACGACTCTGGGTAACTGGAGTCGGGGCATTACAGTTGGTATTGTAGAGATTTCCCTCCTGCTCAAGATAATTATAGTGGAGCTGGTGATACAACTGGTGCTGACCAGCTTATCACCATACTGGGACGACTCACTCAGGTTATGAATAATAACCTTACCCATATGGAGCACCCTGATCTGCAGAGTGAAGGATAAATGTTAGATCGTTTAATGAGGAAACAACCACCAACATTCAATGGGAGTAAAAATCCATTAGTAGATCAGCAATGGATAAATTCCTTAGAGAAAATATTCTATGCTTTGGGGAGTAGTGAAAGGGAAAATTTTATCATGGCGGTTTACTGCCTCACTGGAGATACTGATCAATAGTGGTCATTGATTCAAAACATGAAGGAAGATGATGAAGTATAAAATATGGAATGGATTGATTTTAATGATATTTTCTTAGAAAAATACTTTCCTCCTAACCATCGAGCAGATATGGAAAAGCAATTTCTGAGTCTAAGACAAAAAGAGTATGAGAATGTCGCAAAGTATGAGGCTAACTTTACAAGGTTAGAGAGGCATGCTGCAGATTGTATACATAACCCAAGAAGTAAGATTGATCTCTTCTTTGATGGGTTAAAACTGTTTCTCCATAGAGCATTAGCCTCACAATCCTTCCCATCATACGAAGATATTGTCTCATGTGTTATCAAGACAGAAAAAAAATTCTCTAAGTCTTACGACTTTAAAGCAAACCAAGAGAAGAAGATATCTTCTGATCACTCTGGGAATGGAAATAAGGGGAATAAGGGAAAAGTTGAATATCCATCCTTCCATAAATGTGGGAAGAAACACCCTCGTACTTTCTTAAATGGAATGAGAGTTTGTTACAAGTGTGGTGAAAAAGGCCACCAAGCTCGTGATTGTAAAGGGAAGAAGGAAGCTACCGATGTTTAATGCTAAAATTATAAAGATATGGGACATTATTAAAATGAATGTCCAAAGAATCAGGAGAACTTACCTCAGAAAAGGCTAAGGGATCAAGGCCAGGCTTATGCTATCACTACTGCTGAGGTAGAAGCTCTGAAAGATGTGGTGGCAGGTAATTTAATGGTTTTCTCAAGTTTAGAAAATGATTTATTTGATTCTGGATCATTTCATTGTTTCATATCTTCCCAAATTGCTAAGAAAATTAGATATTTAAAATTTTATTTAACAAGGGAGTTGTCTGTCAAAACTCCTACAGGAAGTATCATTGCAACAAAGTTTTTTGAATCAGTCCCCATTGGAGAACATAAATGTTCTTTATCTACTGATCTCATCGTCATACCCATGATTGAATTTGATATAATCCTCAGTATGGATTGGATTTCTAACCATGATGTGAAGATTTATTATAAGAAGGAGGAGGTTACTATTTTTGATGATGATGATAAAGAACACCTTATCTTTAGAGAAGAATCGTCACCACCTAATTCTTATCTAGATCTACCTCCAGTAGCTCAACTAAATTCAATTATCAAGGAGGAAGAAAATGAAATAATTTTGGGTGAGAAAAGGAATGTTCAAATAGAGGATGTACCTATTGTGAAAGAATATGTAGATGTGTTTCTAGAAGATTTACATGGACATCCTCTAGAATGAGAAATTGAGTTTTCTATTGATTTAATTCCTGGTTCAAGGCCTATATCGAAGACCCCTTATAGAATGGACACAATGGAATTAGTTGAACTAAATAAACAACTAGAATAATTGAGTAATAAGGGATTTATTCTCCCTAGTGTTTCTCCATGGGGAGACCATGTCCTTATTGTTAAGAAGAAAGATGGATCTATGAGTTTATGTATCGACTATAGGGAAATAAATGTTATAACAATAAAGAACAAGTATCCCCTACCTCACATTGATGATTTATTTGACCAACAACATGGACCTCAATACTTTTCAAAGATTGAACTTTGATCTCGATACCATCAGTTCTGTGTGAAGAAGGAAGACATTCCGATGACAACATTTCGAACTAGGTATGGGCATTACGAGTTTACAGTAATGCCTTTTGGGCTGACTAATGCACCCTCTGTTTTCATGGATCTAATGAACAGAGTTTTCAAGGAATATCTTGATGATTTTGTGGTGGTATTTATTGATGATATCTTGGTATATTCCAAAATCTATGAAGATCGTGAAAATCACTTGCGCATTATCCTGAAGACTCTTATAAGACATGAATTATATGGGAAGTTTAGAAAGTGTGAATTCTGGCTTCAGGATATTTCTTTTCTTGGACATATTGTCTCTAAGGATGAAATTTCTGTTGATCCTTCTAAGACCAAGGCAATCCAAGAATGGCCAGCACTGATGAGTATAACTGAGGTATGCAGTTTTATTATTTTAGAAGGTTATTATCAGCATGTCGTCCAGAATTTTGCTCGATTGGCTAACCCATTAACAAAGCTCACGCGAAAAGGGGTTAAATTTGTTTGGACAAAAGAGTGTAAGAATTTTTTGAAGAACTAGAGAGAAGATTAGTCAATTCTCTTATATTGACTCTACCATCGGGGAATGATGGGTTTGTTATTTATAGTGATGCATCGAAGAAAGTACTTGGTTGTGCTCTTATACAGAATGGTAGGGTTATTGCCTATGCATCACGATAGCTGAAAATTCATGAGCAAAACTATCCTACTCATGATCTTTAGTTATCATTTGTAATAATTGCTTTGAAGATTTGGAGACACTATCTCTATGGTGAAAATTTTGAGATTTATACTGATCACAAGAGTTTGAAGTGTATTTTCTCACAGAAAGAACTCAACATGAGGCAAAGCCAATGGCTTGAATTACTCAAGGATTATGATTGCACGATACACTACCACCCGGGGAAGGAAAATAAGGTGGTAGATGCTTTGATCAGAAAGGATCATGGAGTTTTGAACAAAATGAGAGTTGAAAGGGATCCTATATACAAGGATCTAGTAAATATGGATATGAGAATCACCATGGAAGGTGAAACATCAATACTTTTTCAAATAGTTTCCAAAACATCTTTACTAGAAAAGATAAAGAGTTCTCAGGCCAATTATGAAGAGTTTAAAAAGAAGATTAAAGCTGTGAATAATAGGAGATTGAGTGACTTTGTGTATAAAGATGGAATTTTGAAATTTGGGAAGAGACTTTGTGTTCCTGATATACTTGATCTAAAAAGGGAATTGTTGGACGATGCTCATAGTTCCAATTTCTCTATACACCATGGGAGCACCAAAATGTATAGATATTTGAAGGAACATTTTTTGTGGGACAACATGAAGAGAGAGATTGCTGATTTTGTGTCAAGATGTATGGTTTTTCAACAAGTGAAAGCTGGAAGGAAACAGCCTGGAGGAGTCATGCAACCTCTTCCCATACCGGAGTGGAAATGGGATAATATTAAAATGGACTTTGTCATGGGACTACCAAAGACTCCTAGAAGGAACAATGCAATATGGTTCATTGTTGTTCGTCTTACCAAGTCAGCATATTTTCTTGCTATAAAGGAATATCTACCACTTGAACGTCTAGTAAGACTATATATTAATGAAGTTGTGAGACTTCATGGAGTACCCCTATCAATTGTTTTGGATCTTGATCCCCATTTTACTTCAAGATTCTGGAAAAGTATTCAGAAAGCCCTGGATACTGAACTTCATTTGAGCACTGCCTACCACCCCCAAACTGATGGAAAATCAGAATAGCCAATTAAAGCCTTAGAAGACATGTTGATATCTTTCTCACTCGACTTTCAGGGTATGTGGGATCAATATTTACCTCTGGTGGAATTTTCCTATAACAATAGCTTATATTCAAGTATTCGGATGGCACCATATGAAGCGTTATACGGAAAGAGATGTCGCACACTAACCTGTTGGGATGATGTTGGTGAAAGAAAACTTGTAGGTCCACAACTTGTGGAGGAAACGATGGAAAAGGTGAAGGTAATCCAAACCCACATCAAAGTAGTTCAAAGTAGGCATAAGAGCTATGCTGACATCTGAAGGAACGATTTGGAATTTTAGGTAGGAGATCATGTTTTCTTAAAGGTATCTCTATGGAAGGGAGTTATACATTTTGGTAAGAAAGGTAAATTGAGTCCCAGGTACATCGGACCTTTCAAAATTCTAGAACGAATTGGGGTTGTAGCTTATCATTTGGAAATTCCACCAAGTCTCTCCAAAGTTCACGATGTGTTCCACGTATCACTGTTGAGAAAATACAAGCCCGACCCAACGCATGTACTCACTTATGAAGAAGTAGAATTAGAACCCAATCTGTCTTATTGCGAAGAGACCGTCAGAATTTTTTATACTAGAGAACAAGTGCTGAGAAACCGGATGACTCGTCTTGTAAAAGTTCTATGGAGAAACCATAAGATGGAAGAGGCAACATGGGAACCCGAGGAACTTATGATGAAGAACCACCCGAGTCTTTTCATGTGGTAGTATTCTAGAAATTTTGAGGATGAAATTATTTGAAGGAGGGTAGAATGCAACACCCCAAGCTTCCACGGTACGCTTCTCTTTTAATAATACAGTAGCGTGTGTTGTACGCAACTTCGAGTTCTAACACACAACACAACCAATCAAACTAGCCGTTATGAATAGTAATACTCACTTTTTGAAATTTTATACATTTTATCTTTCAAAATGGACTTCATTTTTGGATTCGTAATATCAAAATTATCTTGGGGTGAATTTTTGGTACATTTCTGATAACTTTCATATTTTGATGAATAGTGAAAATTACTAAATTTTAATTAAAAACAAATTTTTGAATCCAAATAATTAATAGTGATAAATTATGAATTTGAGTGGTTTTAAAGTATATTTAGAATATATTTTTACCATTTAATACAATGTTCATTATTGGACATAATTTCACATTTAAACTAGACATAAGGAAGTGTCAATATTTTGATAGTTATTATTTCTTAAAAACACGCTTTTTGTTTTGACAACGGGAATTAATTTTAAATTAATTTCTTCCACTTCTGTGTTTTGAATTTAGAAAAATGGATTCCATATTTAGAATCATCAGATCCAAATTGTGTAAATAGGTAAATTTTATTTTTAGACATTTTGAATAATTACTTCGGTAAATATTTTACTTACCATGGTTAAAGGGTAAATCTAGTAAATAAGGGTAAAAAAATAATATTATAATAATAATAAATTATCCTAAAATGTGTTCTAACCCTATTGGTTGAAACATTTCCGACCATGGGAAAATTTGGGTCGATTTTGGGAGCCCATGGATCCACTTGTAAGTGATAATCACACTTTATATTAATTAAGTTAAAGTAAATACAAAAATGACATAATCATATATCTTTTAGAAAAACTATTTTTACATAAAGTTATATATGTTATATTTTCTACTATAAATATTCAATAGAAAGGTACAAATATTTCCTAAATAATGAAATTTTATTTATAATTTTTAAACATTGAATAATTAAATTTATTTATGACCCAATAAAGATGCAGTATTTTCCTTATTAATTAAAGAATCCAATAATTGGTATTATAAATGTTAAAATAAATATAATTTGAAAGTTTTTATGACATCCAAAAATTTTATTTGTCAATATGATATGTTAGGATTACATAAATTAATTTGGTTCGAATTAATAAACTTGTTAATACTTTAAAAAAAATCAATTATTAAATAGTGTCAAAATTGACATAAAGGAGTTTTTGAAACAAATATTATATTATTAATTGATATTCTATTCCTAAAAATCTAAGGTTCGGTCAAAGGACTTATATAATGATAGGTGTATCATTAATGGACCACTTGGAAGTCTCTTGGAAGTATATAGTAATTTATTAACCATATAATATAAAAATACAAAGGGACATGGTAAATGTCAAACTATTTAACTAAGAGTTAAATATAAATGATAAGGTTAATCAAAATGTCTAAATTCAAAACACAGAAGTGGCATAAATTAATTTAGAATTAATCAAAATTTCTAAAAATAAAAGTTACCTATTTACACAATTTTGACCTCCTGATTACCAATATGGAATCCATTTTTCTAAATTCAAAACACAGAAGTGGCATAAATTAATTTAGAATTAATTCCCGTTGTCAAAACAAAAAGAGTGTTTTTAACAAATAATAACTATCAAAATATTGGCACTTCCTTATGTCTAGTTTAAATGTAAAATTATGTCCAATGACCAAAATTGTATTAAATGGTAAAAATATATTATAAATATTCTTTAAAACCATTCAAATTCATAATTTATCACTATTAATAATTTTTATTAAAAAAGTTGTTTTTAATTAAAATTTAGTAATTTTCACTATTCATCAAAATATGAAGGTGATGAAAAAAGCACCAAAATTTTGTTGAAACTAAATTATTATGTCCTGATTCTAAAGAAGAAGTTTTTTTTGTCAAATTGAATATATAAAAGTATCAAATATTGTATTTAAAAAGGGTTCTCCATTAAAAGGTAGTAAAATTGCATTTTTTGAAAAAATACTTCTTTTATCTGAAAAATGTATTTGTTCTTAAATTATGTCTAAGAAACTCATAATATGGATTTAAAAATTATAAGAATTATATAAAGTTCAAAATTTAGTTAATATTATTCAAAACCACTTTTGAACGGCTAGTTTGTTAAGTTGTGGTGCGGTTGAACTCAGTTTTGCGTATAGTGAAAGTTATTGAATTACTTTGAAGAAACAACGTACTATGAAATATTGGGGTGTTACATTCTTCCCTCCTTCAATAAATTTCTTCCTCACAATTTGAAATTGTTCAAGTCTTGCGGCCTTGCCGGACGCGACGGGTTGCCGCCCGACCTCCAGGTTGTCCTTTTTCTACACACTTATAACAAAGTCACATTCCCTTTAGGCAAGTTCCAGGGTGTTTCTTCCCACAATTATCACATAAGGGAAAATTATTCTTTTCCCTCTTCTCTTTATCCATCTTTCTCTCTTCCATCCTTTTCTTCTCTTTCTTCCCTTCAAAGCCATAGGACTCAGAGAATTATTTACTTATCTTTTTAACACATGATACTATTCTTCAGGTTGGAGATCATGTTTTCTTAAAGGTATATCCATGGAATAGACTTAAATGTTTAAGTAAGAAAGGTAAATTGAGTCCCTGGTACATCAAACCTTTTGAAATTCTAGAACGAATTGGAGTTATAGCTTATCAATTGGCAATGCCACCAAGTCTATCCAAAGTTCACGATGTGTTCCATGTATCACTGTTGAGAAAATACATGTCTGACCCAATGCATATACTCACTTATGAAGAAGTAGAACTAGAACCCGATCTGCCTTATTGCAAAGATCACGTCAGGATTCTAGATACCAGAGAACAAGTGTTGAAAAACCGGATGACTCGTCTGGTAAAAGCTCTATGGAGAAACCATAAGATGGAAGAGGCGTGTATTTTCTCTCAAATAGTTTTGATTTCATCTATGTCAACATCCTTTGATGGATTTGAAGATTATTTGAAGCTGATTTATTATGATACAAAACATTCATATTTTATTGAAGGTTTTGTGATATGTTTGACTGTGGATGTGTTATTTTTATATCATTCCTGGTTTATGGACATAGTATTGACATTTATTATTCTAGTTTTAATACAAATGTTTATGTTACGTTTAAACATGTTCATATGAGGAATGCATTGGACTTAGTAAGTGACGGGTGGAGCCCACTATTTCTCCTCGATGCATTGGTAGGTCTCATGAGACAAACTAGTTTCTTGGCATAAGGCCTTGAAAATAATGAAAACTACAAAAGATGTTAACCCACCCTCGACCAAGGAAAAGTACAAGGTAAGGGTTAATTTCACAATCTCTTTATTATCCGAGGTTGTTTATATATAATTATCTACTGGGATCTCTTTATCATCCACATTCATGTCTCTTAAAAATGGATTTTGAATCATTCTTACTATTTTATAGACTATGGGTTAAAGTCATTTATAAACTTGTTGAATTTTTATAAGATGTTTATAAAGGAATCTTTCCAACGTTTTCCAAACAAGGTCCTTTTTAACTTTTTTGACAGAATTAAGGTAAAAATGTATTTTTAACTTATACGACATGTGCGGCTATTTTCCGCCATTATAAAATCGTCGAAGCTTCCCTTACAATATTATAAGAATATTTTCAAAGTAAATGTTTTATTTTATAATAATGTGACTTTTAAATGATTTCAAAAATATATATATTTCGCTCAAATAGCTTTGATTTCATGGATTTTAAGCTTATTTGAAGTTGATTTATTATGATACAAAACTTCCATATTTTATTGAAGGTTTTGTGATATGTTTGATTGTGGATGTGTTATTTTTATACCATTCATGGTTTATGGAGAAAGTATTGACATTTAGTATGCTAGTTTTAATACAAATGTTTATGTTATGTTTAAACATGTTCATATGTGGAATGCATTGGACTTAATAAGTGATGGGTGGATCCCGCTATAGCTCATTGATGCATCGGTAGGTATCATGAGACAAACTAGTGTCTTGGCACAAGGCCTTGACAAAATCTTATTTGTAGTCTTGGCACAAGGCCTTAACTATGTGGTTATGATAGTCTGGCATTATGCATTCCAACATTATTAAAGTGGTTATTGATATTGCATGTGATTATTCGACTAGTAGAATATCCATGTGAATAAATAAATGGAATTATTTCATTTTATTTCTTCCATATTATGCTGAAGTTCAAGTTTAAAAGGCTTTTTTAGTTATACATTGCCTTAAATGTTTATGCTTATTTATGAAAGTTTTTCCTATATTGTTATCCTTACTGGTCATCTGAGCTCACCCCTATCAATGTTTTATTTTTCTCAGGATGTGAAGAAATAATTTATGAATGACCTATAGGGATATTATGAGGAGATATGAGTGTGGAATATGGAGACTATGTTGTTGTAGTTTTCATTTTATGATGAAATGTAAGACTGATGAATGTATCTAGTGATTCCAATGCTACTAAACTAATCGGTCTTTCGAGACTTGGTCTTTTGTGATCATGCCAATGTTTTTTAATAATGCACCTACTCTGGGTAACTGGGGTTTGGGAATTACAGTTGGTATTAAAGTAAAGAGGAAGTGGAAGAATAAAGGAACTTGAAAGAGGGTGGTGAAAACATTACCTCTTCTTCAGTTTCTTCCTTTTGATTTGATCAAAAGGGATCCTTAAGTTGGATTTCTGAATAAAGTAATGCCTCTAGGATGAAGGGAGGACTATTGAGAGGGTATTTGGGAAGAGGTTGGTCGAACCAAAAGGCTTTGAAGGAATTAATTTCAGAGAAGGGGGAGTTCCCTTTTATAAGAGGGGTGAGGGGCACCTTAGAAAAAACTTAAAATATTATTTTATAATAAAACAATGATATTGTCGCTCGTGCGTACGTACGAACTACCATCTCCATGAACGCGATGAGATTCATTTATAATCGTATCCATTCAAGTCTAATTCTCATTTTATGATTAAAAATAATGTTTAAGGAGTTGATATCATTCTAGATATAAATAAGATACAACCTATCCATAACCAACACGACTTATGTAAAAAAACATATAAAATAAAATGAGTAAGTTAACACCCGAAACGACAATAATACTAAGATATTATTAACAAAAAAATGTTAAAATATCACATATGATATCACAAAATCTCTATAAGAAAGTCGCATTCCTTCTACTGGGTGCCATTTCCCTTCACCCAAATGCAACTAGTGAAAATTACTTTTTAGATTCTTTACCATGTTTGAACAGTCGGAATCAATCTCAACTTTTTATAGAGCAGTTGAAGAAGGGAATATTCTCCCAGATTATAAGTGTCAAATTTTAAGATTTTACTTCATAGGAAGAATTTACGATGTCTTTGAAACTTTTGAAGACAATGCAATGAGACTTTCTTTTAGAAATCAAATTCAAGATGAACTTCTCAGATACTATTTTGATTATCATTCCTTGAGGACTGTCTTCCGGTGCCTACATCCATACAACCCCTCTTGTAGTAGTTTCATTTGGGCGAAGTAAGTGGAGGAATTCGAAGACACTTTGAACTTTAATCTCATAGGAAGACATGACAACTGTGGAAGACAATTGTACAGACCTTGGGGATAACATGGGAGACTCAGAATAGATGGGAATTAAGAGCTATAAGTGTAAATAAATTTCAAGGGCGCAATTCAATTAAGTGGGGGAGAATGTAACACCCCAGGTTTAAAATTAAGTTTTATGTTTTCTCAAGGATTCCAAGATGCAATAAAATATATAAAAAGGTATTATTATTTGTGTATATATATAGATTAATTTTAAAATAAAATAGATTATATATATCATGATAAAACAATAAAGGATATTTACTTAATATAGTAAGGTAAGCTTCAATGATTTTATGACGGTGGAAAATAGCCGCACCTGTCGTATAAGTTAAAAAAGGCATTCTTACCTTAATTTTGTCTAAATGGTTAAAAGGACCTTATCTAGAAAATGACTGAAAGATTCCTTTATAAAAATCTTATAAAAAGTCAAAAAATGGTATTAATGACTTTAAACCATAATCTATAAAATAGTAATAATGTTTGGAAATATATTTGTAAGAAACATGGATGTGGATGATAAAGAGGTCCCAGTAGATAATCACGTATAAAAAACCTCGGATAATGAAGAGATTGTGAAATAAACCCTTACATTGTACTTTTCCTAGGTTGAGGGTAGGTTTACCTCCTGTATAATGGTGAAATATTTGTTATTAAATTATAAAAGAATCATATACATTAATATGATATCATATATGATCTTTTAACGTTTCTTTGTTAATAATATCTTAGTATTATCGTCGTTTCGGGTGTTAACTTACTCGTTTTCTTTTATATGTTTTGTTACATAAGCTATGTTTGTTATGGATAGGTTTTATATTATTCATATCCAGAATGATATCAACTCCTTAAACATTATTTTTAATCGTCAAATGAGAATTAGACTTGAATGGATACGATGGGGAATGAATCTCATCGCGTTCGTGGAGACGCTAGTCCGTACGTACGCACAAGCGACAATATCATTGTTTTTATAACAAAATAATATATAATTCGATGGTATATAATATATAAAGAATCATTATAATGTTATATTTATTATTTACATCAATTACACATCATTATCATACCCATAAAAATAATAATGTTTTGAATAACAATTATACCACGACTTGGAGACGGTAAGTCGTATGTACACACGTATGGTGGATGGATAGAATACTGAATATGGTTGTACCATATTTATAATAACATCATAGTATATAGAAGATATTGGATTTATTATTTTAGAATGGAAATAACAAAGAAATAATAAGTGTAAGAAGAAAGGAACTTGAAAGATGGTGGTGAAAACATTACCACTTCTTTGGGTTCTTCCTTTTGATTTGATCAAAAGGGCTCCTTAAGTTGTATTTCTGACTAATGGAATGCCTCTAGGATGAATAGAGGACTGTTTAGAGGGTATTTGGGCATAGGTTGGCTGAACCAAAATAATATTTACATTTTGATACTGAGGTAGTGATTTTGGAATAATACATGGTTGATTTGGATAAATTATATTGGATATTCTTGACTACCTTGAAACTAATTAATGATTTGTATATTCCATCATTGTTTGAGTTTAAAACATTTTTGGATAGATTGAGTATATCCCGTATTCTATAATGAATAAGGTAGCATGAATGTAATCAATAAGGTTTTATGGTAATTCAGGATGTTGTAGTGTTTTAAAGAATACATGATGAAGGTGTTCACATGTTATTACGTGGAAAAAAGAATTTTCATTGTGTTTAACTTCCCTAAAAATTTTGGACTGTGAGTTTGGACAGAAGTATTTTGGAAAAATATAGTTTGATATAATATTTGTACTTCCATAAAAAGGAAAACCCAGAGGTCGGGCGGCAACCCGTTGCGTCTGGCAAGGCCACGAGACTTGAACCCGCAACCGAAGGGCAACAAGGGTGTATCACCTACCACTGACCCACGTGATGTCCAGGATGGAATAATGTAGTTTTTTAAGGGTCTTGTAGATGAATTATAAATTCATTTATTTGGAACCCTATATGAACAGGATAAATAAAATATTTTTTTTAGTTCTATTATCTTTTAGAGTGAAAGATGAGTTTGTGGTAGAAATTAGTTAAATGATGGATCTCTACTTGTCAAGTATATATATATATTTTTTCTTCTCTTATTCCATGAAGAAATTAATTCTTAAACTTTATTTAAGGGATCTTAAAACAAAAAATGTGTTATCATAATACCTTGTGTTTTGTGGAACTAATTATATTTTAAATCATCATAGATTGATGGCTTTGACGCCCTCAATTCTACAATTTTTTGGGATTGATGACCTCAATCACTCCCTATAAATATTTACATTTTTCCTCCAATTATGTGTCTGTAATTGAAAAAAATGTTCTCCTAATCGAGATCTTAATTTGGTGGTTACTTTTTCATTCCCCTTTTCCTCTTATTAAGACTAAATTTTATTAACCCAATTTCCGATGTGGCTTTTCCCACAAAGGTATTTTCTATTTTCAACCTATTATTTTCGAAGAACAATTTCAAATTGTGAGGACACAATTTATTGAAGGAGGGAAGAATATAACACCCCAAGATTTCATAGTACGTTATTTATTCAAAGTAATTTAATAACTTGCACTACACGCAAAACTGGGTTCAAGCGCACCACGACTTACCAAACTAGCCGTTCAAAAGCAGTTATGAATAGTATTAACTGAATTTCAAACTTTATATAATCCTTATAATTTTATAATCCATATTATGAATTTCTTAGACAGAATTTAAGAAAAAATACATTTTTCAGATAAAAGAAGTATTTTTGTGAAAATGAAATCTTTATTTATTTATTTATTTATAAAAAAATTAAATTAATTTCGTTATATATATATATATATATATTAACATATTAATAAGATATATAATGGTATTATTTTCATAAATATCCAAAATATATGTATTTTAATATTTAAAACATTATTATTTTTATTTTACTCCTAGAATAATTTATTAAATATTTTTAAACTTTTTTTTATTGGATAATAATATTCAAATCAATACTGTTTCTATATGTGTATATTTATATCAATGATTATTATATGTCCTTTCTCAATTTTAATTTAAAACTTATAACAGATATTTTTTATAACGGTCGGATAAAAATTCTATAAATATCAATACCTAAGGGTCGTTCAAATAGACAAAAGAAAAAAAATATCGTGACGCTCACGCCACTACTTTGGAGATGGTTTTATATGTCCCTATTATTCTTACTTTCATTAATATTGTTATTGCTATAACGTTTGTGCTTCTATCAGATCCAATAGATGATAACTACTCGATTGACATCGTTTTGTTTCTTAGTGGTCTTCCAATTGTTTTATTATCAATAACAGTGGGGTTAATGGGTTAGTTTTTTTGTGTCAGGGATGTATTATGGTATTTGTATAAATAAAGTGCTCACTACTTATATATTTTCCTTCGGAAATTTATATATTTTATTGAATCTTGGAATCCTTGACAAAACATAAAACTTAATTTTAACCCTGGGGTGTTACATTCTCCCCCACTTAATTTAATTTTGCCCTTTTAATTTATTTACACTTATCACTCTTAATTCCCATCTATTTTGAGTCTCGCATAATGTCCCCAAGGTCTGTACAGTTGTCTTCCACTGTTTCCAAGTCTTCCTATGAGATTAGCATTCAAAGTGGATTCGAAATCCTCCACTTAATTCACCCAAATTCAACTAGTGCAAGAGGGTTTGTATGAATGTAGGCACCAGAAGACAGTTCCAAAGGAATAATAATCAAAAGAGTATCTGAGAAGTTCATCTTGAATTTGATTTCTAGAATAAAGTCTTATTGCATTGTATTCAAAAGTTTCAAAGTCATCATTAATTATTCCTGTGAAGAAAAAGCTTAAAAGTTGACACATATAAGCGGCACAAAGATTCCCTCCTTCAGCTGCTCTATAAAAAGTTGATATTGATTCTGGATGCTCAAACATGGTAGAGCATCTAAAATGTCCTTCGTGATATGCCCCATGGAGTCTATAGAAGTGACGTTGGATTTGTCTGATATCTTAGAAGATGAAACCAGAACAAAACGAAGAATATCATGTGTTCCTGATATATTATAAAGTCGTTTACAGGAAATCTGCATGTCTTTATAGGGATCAGATTCTTATTTTCATGATTTTTCCATGATCATAGCAAGTAAATCATCCGAAAGGCCTAAGAGACTTATTTGAGTTCTCCTTCCTTCCATCTGAAAATTACAAATAAGAATGTTAACTGAGAAAGGACAGTCAATTTATCAAAGGGTTCTAAATTTCCATAGTTTTCTAGACCATGCCTCTGATACCAACTGTAACACCCCAACCCCAGTTACCCAGAGCCGGTGCATTATTACATAACATTGTAATGATCAGAAAAGATCAAGTCTCAAAATACGGATTAGTTTAGTATCCTTGAAATCACTAGATACATTCATCAATCATACATTACATCATAAAATGAAAACTAAAACAACATAGTCTCCATAGTCCACACTCATATCCCCTTATAATATCCTTGCAGGTCATTCATAAATTACTTCTTCACATCCTAGAAAAAATAAAACATAGAAAGAGGTGAGATCAGATGCCCAGTAAGGATAACAATATAGCGTAAACTTTCATAAATAAGCATAAACATTTAAGGCAATGTATAAATAAAACAAAATCCTTTTAAAAATGAACTTCAACATAATATGGCAGAAATAAAATTAAATAATGTCATTTAATTATTCACATGGATATTCTACTAGTTGAATAATCACATGCAATATCAATAAACACTTTCACAATGATGGAATGCATAATTCCAGACTA
This sequence comes from Viscum album, assembly GCA_963277665.1. NCBI lineage: Eukaryota > Viridiplantae > Streptophyta > Magnoliopsida > Santalales > Viscaceae > Viscum > Viscum album. The sequence goes on from OY728126.1 coordinate 896,983,720, forward strand.
TCATAACCACATAGTCAAGGCCTTGTGCCAAGACTACAAATAAGATTTTGTCAAGGCCTTGTTCCAAGACACTAGTTTGTCTCATGAGACTTACCTATGCATCGAGAAGCTATATAGGGCTCCACCCACCACTTACTAAGTCCAATTCATTCCTCATATGAACAGGTTTAAACATAACATAAACATTCGTATTAAAACTATCATACGAAATGTCAATACTTTATACATAAACCATTAATGGTATAAAAATAACACATCCACAATCAAAAATATCACAAAAACTTCAATAAAATATGGAAGTTTTGTATCATAATAAATCAACTTCAAATAATCTTAAAATACATCAAAGGATGTTGACAGAGATGAAAACAAAACTATTTGAGAGAAATATCTCTTTTTTTGAAATCATTTAAAAGTCACGTAATTATAAAATAAAACATTTACATTTAAAATATTCTTATAAGATTTTAAGGGGAGATTCAATGATTTTATAATGGTGGAAAATAGCTACACCCGCTGTATAAGTTAAAAAAAAGACATTCTTACCTTAATTTTGTCGAAAAGGTTAAAAAGGACCTTGTTTGGAAAATGATGAAACTATTCCTTTATAAACATCTTATAAAAATTAAAACAAGGGTATAAATTAATTTAAACCATAGTCTATAAAATAGTAAGAATGTTTTGAAATACATTTTTAAGAAACATGGATGTGGATGATAAAGATTTCTGAGTAGATAATCACGTATAAACAACCTCGGATAATGAAGAGATTGTGAAATAAACTCTTACCTTGTACTTGTCCTTGGTCAATGGTAGGTTAAACTCCTGTATAATGGTGAAATAATTGTTATTAAATTATACAAGAATCATATACATTAATATGATATCATATATGATCTTTTAACATTTCTTTGTTAATAATATCTTAGTATTATCATCGTTTCGGGTGTTAACTTACTTGTTTTCTTTTATATATTTTGTTACATAAGACATTTTTGTTATGGATATGTTGTATATTATTCATAAAATGATAATTATACTTGAATGGATGCGATGGGGAATGAATCTCATCGCTTTCATGGAGACGGTAGTCCGTACGTACGCACGAGCGACAAGATCATTGTTTTGATAATAAAATAATATATAATTGGATGGTATATCATATATACAGAATCATTATATTGTTATATTTATTATTTACATAAATTAATCATCATTATCATATCCATCAAAATAATAATGTTTTGAATAACAATTACACCACGACGTGGAGACGGTAATCCATACGTACGCACGTATGGTGACATGTCATTCAAAGGATGGATAGAATACTGAATATGGTTGTACCATATTTATAATAACATCAAATTATATAGAATATATTTGAGTTATTATTTTATAATGGAAATAACAAATAAATAATAAGTGGAAGAAGAAAGGAACTTGAAAGAGGGTGGTGAAAACATTACCTCTTCTTCGGGTTCTTCCTTTTGATTTGATCAAAAAGGCTTCTTAAGTTGGATTTCTGACTAAAGGAATGCCTCTAGGATGAAGGGAGGACTTTTGAGAAGGTATTTGAGCATATTTTGTCCGATCCAAAAGGCTTTGAAGGTATGAATTCAAGAGAAAGGGGAGTGCCCTTTTACAAGAGGGGTGAGGGGCACCTTTGGAAAAGATTGAAATATTATTTTATAATAAATTCATATTCGATTTCTAATGGATCAAAACTGGATTATTTAAATGTTAACGTGGGGATAGGTCAAAAACCAATCAACCAATATGTTTTAGACATGTTTGGGTCACTATATTAACCTTATCTTTTAGTTTTAACTCTTAGTTAATTAGTTTGACATTTACCATGTCTCTTTATATTTTTATATTATATAGTTAATAAACATACTATATACTTCAAATTGACCCCCAAATGGTCCAATAATGATAAAACTATCATTATATAAGTTCTTTGGCCGAACCTTAGATTTTTAATAATATAATATCAATTAATAATATAATATTTGTTTTAAAAAAATCCTTTATGTCAATTTTGACACTATTTAATAACTGATTTTTGTTAAAGTCTTATCAACTTTATTAATTCTAAAAAATTAATATAATTAATAATAACATGTCATAATAACCAATAAAATTTTTTATGACATAAAAACTTTCAAATTATATTTATTTTAACATTTATAATACCAATTATTTGATTCTTTCATTAATAAGGAAAATAATGCATCATTACTGTGTCATAAATAAATTTAATTATTCAATGTCAAAAAATTATAAATAAAATCTCATTATGTATGAAATCATTTCATATTTTTAATTAATATTTATAGTCGAAAATATAACATATATAACCCTATGTAAAAATTGTTTTTCTAAAAGATATATGCTTATGTCATTTTTGTATTTACTTTAACTTAATTAATATAAAGTGTCATTATCACTTACAAGGGGCTCCATGGGGTCCGAAAATCAACACAAAGATACCCATGGTCGGACATGTATCAACCAATAGGGTTAGGATACGTTTTAGGGTAATTTAATATTATTATAATATTATTTTTTTACCCTTATTTATCGAATTTACCCTTTAACCATGGTAAATAAAATATTTACCGAAGTAATTAATCAAAATGTCTAAAAATAAAAGTTTCCTATTTACACAATTTGGATCTAATGATTATAAATATGGAATCCATTTTTATAAATTCATAACACAGAAGAGGCATAAATTAATTTAGAATTAATTCTCGTTGTCAAAACAAAAAGTGTGTTTTTAACAAATAATAACTATCAAAATATTGGCAATTCCTTATGTCTAGTTTAAATGTAAAATTATTTCCAATGACCAACATTGTATTAAATGGTAAAAATATATTCTAAATATACTTTAAAACAACTCAAATTCATAATTTATCACTATTAATTATTTCGATTAAAGAAGTTGTTTTTAATTAATATTTAGTAATTTTCACTATTCAACAAAATATGAAAGTGATCAGAAAAGTACCAAAAATTTATTGAAACTAAATTATTATGTCCCGATTCTAAATAAGAATTTTATTTTGTCAAATTGAAAATATAAAAGTTTCAAATATTGGATTTAAAAAGGGTTCGCCATTAAAAGGCAGTAAAATTGTATTTTTTGAAAAATACTTCTTTTATCTGAAAAAATATATTTGTTCTTAAAAAATGTCTAAGAAACTCATAATATGGATTCTAAAATTATAAGTATTATATAAAGTTAAAATTTTAGTTAATACTATTCATAACTGCTTTTGAACGGCTAGTTTGGTAAGTCATGATGCGCTTGAACTTAGTTTTTGAGTGTAGTGCAGGTTACCTAGAGTTGGTGCATTATTACATAACATTGGCATGATCACAATATAGCAGAAACTTTCATAAATAAGAATAAACATTTAAAGTAATGTATAACTAAAACAAAGCCTTTTAAACTTGAACTTCAGCATAATATTGCAGAAATAAAATGAAATAATGTCATTTACTTATTCACGTGGATATTCTACTAATCAAATAATCAGATTCAATATCAATAACCACTTTCATAATGATGAAATGCATAATGTCAGACTATCATAACCACATAGTCAAGGCCTTATTCCAAGACTACAAATAAGATTTTGTCAAGGCCTTGTGCCAAAACCCTAGTTTGTCTCATGAGACCTACCGATGCATCGAGGAGCTATAGCGGGCTCCACCCGTCACTTACTAAATCCAATTCATTCCTCATATGAACATGTTTAAACATAACATAAACATTTGTATTAAAACTAGCATACCAAAATGTCAATAGTTTCTCTATAAACTATGAATGGTATAAAAATAACACATCAACTGTCAAACATATCACAAAACCATCAATAAAATATGCAAGTTTTGTATCATAATTAATCAACTTCAAATAAGCTTAAAATCCATCAAAGGTTGTTGACATAGATGAAATCAAAACTATTTGAGACAAATATATCTTTTCATGAAATCATTTAAAATTAACATAATTATAAAAGAAAACATTTACTTTGAAAATATTCTTATAAGTTTTAAGGGAAGCTTTGACAATTTTATAATGGCATAAAATATCTGCACCTGTCGTGTAAGTTAAAAAAATGCATTCTTACCTTAATTTTGTTGAAAAGGTTAAAAAAGACCTTGTTTGGAAAATGACAGAAAGATTCCTTTATAAAAATCTTATAAAAGTCAAACAAGGGTATAAATGACTTTAACCCATAGTCTAGTAAATAGTAAGAATGTTTTGAAATACATTTTTAAGAAACATGGATGTGGATGATAAAGAGGTCCCATTAGATACTTACGTAAAAACAACCTCGGATAATAAAGAGATTGTGAAATAAACCCTTACCTTGTAATTTTCCTTGATAGAGGGTAGGTTAAACTCATGTATAATGGTTAAATAATTTTTATTAAATTATACAAGAATCATATACCTTAATATAATATCATATATGATCTTTTAACATTTCTTTGTTAATAATATTTTAGTATTATCATCGTTTTGGGTGTTAACTTACTCGTTTTCTTTTATATGTTTTTTTAAATAATCTAGGTTTATTATGAATAGGTTGTATATTATTCATATACAGAATGATATAAACTCCTTATACATTATTTTTAATCATCAAATGATAATTAGACTTGAATGGATACAATGGGGAATGAATCTCATCACGTTTATGGAGACGGTAGTCCGTACGTACGCACGAGCGACAATATCATTCTTTTGATTTTAAAATAATATATAATTGGATATTATATCATATATAAAGAATCATTATAATGTTATATTTATTATTTACATCAATTAAACATCATTATAAAACCCATCCAAATAATAATGTTTTGAATAACAATTACACCACGACGTGGAGACGGTAAGCCGTACGTACGTAAGTATGGTGACATGTCATTCAAAGGATGGATAGAATAATGAATATGGTTGTACCATATTTATAATAACATCATATTATATAGAATATACTAGAGATATTATTTTATAATGGAAATAACAAAGAAAGAAGAAGTGGAAGAAGAAAGGAACTTGAAAGATGGTGGTGAAAACATTACCTCTTCTTCGGGTTCTTCCTTTTGATTTGATCAAAAGGGCTCCTTAAGATGGCTTTATGACTAAAGGAATGATTCTAGGATGAAGGTAGGACTTTTGAGAGGGTATTTTGGTATAGTTTGGATGAACCAAAAGGCTTTGGAGGTATGAATTTGAGAGAAGGGGGAGTGCACTTTTATAAGATGGGTGAGGGGAACCTTTGGAAAAGCAAGAAATATTATTTTATAATATATTCATATTCAATTTATAATGGCTAAAAAGTGGATTATTTAAATTTTAAGGTAGGTATAGTTTTAAAACCACTCAACTAATAGGTTTCAGACAGGTTTGGGTCACTATATTAACCCTATCTTTTAGTTTTAACTCTTAGTTAATTAGATTGACATTTACAATGTCTCTTTATATTTTTATATTATATAGATAATAAACTTACTATATACTTCCAAGAGACCCCAAAGTGGTCCATTAATGATACACCTATCATTATATAAGTACTTTTGATGAACCTTATATTTTTAGGAATATAATATCAATTAATAATATAATATTTTTTTTAAAAACTCCTTTATGTCAATTTTGACACTATTTAATAATTGATTTTTTAAAGTCATAAAAAGTTTATTAATTCGAACCAAATTAATTTATGTAATACTAACATGTAATATTAACCAATAAATTTTTTTTATGTCATAAGAACTTTCAAATTATATTTATTTTAGCATTTATAATACCTATTATTTGATTCTTTCATCAATAAGGAAAATACTGCATCATTATTGTGTCATAAATAAATTTAATTATTCAATTTCTAAAAATTATAAATAAAATACCATTATGTAGGAAATATTTTTATCTTTCTAATGAATATTTATAGTCTAAAATATAACATATATAACCCTATGTAAAAAAATTTCTAAAAGATATATGCTTATGTCATTTTTGTATTTACTTTAACTTAATTAATATAAAGTGTCATTATCACTTACAAGTGGCTCCATGGGGTCCCAAAATCGACCAAAAGTTGAAAAAGGTCAAACATGTATCAACTAATATGGTTAGGACACGTTTTAGGGTAATTTAATATAATTATAATATTATTTTTCTACCCTTATTTACCGGATTTACCCTTTAACCATGGTAAATAAAATATTTACCGAAATAATTATTCAAAATGTATAAAAATAAAAGTTAACTATTTACACAATTTGGAACTCATGATTATAAATATGGAATCAATTTTTCTAAATTCAAATCACAGAATTGGAAGAAATTAATTTAAAATTAATCCCTGTTGTTAAAACAAAAAACGTGTTTTTAAGAAATAATAACTATCAAAAGATTGACACTTGTTTATGTCTAGTTTAAATGTGAAATTATGTCCAATGACTATCATTGGATTAAATGGTTAAAATATAACCTAATTATACTTTAAAATAACTCAAACTCATAATTTATCACTATTAATTATTTTGATTAAAAATGTTGTTTTTAATTAAAATTTAGTAATTTTCACTATTCATCAAAATATGAAAGTTATCAGAAAAGTACCAAACATTCACCCTAAGATAATTTCAATATTCTTAATCCAAAAATGAAGTCCATTTTGAAATATAAAATTTATAAAATTTCAAAAAGTGTGTATTACTATTTATAATGGCTAGTTTGATTGGTTGTGGTGTGTGTTAGAACTCGAAGTTTCGTACAACACACGCTACTGTATTATTTAAAGAAAAGCATACCGTGGAAGCTTGGAGAGTTAAATTCTCCCCGCCTTAAAATAATTTTGTCCTCTAAATTTCTAGAATACTACCACATGAAAAGACTCGGGTGGTTCTTCATCATAACTTCCTCGGGTTCCCACGTTTCCTCTTCCATCTTATGGTTTCTCCATAGAACTTTTACCAGACGAGTCGTCTGGTTTCTCAACACTTGTCATCTGGTATCAAGAATCCTGACGGGCTCTTCCCAATAATACATATTGGGTTCCAGTTCTACTTCTTCATAAGTGATTACATGCATTGGCTCAAACTTGTATTTTCTCAACAGTGATACGTGGAACACATCGTGAACTTTGAAGAGACTTGGCGGCATTGCCAAATGATAAGCTACAGCCCCAATTCGTTCTAGAATTTCGAAAGGTCCGATGTACCTGGGACTCAATTTACCTTTCTAAACGAAACATATAACTCCCTTACATGGAGATAACTTTAAGAAAACATGATCTCCTACCTGAGATTCAAAATCCTTCCTTCGATTGTCAGCATAGCTCTTCTGCCTACTTTGAGCTTCTTTGATGTGTGTTTCTATTACCTTCACCTTTTCCATCATTTCCTCCACAAGTTCTGGGCCTACAAGTTTTCTTTCACCAACATCATCCCAACAGGTTGGTGTGCGACATCTCTTTCCATATAATGCTTCATATGGTGCCATCTGTATACTTGAATGGAAGCTATTGTTATAGGAAAATTCCACCAGAGGTAAATATTGATCCCACATACCCTGAAAGTCGAGTGAGAAATATCTCAACATGTCTTCTAAGGTTTTAATAGTCCATTCTAATTGTCCATCTGTTTGGGGGTGGTAGGCAGTGCTCAAATGAAGTTCAGTATCCAGGGCTTTCTGAATACTTTTCCAAAATCTTGAAGTAAAATGGGGATCACAATCCGAAATAATTGATAGGGGTACTCCATGAAGTCTCACAACTTCATTAATATATAGTCTTGCTAAACGTTCAAGTGGTAGATCTTCCCTTATAGAAAGAAAATGTGCTGACTTGGTAAGACGATCAACAATGACCCATATTGCATCGTTCCTTCTAAGAGTGTTTGGTAGTCCCATGACAAAGTCCATCGTAATATTATCCCATTTCCACTCCAGTATGGGAAGAGTTTTCATGACTCCTCCAGGCTATTGCCTTCCAGCTTTCACTTGTTGACAAACCGTACATATTGACACAAAATCAGCAATCTCCCTCTTCATGTTGTCCCACTAAAAATATTCCTTCAAATCTTTATACATTTTAGTGCTCCCATGGAGTATAGAGAAATTGGAACTATGAGCATCGTCCAACAATTCCCTTTTTAGATCAGGTATATCGGGAACAAAAAGTCTCTTCCCAAATTTCAAAATTCCATCTTCATACACAAAGTCACTCAATCTCGCATCATTCACAGCTTTAATCTTCTTTTTAAACTCTTCATCATTGGCCTGATAACTCTTTATCATTTCTAGTAAAGATGGTTTGGCAACCATTTGAAAAAGTATTGATGTTTCACTTTCCATGGTGATTCCCATATCCATCTTTACTAGATCCATGTATATAAGATCCCTTTCAACTCTCATTTTGTTCAAAACTCCATGATCCTTTCTGCTCAAAGCATCTGCCACCTTATTTGCCTTCCTCGGGTGGTAGTGTATCGTGCAATCATAATCCTTGAGTAGTTAAAGCCATCACCTTTGCTTCATGTTGAGTTCTTTTTGTGAGAAAATAGACTTCAAACTCATTTGATTAGTATAAATCTCACATTTTTCACCATAGAGATATTGTATCCAAATATTCAATGAAAATATTACAGCTTCTAACTCAAGATCATGAGTAGGATAGTTTTGCTCATAAATTTTCAGCTGTCATAATGCATAGGCAATAACCCTATCATTCTGCATAAGGACACAACAAAGAACTTTCTTCGATGCATCACTATAAATAACAAACCCATAATTCCCTGATGGTAGAGTCAATATAGGAGAATTGACTAATCTTCTCTTCATTTCTTCAAAACATTCTTCACACACTTTTTCCAAACAAATTTAACCTTTTTTCATGTGAGCTTCGTTAATGGGTTAGCCAATCGGGAAAAATTCTGGATGAAACACCGATAATAACCTGCTAAACCAATAAAACTACATACCTCAGTTATACTCGTCGATGCTGGCCATTCTTGGATTACCTTGGTCTTAGAAGTATCAACGTAAATTCCATCCTTAGAGATAATATGGCCAAGAAAAGAAATCTCCTGAAGCCAGAATTCACACTTTCTAAACTTCCCATATAATTCATGTCTTCTAAGAGTCTTCCGGATAATGCGCAAGTGATTTTTATGATCTTAATATCTTTTGGAATATAACAAGATATCATCAATAAATACCACCACAAAATCATCGAGATATTCCTTGAAAACTTTGTTCATTAGATCCATGAAAACAGAGGGTGCATTAGTCAGCCCAAAAGGCATTACTGTAAACTAGTAATGGTCGTACCTGTTCGAAATGATGTCATCAGAATGTCTTCCTTCTTCACACACAACTGATGGTATCTAGATCGAAGCTCAATCTTTGAAAAGTATTTAGCTTCATATATTTGGTCAAATAAATCATCAATGCGAGGTAGGGGATACTTGTTCATTATTGTTATAGCATTGATTTCCCTATAGTCGATACATAACCTCATAGATCCATATTTATTCTTAACAAAAAGGACAGGGGCTCCCCATGGAGAAACACTAGGGAGAATAAATCCCTTATTACCCAATTCCTCTAGTTGCTTCTTTAGTTCAACTAATTCCACAGTGGCCATTCTATAAGGGGTCTTTGATATAGGCATTTAACCAGGAATTAAATCAATGGAAAACTCAATTTCTTGTTCTCAAGGATGTCCAGGTAAATCTTTAGGAAACACATCTACATATTCTTTCACAATAGGAAAATCCTCTATTTGAACATTTCTTTCATCCCCCATAGTTATTTCATTCTCTTCCTCCCCGATAATTGAATTTAGTTGAGCTATTGGGGGTGGATATAGATAAGAATTAGGTGGTGTTGATTCTGCTCTAAAGATAAGGTGTTCTTTATCATCATCATCAAAAATAGTAACCTCCTTCTTCTTACAATAAATATTTGCAACAACATCTAAAATTCAATCCATATCGAGGATTATATCAAATTCAATCATGGGTATAATAATGAGATCAGTAGATAAAGAACATTTATGTGCTCTAATGGGGACTGATTCACAAAACTTTGTTACAATGATACTTCCCTTAGGAGTTTTGACTGACAACTCCCTTGTTAAATAAAATTGGAAATATAATTTTTTTTTATCAAATTGGGAAGATATGAAACAATGTGATGATCCAGAATCAAATAAAGCAGTTGATAAACTTGAGAAAACCATTAAATTACCTGCCACCACTTTTTTCGGAGCTTCTACCTCAACAGTAGTGATAGCATAAGCTTGGCCTTGATCCCTTGGCCTTTTCTGAGGTATGTTCCCCTGATGCTTTAAACATTCATTTTCATAATGTTCCATCTCCCTGCAATTGTAGCATTGAACATCGGTAGCTTTCTTCTTCCCCTTGAAATCACAAGCTTGGTGGCCTTTTTCACCACACTTGTAACAGACTCCCATTCCCTTTAAGCAAGTACCGGGGTGTTTCTTCCTACATTTACTGCAAGATGGATATTCAACTTTTCCCTTATTCTCCTTATTTCCATTCCCAAAGTGATCAGTAGATCTCTTCTTCTCTTGCTTTGCTTTAAAGTCCTAAAACTTAGAGAATTATATTTCTGTCTTGACAGCACATGAGACAATATCATCATACGATGAGAAAGATTATGAGACTAATGCTCGACAGAAAAACGGTTTTAACCAATCAAAGAAATGGTCAATCATACTTCTTGGGTTATGTATATAATCTTCAGCATGCCTCGCTAACCTTGTAAATTTAGCCTTATACTTTGCGACATTCTCATCCTACTTTTGTCTCAGACTCAAAAATTGCCTTTCCATATCTGCTCAATGGTCACGAGGAAATTATTTTTCTAAGAAAAACTCTTTAAACTCCCTCTATTTCATATTTTATACTTCATCATCTTCCTTTATGTTTTGAATCAATGACCACCATTGATCAGCATCTCCTGAAAGGTGGTAAACTTCCATGATAACTTTTTCCCTTGCACTACTCCCCAAATCATGGGATATTTTCTCTAAGGAATTTATCCACTGCTCGGCTATTAATGGATTTGTACTCCCATTGAATGTTGGTGGTTTTTTCCTCATGAAATGACATAACATTGATCCTCCATGTTGCAGATCAGGGTGCTCCATACGGGTAAGGTTATTATTCATAACCTAAGTGAGTTGTCCTAGTATGGTGATAAGTTGATCAGCACCAGTTGTATCACCAGATCCACTATAATTATCTTGAGTAGGAGTGAAATCCCTACATGGAGTGCGTGCATTGATATGGTTTCCATTCCTTCCACTAGGCACCATTTCTAAACAATGGCATAAACTAGATTAGTTTATGAATAGAAATACGTAATTCCAAACTTGTAAAACACTTAACATAAATTGAACAGTTTATTGATATAATATATAATCATAAAAAATGTTTTCTTTGAAAATTATATACTCATAAACCCTTCATAATGGTTTATAAAAAATATGAGAATTATACTAAGCATATCCCCTGGGAGTGTCATAACCAAGAGTGCAACACGGCCGGCTTTCATGCACCAGTTCCCGTTCAAGTCTAACTCAAAGCGGTGTTTTTAGGTTTTACCCCTAGGTACATCTGTGCCCGAGCCGCCTCTAACTTCTCGTATCCATACAGGGATGTATTGCTCAGAAAACTCACAAAATCTCTACAATACCAAAATTCTAGGAAGTTCTTCTATAATAATCCTCAAAGTCCATATTAGGTCTATGTGCTCTAATCAGAGTTTATCTAAATATAGCTTCCAAGGATTGTACTAAACTTCCTATGATACCAACTATAACACCCCGACCCTAGTTACCCCGAGTTGGTGCATTATTACCAAACATTTTCATGATCAAAAATGATCAAGTCTCAAAAGACCGATTAGTTTAGGAGCCTTGGAATCACTAGATACATTCATCAGTCTTACATTTCATCATAAAATGAAAACTACAACAACATAGTCTCCATAGTCTACACTCATATACCCTCATACTATCCTTGAATTCCATTCATAAATTACTTCTTCACATCCTGGGAAAATAAAACATAGAACGGGGTGATCTCAGATGCCTAGTAAGGATAAAAATATAGCGGAAACTTTCATAAATAAGCATAAACATTTTAGGAAATGTATAACTAAAACAAAAGCATTTTATACTTGAACTTTAGTATAATATGGTAGAAATAAAATGAAATAATTACATTTAATTATTCACATGGATATTCTACTAGTCAAATAATAAAATGAAATATTAATAACCACTTTCATAATCTTGGAATGCATAATGCCAGACTATCATAACCACATAGCCAAGGCCTTGTGCCAAGAATAAAAATAATATTTTGTCAAGGCCTTCTGCTAAGACACTAGTTTGTCTAATGAGACCTACCGATGCATCGAGGATCTATATAGGGCTCCACACGTCACTTACTAAGTCCAATCCATTCCTCATATGAACAGGTTTAAACATAACATAAACATTTGTATTAAAACTGGCATACGAAATGTCAATACTTTATCCATAAACCATGAATGGTATAAAAATAACACATACACATTCAAACATATAACAAAACATTCACTAAAATACATAAGTTTTGTATCATCATAAATCAACTTCAAATAATCTTAAAATCAATCAATGGATGTTTACATAGAGGAAATCAAAACAATTTGAGAGAAATATCTCTTTTTTTGAAATAATTTAAAAGTCACATAATTATAAAATAAAACATTTACTTTGAAAGTATTATTATAATATTTTAAGGGAAACTTCAATGATTTTATAATGGTGGAAAATAGATGCACGCGCCATATAAGTTAAAAAAAGACATTCTTACCTTAATTTTGTCGAAAAAGTTAAAAAGGACCTTGGTTGGAAAACGACGGAAAGATTCCTTTATAAAAATCTTATAAAAAGTCAAAAAAAAAAGGGTATAGATGAATTTAAACCATTGTATATAAAATATTAAGAATGTTTTGAAATACATTTTTAAGAAACATGGATGTGGATGATAAAGATGTCCCAATAGATGATCACGTATAAACAACCTCGGATAATAAAGAGATTATGAAATAAACCCTTACCTTGTACTATTACTTGGTCGAGGGAGGGTTAACCTCCTGTATGATGGTTAAATAATTTTTATTAAATTATACAATAATCATATACATTAATATGATATCATATATGATCTTTTAACATTTCTTTGTTAATAATATCTTAGTATTATCGTCATTTCGGGTGTTAACTTACTCATTTTCTTTTATATATTTTGTTACATAAGCCGTTTTTGTTATGGATAGGTTTTATATTATTCATATACATAATTATATCAACTCCTTAAACATTATTTTTAATCATCAAATGAGAATTATACTTGAATGGATATGATGGGGAATGAATCTCATCGAGTTCGTGGAGACGGTAGTCCGTACGTACGCACAAGCGACAATATCATTGTTTTGATAATAAAATAATTTATAATTGGATGGTATATCATATATAAAGAATCATTATAATTTTATATTTATTATTTACATCAATTATACATCATTATCATACCCATCCAAATAATAATGTTTTGAATAACAATTACACCACGACGTGGAGACGGTAAGCTGTACGTAAGCACGTATGGTGACATGTTATTCAAAGGATTGATAGAATACTGAATATGGTTGTACCATATTTATAATAACATCACAGTATAAAGAACATACTGGAGTTATTATTTTATAATGTAAATGACAAGGAAAGAAGATGTGGAAGAAGAAAGGAACTTGAAAGAGGGTGGTGAAAACATTACCTCTTCTTCGGGTTCTTCCTTTTGATTTGATCAAAAGGGATCCATAAGTTGCCTTTCTGACTAAAAGAATGACTCTAGGATGAATATAGGACTTTTGAAAGGGCAGTTTGGCAGAGTTTTTTCGAACTAAAAGGCTTTTAAGGTATGAATTTTTAGATAAGGGGAAGTGCCCTTTTATAAGAGGGGTGAGGGGCACCTTTGGAAAAGCTAGAAATATTATTTTATAATAAATTCATATTCAGTTTCTAATAGATCCAAAGTGTATTATTTAAAGGATAAGGTGGGGATAGGTCTAAAACCACTCAACCAATTGGTTTTAGACAGATTTGGGTCACTATATTAACCCTATCTTTTAGTTTTAACTCTTAGTTAATTAGTTTGAAATTTACCATGTCTCTTTATATTTTTATATTATATAGTTAATAAAATTACTATATACTTCCAAGTGACCCCAAAGTGGTCCATTAATGATACACCTATCATTATATAAGTCCTTTGGCCGAACCTTGTATTTTTATGAATAGAATATCAATTAATAATATAATATTTTTTTAAAAAACTCCTTTAGGTCAATTTTGAAACTATTTAATAATTGATTTTTGGTAAAGTCTTAAAAAGTTTATTAATTCGAAAAAAAAATTAATTTATGTAATAATAACATGTCATATTAACCAATAAAATTTGTGGATGTCATAAGAACTTTCAAATTCTATTTATTTTAACATTTATAATACCAATTATTTGATTCTTTTATTAATAAGGAAAATACTGCATCATTATTGTCTCATAAATAAATTTATATATTCAAAGTCTAAAAATTAAAAATAAAATCCC